>CAHIKZ030003402.1:3632500-4165000 GCA_903632075.3 Acanthosepion pharaonis | reverse complement strand
AATGCTTCTGGGATACAGCATTTTTTTGCTTTTGTATAGAAATAATTTATACCCACTTATTCAGTTCTAATTTAATAGAAAAATCAGTGTATTTATATTTAATGAAAACATAAAATAAAAAAAAAGGTAATCTTTTCTTCTAAAAATAATTTCAGAAAAAAAAGAAAGCATACAGAGTAAATAATTATTTAAAATATTAAAATCTTTCTAGAATTGTTAGGATCTTATTTTCTGTAGCGTTTGCTTTTGTCTGCCATTTTATATTAGTATAGATTAATTGAGCAAAACTAAAATGTAGATTTATCAAAATAAGTCCAAATAATCTGTTTCATTAGATTTTCTTAAAATCGAACCAGATTATTTTAACAAGTGAAAAGATAGTTTGCCAAATTAATTTTTCTCATCATTAATAGTATTATTTTTAATTATTATTAAAAAAACATTAAAGAACTATTTAGATATACTGAATTTTAATTTCATTATAACTGGATTTAATTGAAATAAAATAACTTTGTTTTTCATTAAATAAAAAATTATTTCAATAAGTGAAACTCATCTGTTATTGAATTAATAAAAAAAATTTAAATATGAAATATAGTCTGTTGTTGACTTGATTTTATTAATAAAACATTAAGAGAACTTCTGTTACAACTTACTTTTCTTTAAAGGATGGGTATTCAACTAGTATTTTAAAAAAGCCAAAAATTTAATGAGTTTGTTTAACAAATAAGAAAAAGAAAAAAAAATGAGTCTTGTGATATTTTAGTTTATGAAGATGGTATTGAATGTAGTCAAAACAAAGTGTGTAGGAGTTTTAAGATTTAGAAGGTCAAACAGAAGAATTATCAAGTTAATTGTTATTTATAAAGAATGGCTATGAAGATGGTGCATCAACCTCAAAAATGTTTTAAGTGGATCTCAATGTATTTTTGATTTAGTTAGCGATCAATGAAATATAAATTTTTCTCATCTGTTTTCACTGTGCTGGAATCTAGCATACTCTTCGCTCATCATATAAAAGTTTCACTTCTGTTAGTTCTTTTGTCATCAGAATCAAAACATAGATGTCTTTACTTGTCTCCTGGTAAATTGATTTTATAACCATTTTACCAACCAACAAATCCAATACCACACTGTGCTGACCTCAGTTTGAATGATTTCATCAACTCCAGACTGGAAGTCTCAACTAATCACAATGTTTTGGTTGTTTTCAGCTATATTCAGGTATCTGTTAATCTGTGGTTTGGAAATCAAATTGAGTGATAATTCTGAGATCATCCTCCTTTCAAGTATATAATCAGAAATGATCCGACATCTTTGGGGGATTCTAGCATACCACCTTACAGCTAGATTAATTAGTCAATTATGTACCATATGAGATACATGCACAGGCAATTATGTATCTTTCAATACATGACTGACGAGGCAGATTTTTTCCCCACAGTAGGTTGCCATTTCTTTCTATGGTAAGCCAGTTGCCATGCAAGACTACAGAACCCAGTCTGTCCTATTTACCCATAGCTGCGGGGAGAAGAGGATTCATACCTTTCCCAAGGGTAGTAGCACATAAATGAATGTAATGGATTCAACTGGAATTTGAACTCTGCTCTCAAATTCCTCAAGCTGAGCCACTATCCATTACTCCAATGTGCCTCCATAGATTAATAGCAGTTCAAAATATCATCCACTGAAAGGAACCTGATGGTTGCTGTCAAAGTGAAATTAAAATGGGAGGATCAGTACAGCAATTGGTTAATTGATTCAATTATTAAAATAAATAGTGAATAGAAAAACAATTCTACTTACAATTGTGGCTTGATTTGGTCTTGGATAATGTTTATGAATAAAAGTACCCTAAAAAAAAAAAAAAAAAATCAATCATTTCTTTCACCATCTATAAGTAGTAATTTAAAGAGTATTCTACAAAGACATCAGATTTTTTTTTTAAATATCTTCACCAATCAACTTTAGAGAAATCTCAAATTAAAACAAAAATTGATATTTATCAAGCTCAGCTTACACTTATGTCAGATTTTATTATGCAAGTCAAGGTTTTTCACAATAAAATTGTTACAAACAAAATTATTTGTAAAATTTCCAGGACGTAATTATATTTATATGATAATTCCAGTTGACAATATTTGATTTAAAATAATGGCATTTTGTTGTAAAGTAAAAATAGTTAAAATCTAAGTGTCTCTCTGAAGTGAGAAAAGATGCTAGAAAAGTCATCAGGTTAAGAAGTTATAGAAATTTAAAAAAGTCAAATGACAATAACTCCTCCTCTTCTTCAATGTGATGTGAACCATGATGGCTCTCCAAAAATTTCCTATCCCTTGTGGCCCTTAGTATTTCTCCATTTACCAAGCCAGCCTCCACATGCTGCTATCCATTCACATCAAGTAGATGGCCAGCTGTCTTCCCTCATCTCTCTTTTTCCTGTGATGTTAAGTTTTCAAGCTGTCCTTCCTCATTATGTGTCCAAGAAATTTCAGCTGTCACTTTCTGATTTTGAAATGTTTTTTTACCACTGCTCATAGCAAAATAAAAATAATCATTGCAAGAGATATTTTTTTTTTTTTTTTAGCTGAAGTATTGTCATCATTCATTTTTCTTTGTAAGTTTTCTTTTCATTTCTGTTGCTTTTTATCACAATGCTTCAAATCATTAATATTCTATATGTAAGCAGTATGGATGATAAATAAAGAATTAGCATCCAATGAAATTTAAGATTACATCTCATAGGATATGAACAGTGCCTTAATAATTAAGTGACAGAAGCCAGTCAGCGCATGTCATTCAGATTTAGTTATATAGATACATTCTCCAGGAACTGATTTTTACTCTATACCATACTATGTTTATACTTACAACAGTAGAACTAATAGACATAAATATGTCGAGTTCTTAAATGATGTACTGTCACAGTGTCATTAATTTTTAACTAACTTTCTTCTCATCCTCTTTTCACTTTTTTTTTTTTTTATTTTATAGTAAAATGTAAAATGACCCAAGCAAAAAGCAACAAAAATAAGATGCAAGAAAAAATTAGTCAATACTAATAAATGTTTTGCAATATTTATGGATACTGCCTAGGAATTGGGGGGAGTGGAGATTTCTGCCCCCCCATACAGATTGTACACCTGTAAAAAGGTGTATGAATAGGTCAGCAAAAATCTAACAACAAAAGCACAAGATCAAAAGTCCAGACAACTCTTAGAATAACAATGACCATCTCAAAATGGGACGATTGAAACACACACACACACTTACCATGCATTGGGAAATCCACTGGTTTGATTTTTCCACAGTTTCTAATTTTGATTTTAAAGTTTTTATATATCTGAAAATTTAAAAAGAACAAAAAAAAAACATTAAAAATTTTTTGATTTTTTTTCCCTAAATAAATACAGTAATTCACTGAAATCATATGAAAACAAGAAAATTCTACAAATCCTTTGTCAACTTTTCTTTGTATGATTATTATGAAATTTAATTCATGGAACTGATTACTTACCTACTTTCTGTGATACCACCTGCTTCAGCTCGAGTTGAAGATGCTTCTGTGAGGGCCTTGGTTATAGCCTTAAATTTCTCGTGATCCTCTTTACGACTGAAGAAAAAATATACATGATCTGTAACATCATGGTGAATTTAATTAGATCCAGATAATTTGGAAAAACAAATATATAACAAAGTTATAAGAGGAAAAACAAGAACCATATATGAGAACATATAAGGCTTATTAAATCTAAGTGTTATGCTAATTTTAGAAGTAAAACACAGGAAATGATCAAGAGTTTACTATTGACAATACAATCTTTCGGAATACAAACAAATCTATGAACATAAGGAACTTCATTATAGAGCAACCGTCTCATAGACAATTCCTACTGTAATGAGTTCAATCCCCACTGAGTACCCCACATAACTAAATATCAACCAGCATAGACATTTAATATACTTATTCATAATATTATAAAAGGAATTTAAAGTTGAAGATTTTTTTCTAAATTTATTTGTTATCTTTGGTTAAAAAACAAAAAAAACAAAAAAAAACAACACTTTATAACATGATGGCACATTAAATTATGAAAACTTGTTTCTTTTCCAATGTTTTGCTTTCAATTTATGATTTATTCCCACCTCAGAAAGAATCTGAATCAATTGAATTATAAACATACCCCTACCCAAGTAAATGCCTTTTCCCTCCCCACTTAAAATTTCTTTTGAGTCTGCCATTTTGTTTCTGAATAATCACTTGCTTCACTGGTAATTTTGAGACAATCCCAAGCTTTCAACCAGTCAGGATATTAAACAAACTAGTCAATATAACTTGTTATATTATCAATTTTTGATTAGTATTTCTTGCATCTTAATTGCAGTAGCTTTTTATCATAACTACTCAATAATAAAGAATAAACTCTCTATTTGAAATAATATTTCTATTTCCTAATATGACAATGTGAGTAAGTGTGATAAAAAGTAACTGTAATCAAGATGAAATATTAGTCCAAGATTAATAATAATTATCGAAAAAAAAAAAAAAAAAAAAAAAAAGAAATACTTAACAGTACTACCCATACATGTAAGCATAATTTGTTAAAACATGGGACAATATCCTTGTGGGTTAAAGTACTGATTTGTGAATTCAGGGACATAGTAATTGCAAGTTTAGTCACTTGACAGAAACAGGGCAAGCAATAACTGGGCAGAATTAAATAAGAACAAGATATAAATTGTTATTCCACTGTCCATGTGGACATGGAGAGCGAAACAAAAACAATCTACCCCCTCCCCAATTAAATAAAGTCTTCAGCACAAAAATCTCTCAGCTTACCAGGATTGACAATCACCTGATGAAGGCCAGAGGACACAACAGCTGAAATGTTGTGACAATAAAGATGGAGGACATATGTAAATAATAACTCTTCATCCCAGAAATTCAGATAAAAATTGTTAAAACTTAAAATTTATGCTGAGAGCAGTTGGTGCTATGATTTTAGAAGGATCTATTGTGAGCGAGAGATTTTTTTTTCTTTTTCTACCATCTTATTAATTCGGCTTGCACAAAATTTCTGTTAATCATGATGCCACAATACAGGTTGAGGTGGTAGAGATCAAAATTGTTCTAACAATATTTAATGTATTAATTTCGTTTGATGAGCCCTTAGATGTACACAGGCATCAGAGTATTTGCCCTTACTAGCTACCACTATTTTTGGCAAGCCTGGGCACTTATATCAATGGCCAGGTCACTGCATGCATCAACATTTTCCCCCTCAAACCTAGACTCTTGGCCCTCCAGCTTTAAAAAAAAAAAAAAAAAAAAAAACAGTTGCCTTTTTTATATTCTGTTTACATTGAATATTGAGTTGTATATTGTTTACATCAAAGAGTATCCGATCTGGAAAATTTAATACCTTCATGTCACATTTAGGTGGTTGGGAGGGTTGCTATACAAGTGTTACCAAAATTAACCTCTGTAAACATGATGATCACAATTTTGTGAGAAGCAATGAATCCCTTCAGTGTTATATATTGCTCTACAATAATGATAGCCTGGAGCAGGTTTGATAACTGGATTAGTTGAATATTTCCCCACAGAAATAGTTGGCAGTGAGTTTTCAAGCCTAAGTAAAATTAAGTCCAAATGTTGATTTTCAAGGTGAGTAGACACTTCCAACTTTGAAAATTAATACAACAGTTCACCCCACTTGCACACATAAAGCTTCCTGACATAAGTTTAGTAATAATGGTATCCAATGTAAATAAAACTGAATAACAGTATCAAAATGTCTATGTAATAATACGTACTCCTCAATTTGTTGCAGCAGGTATTTCTTTTGTGTCTGCATCAGTTGTAACAATTCTTTCTGTTCCTGCAGGCGTGTTTCTAACCGGTCGATAACATACTTTTGTTGAAACATCACATCATCTGGTAAACCTATCACAAGATAAACGGTATTATACTGATTATACTCTCCAGAACTTTCCTTGTTTTTGAAGATTATGCCAAGAATTTTTATCTATGTTTTCATTGTAAAAATAAGTTGAACATAAGAATTAACACCCCATTTACTATTTTGTGATATGTGAAAATATATGCATGACAGTTTTTCATTTTTGTTCTTATATAGTCTATATTCACATAATTTAATGCGGGATCTTTTATGATATGTCATTCATTGGACTGTTACTATTTAAAGAATAAATTTCCATCCATTGAAATTTATTGATAGTGGAATGCCAGTGATTTTGTAATAAATGAAGAAAGTGAAAATGACATCAGCAATTTGTCACATGGTGAATTAGAAATTTGGTGAGACAGAAAAGTACTAGGAAGAGGAAAAAAAGTCAAACAATGACGTCCTGACCCCCAAAAGAGGTATTGAGCAAAAATTAATGGGAAAATTAACTCAGGGGCGAGGTGTTGTAACGGAATGTCCCACACTCCCTATTGCCTATATGGACTGACTATATCAGTAGCTATATATAGTGAGCACAGGATATACCTGCAGGTTTGCTTCGGCAATTAGTTCAAGATTTGTCTGCAGCTGTGCTGGTTGAAATCTCTGCCTTCAGGCAAAGAGGAACCCAGACAAGGCTATGCCAAAGGGCAGAGTCTCGTCTGGGATGGTAGACAGCTACCTGACCCCATTTTTTATGGGGTCTACAGAGAATTTTTGCCCAAGCCTATGGGCCCCGTTTTGCCCCGCATTAAACCTCGCCTTGTGCCACATCCTACCTCACAGGAAGGGACGGGAAATAACCTTGCTTCGGGAATTACTAGCCTGCCACCAGATTCCCTGTCTTTCAGTAGTGTATTCTCTTTTACAATAAACTTTCTTTCATATACGCGCGTATTGCTGTTCCTTTCACTGAAGTACCACCTTTGTCTGTTGTATCCTTAAAGAGGTTACAAAGTTTCATTTTATGATGAAAAAAGAAAAAAAAAAAAAAAAAAACCCAGAGATGATTCAATTGTGTTAGAATTCAGTCAGTCAAAGTGAGAATTCTTTAGAGAATGATTAATCGATTAACTTTTCTTTTTTTTTTTACAGCTTATCTTGTGAATTATTTAAAGTCAAAACATATTTTGGATATAGTGTTAAATTGGTGTTATGAATTGGAAAGTCATACAGGATAAACTAGAGAGTATCACATGATCTAGTAAACCTCATGAAATAAAAAGCATTAAATTTACTGAAAACATCAAAGCTGAAAATGAATTATAGGAGAAGGGGGCTCTTCAGACTTGTTAATGAGGTCTGATCAAAAAGTATCAACATTAGTGCTATAAAAAGAAAACTACAACATATTTCAATTCGTCATTTAATCTCCTTTGAAGTAGTCCCCTTTTGAAGCCCCATGCTTTATCCAGCGTCATTTCTGGTGATGGAAGCATTCCTCGTAGTCCTTTTTGGCATAATGAGCAGATGCCTCATTGCATTCTCTTGGATTTCCTTGATGTTTTAAAATTTTGTTTCTTTTAAATGGGATCCGATTTTTATAAGGAGGAAGAAAAAATTACAAGGGGTGAGATCTGGGGGATATGATGGTTGTCAAACTTGGGGAATGTTGTCCTTATCTAAAAACTGCTGGTCACCGAGGTACAATAATAGAGAAACATTTACCTTGTGGAATGCTGTCTTCAAAACATTCTAAAGCAGCTGTTAAATATTTCTTTGTGACAGTATCAATTGGTTCCTGTGAGATTTTACTTGGTGGTTTTCTCACCAAAGAGATCTACAATAAATAACAAAAATTAAAATGTATAATATATATATATATATATATATATATATAAAAAAAAAAAAAATCTCCTTTATTGTTAGAGATATAATTTACTTTTTTTTTTTTTTTTTTTAAATCTGAATCTTTTCCTTTGCTATTGATATGAAACAGGCAAAAATATTTGCTGTTTTATACATTCAGAATAAAAATAAAATCAAAGTATTGCTGTAATGTGTGTGTCTCACCCCAGATCACGCCAGAATAGAATTTTCTCTCAATATCACACCAGACCATCAAGAGAGCAAAGTTTTTTGGTTAGCTAAATCGTTGTATAGTTTTCATCCACACTAGTGTTTAGTGTTCAAACCAAGGTAAATGCCAGAATTTCAAACATTTTTTTTTCAAAGCAGGCCTGTCATCTCCACTGAAAAGATCACTACAACACAAGTTTAGCTTAGTAAATATCAATAGTAGTAGTAGTAGTCATTATTTAAAGATGAACTGGACTTCTCTCATTAGATTCAATAGACTTGGAATCTTAAAGGCCACAAAGCATAACATAACACTGGAACAATGGTAAATGACCTCAGTCAATAAAAGTTTTCTCCTGTGACTTTACAAATGGCAAAGGTTTATTAATTTGTAACACCTGGGTCCTGTGTCATATATTGACACAGAAAAAAATTTCTATTATAAGATATGGCTAAATTAAAAAGAAAGAAAAATGTTCAGACTGAAAACTGATTTAAGTTTTAATTTTAAAGCTCAAACAGGAGTGATTACATTTTTGTTAAGTATGGACACAACAGTAAAACATCCAATCTTATATTTAAAACTATTCTACACTGTACTCAAATTGTTGGTGTTTTTTATAAAAAGTTGTTATTTTAAAGTGGACACATACAATATTTATTTAGAACCAAATATATATAACTTTTTTTAAATTCACAATAAGAGAAATTGATTTGCATGACAGAACAGATTTCAAGCTATACACAAAAAATATTGAAAATCTAATACATTTTTTTTTTTTTTTTTTTTTTTTTGCCAATTCATCATGAGTCATTTCATTTTTGATGAAACTTACTTCGTAGAAGAAAATACATACAGGGATGTAAATTACTTTCTATTGCCATTCAAAAATAGTGAAAAATACCATTCCCTGAATTAAAATTCGATTTTATATTTAAAGATATCTGTAGGAATTACTCTCCCCCACCCCATACTACTTTTCTTATTCTACAAACTGTACTGAGAAGTTTTCAGTTTGACCAAGAAAGCATTCCAAAACAAATAGTGGTATCTGGTCATTTGGTAAAATTTTGGAAGATGGGTCAATTTGTCAGCATCCCCTTGTAGAGGAAATGAAATAGAATTAAATGACATCTATTGAAAGTCATAATGATGAATAAGAAATTATCTTGTTCATAATTTTGTCTTATGCGATCAAGTACAATGTAGTTGAACAATGTACAAAAATTAAGTTTTTCAAATCTGAATTTTAAATTATCATAAACCACACACTTTTCAAGAAAAATAAGCATATTAAAAAATTTTTTAAAAAAAAGTTGTTTTTAATCCTTCTTATATAAAGAAAGATAAAGTGACTAAAGTTAAATGTCACATGTTTTCGTTTTTTTTTTTTTTTTTTTTTTTTAAAATGGAGGTGGAATTATTTCTTTATAGCAGTAGAGCCCGGCGATGTAACAGTAAGAGATAGATCAAGTATCGACCATCATAAAGACTGAAAAATAAAATTGACAAAAGATTATTGTTTAAGGTTGACGGACACGCATGTCTTAATTATTTTTTTTTTTTGTTTTTTTTACAAATTGGTCAAACCCAAAGAAAAACATTATTTTCAATCATTATGAGTCTATCGATTGAATAGAATTTTATTATAAACAATTGTCTTGTAAATGGAATTTTTACAGCATTCTGAATGTAAAAATAAACAAAAAAGTGTGCAAGACAATAAGAAACACTACCTGCCAAAAAAAAAAAAAAGTGATGTTTTGTTGAAATCGGTTAAAAAATGTAGGAAATCTGATCCCATATATAAATGAACACACACAAACAACCTGGGTTTTATAATAAGTATAACTCGATATGAGATGTCCCACTTTCATTCTGGCGACAGGTTTTCAAATTGATTTCATGCAAAAACAACCGTGTTTTTCCAATTTTTGGCACTGTCAGAACTACCGCAAGGTAATTTTACGCAGTCCTGTAAAGTTTTGTTGAAATCGGTTGAAAAATGTAGGAAATCCGATCCAATATATAAACGTACAGACACACACAATCTGCATTTTATAATAAGTAAGATTCCCAATACTTCTCAGACATGCAGACTGAAGTGTTCTTAGCAACTGTAGATATATTCCATAGCAAGTAACAAATACTAACAATAGCATTCCAAAGATCATGAAAGATTTTTTTTAGTAGCAAAACATTCCTGAATTGTGTAATGCATTGACTCAGTAGAGAGTGGTATTAATCTAATATGAAAGAACAGACATTGTGAAATTCTGTTTGAAGAGAACCAGGTAGGAAGGAGAATGGTGTCCTTGCAGAAATCAAATAAAAAGGATCTGTTTGACATTCCTGGTAGTATACTGAATGTCAGGAGCTGCTGCAAAACAGGGTAATAAACAGAACAAGAGAGGAAATAAAAAATTCAAAAGAATGTATAATAGTAACAACACCTGGTTTCAGAAATCCAGATTTGCAGAAAATTTTAGTGAATCATTTACTTACCAGTTACAAAAACTTCAGATCGAATAAATTTATTAGTTTTACCTGTTTGATTTCTGTCCATAGATTTTCACATTCTTGTAAGAGTCCCTGGGGACATTTGGCTGCTTCCTATATTCAAAATAAAGGAAGAAATAATAACACTAGATATTAAAAAAAAGTAATTGTTAACTTGATCATAATTATTGGGTTATCCAAAAAGTTAAGTTTTAATAACCATATCTGACAGTAAGAACGACAAATGGATATATTAAACATCTCCATTTCAGCAATGTATATATTCAAGAAAGAAGTTTTTTGTGTATTTAAAACAAACATTATACAATATAACAAATTTACTTTAGCTACAGAAAACATTAGTTTATATAAAAAGCAAGCTGGCTGGCAGTACACCCAAACATGAAGCATGAAATTACAATAGTGAAAATATTCTACATGATTACAGCAATAAAACATTGCCAGTAACAAGTAGGCCTACTGAATACACTTACCATATGTACACCCTATCCCCTTAGGCATATATTTCTCTGTGATTTTAATGTTATATTTCCCAGGGTTATGTTTTACCATTACCAGGATTTCCTTCCAGTTATATTTTTTCTTAAGTTTCCAGTTGGTTAATGATATGAATGTGTTGGACCATATTTAGGTATCATACATTAACTGATACAGGCAAATGTCAGAGATAATTTCTTTTAAAGCACTGGTAGTAATAATAATGCCATTTGTGTAAATAATATTACTGTGAAGTTGGACGAAGCAGAAGTGACTGGCTGAAGTAAAATTATAACCTATTGTAGAAGAAAAGGGAGAAAATTAACGTGAAAAAATCCTTTTGAACCATTGTCATTTACAATAGCATCTTTATAAAATATATATACAATTCTTTTTTTTTTTCCTCTCATTTTAGAAGTCTGGTTTTCAAAAAGTTTTGTAAAAATTACTCTTCCTTATAAGATTGCTAACAAAAAACACTAAGAACAGTATTTATACATTGGGTGTGGGGGTGCATTAGAGTTGTGTTTTGGTAAAGAAAAGGGTGGCAACCCTAAAAAAGTTTGGGAACTACTGGTCTATATTAACAGTCATGCTTGTGATCAGGGGAGGAGTTCTGATCCACCCTTGGCAGGAGACAGATGTGTCCGCTGCATGGTTCCTGTGCCATTTATTTGTATTGCCAGTCACCACATCAGGATGAGTAGATGTGTGAGACGCTTGGGGGGGGGTGAGATGGAGGGTGTGTAGAGTTGTTAGACCAACATAGCAGAAGTTGTCCCAAGTTATCACCAACCTACACACCCGGACAAGCAGCTGAAGTTCTGAATAAAACCTCTATTTTAATAATATGGGTTCTTATTTCCCAATGTGACGTTTGTCTTTTATAATGTCATCATGTGAATATGCGTCACACACCGATGACATCAATATTCAAAACGCAACATAGGGTTGTAATCATTGGTCAGTTGGTGGAAATCTTGAGTAAAGATCACATTGTATGTTTACATTCAGAGCCAAAGCAAAAAGTGAAAGTTAGCAAGGACTTTATTCCCGCTCTACCAATCACAAGCAAAATTTGTAGTAGATAAATAAAATGATGACAAAATATACTGAAAATTTCCAGATAAAATATAGAGTAAATCTTTGGCAAGTTTAGTCACAGCTAGTACACATAGCATCCAACGGTCAGTAGCAGCTGTTGCTCATGTGATTCAAACCAGATATTTTACAGTAAAGTTATTGATCATTTTCTTTGTAAGCCAAGATGAATTGAACTATGTTTAAAATACTAATATTTTAATTTTACATTACTATTTATGTATTAAATTAATAAAAATCATTGAATTTCCTCTTCGATCATAAGTTAATTGCTAACCAAAGTATATTTTTTAGAACATGCCAATGTGTGACCCCACCTAGTTAATGCTTTCCACACACAATTCATGTAATTTAAACCACCATTTAAAAAAAAAAAAAAAAAAAAAAAAAAAAAAAAAAACTATACACTAATGACATTTTTCAAAATCCAACATATATATTTCCTCACTACAAAGAAAAGATACAGTTAGTTTATATAACTTTATTTTCAGTATAAATACTTCTTGCAGCAGCAAATACACACTTTTAATCGTTAGACAGGGTCTCAGTTTATAAGACATTGTTTATTTACCCCTATTACTCTCAAGCAAACAGTTGTCCACTGACAAAATAGTGAAAAATAAGTCAAATTCTGTGGACACCAGAATAAATTTTTAATTTTCTTTATTGTATTGCTGTCATTAAAACATTGAATAAAAAGCCAAGATTTAAGAGTTTGTATTTAAATCATGAGATCAAAACTATCAGCAGTCTGTAGATATGATTCTCCAGAGACATTATCAAAAAGCCTAGAGGTATGGATCCTCAGCAATGTTCTTCATAGGTCCCCACTAGCATATCTTCTATGCATGTAGACCCTATTAATTGTATTTACTGAATCTAGCGTACTATAGCAAAAGGCTAAATGGGGAAAAAATGGAAGTATATAAAGATTGGTACATGACAATCTTCCAAGTGGGAGTTTTTTTACCTTAAAAATTGCCTTTTGAAATACTGGTTTATTTACATGTCTTGAACATTGTCAACTGGATAATGGTGGGATGCAAAAGATCTTAGCCACAAGATAGACCTCAGTCAGTTATGTGCCATGCGTAATGCACACTTAGGCAATCATGAATCTTTTGATACATGTCTGACGAGGCAGATTTTTCCCCACAGTAGATTGCCATTTCTTTCTGCTGTAGACCACTTGCCATCCAAGGCTATAGAACACAGTCTGTCCTGCTATTTATCCATAGCTGGGGGGAGAAGAAGAGGATTCATACCTTTCCCATGGGTAATAGTACATAAGTGAATGTAATGGATTTGAGTGGAATTCGAACTTGGCACTCCAATTCCTAAATCCGAGCTGCTATCCATTAACCCACCGTAAGGTTTTGCAATATCAATATTGACAGCAAATGAAACCCAAATTTAAAACTGTTAGTAAATCTATGTTCTTAAAATAATAGGAGTTACAGAACAGAAATTGCATAATAATTATTTACATTATTTACACTATTGTTCTGTTTGTTGTTATCACATTTCAGTCATTGTACCCTCTGGCCTTCATCAAGTTGCTTGTCAACCCAGGTAACCTTCAAAGAATTTTGAACTGAACACTTTATTTGATCTAGTGAAAGATTATTCTCATTCTGCTGTCCAAATCTAGGGAGGTCTCCTCTTGTTCTTTATTCAGTACTGCTTATTTATTGCTCTTCCTGTTTTCAACCAAGTCTAAATCTGCAAAAGAGATTTAAACAAAATTTGTATAATATTCTTGTCTGAACTTCTTACATGAACCTTTCTGGTCATTAACTAGCTTAGTACCCACCCCCCCAAAAATAATAGGATCATATACATAAAGATTAGAATGTATTATCTTCACTGAAAAGTATTACAAATCTCACTCCAGATCTCTAAATGCATGTGTCATGAAGGTTGATGTCAGAGAGCTTTCACTATCTGCAATCACGTTTATCAGCTTCATGACATCTTGGGCCAATCAGACTCACTTTCCTTTAACCTAAAAATCATGGGCAGCACACTTGAAAGCACTACTGGAACACTAAACATGTCCATACCAGAATGAGGTTGAGATCTTCAAGACCAAGATAGATACACATTGTGTCATTACCTAGATTTGTTTCATCTTATTTCTCTTGCTTGATAGCAGTAATAAAGTATTTAAATTTCTTAAGTGATGTCTTATCATCATCATTAGTTTTTTGACTAACCTTTCTTATTGTATTTTCTGTAATGTTATTGGCCCTGACATCTCGACTTTAGTCACCTTCCCACTGCCATAAAGTAGCTTCTTAAGTGCCTTTCTCATTAATATTTTTATGGTTATTTTTCTGATAAGTTTTCCTATTTATGAATTTAAGTGCAGTATTAGATTGGCAGCTAGGTCTCATCATTTTACAGTTGAAATTGCTCTATGCTAAGTTTCTTTCACACACTTCCACAAGAGAGATGTGCGAGAGAAGAACATCTCGCTTGTGGAACTGTCTTCCAGCTTCTTGCTTTCCAGTCAACTTTGATCTTCAAAATTTAATTGCATTATCTTGTTTTTTTTAATCTCAGTTCTTTTATTGTTCTCTCTCCTTGATAATTTTTTTTTTCTCATATTCTTTCACACTCAGTAACCCCCCTTGCTTCTTAGTGGCTTTATTGCCTTCCCTCTTAAGTATAATCACATGAAGATGGATGAGCAATTTTTTTAAGTTCAGAAGGTCTGAAGAGACTGCATTTATATATTCTTTTATATAATGGAAGAGTGGGGCTCAGGAGAAACTTTTTTAGAAAATTTCAAGAAGTTTCTAGCGAAATTGTACAAAATAAAATTATCTGTAGCCTGTTCTTTCTACACTTCCTTTTTCATAGTGACAATTTACATGCATCAAGAAAAATCTTTTGAGTTTAACTTGCTGGCCTGGTTAGTCTTTACAACTATTGTAACTTACAAAAGAAAAGATATTCTTATTCTTTAAGCTTTTCATTTGTTTTTCTCCACCCAACAAGTGCAAAAAAAAAATAAAATAAAATAAATAAAAAATAAAAATTATGCACGTAATCAAATAGAGTGGGGTTGTGACTCATGATCATCTGACTAACAATCCAATTCCATAAAATGTTCTGTTTAGTAATTATTATTAACTTGTAAAAATAAAATGAATTAAAATTCTGTTTAGAACTGGTTTACAACACTCAATTGACTGCCTCCTGTTAAGGTGGTTTTACTACCTGACTGGCTAGTGTGTCAAGGTAGACACTAGGTGTAACAGCATTTCTTTTTTTTTTAATGTTACTACTACTACCACCTGAGAAAATATTTCTTTACAAGGTATATAACCACAAGAGAAGTGGGTTCATGACTTTATTTGCAAGAGTATTTATGCTGTTTGCCATTATTTTTTTTCTTTTAATTAGCACCACTGACCCTGGTCATGCTTAATAAATTCACAAGTTTGAGTCTATTTCATGCTTAAAATTTGAGAAAGATGATTTAATGTAGCCTAAAAAAAAAAAAAAATCATTTCATGCTTAAAATGTGAATTTAAAATTGAAAACAGTATTTATTATTATATTTCAAATAATTTTTTAAATTCTTAAAAAGTATTAAAATGCTATTGTCCAGCCTTAAAGATAATAACCAGTAACCTTTAACTTAAGACAAAAGTATTTACATAATTTTGTAAAAAAAAACAAAAAAAGATTCATGAAAATTAAATTTATCTTCATTTTCTACTTAAAATAACTGATAAATTACTACCATAACTATATGCGAGAGAGAAGAAAAGGGAGAGAGAGAGAAGAAAAGGGAGAGGGAGGGAAGAAAAGGGAGAGGGAGGGAAGAAAAGGGAGAGGGAGGAAGAAAAAGAGAGAGAAGAAAGGGAGAAGAAAAGGGAGAGAGAGAAGAAAAGGAGAGAAGAAAAGGGAGAGAGAAAGAAAAGGGAGAGAGAGAAGAAAAGGGAGAGAGAAGAAAAGGGAGAGAGAAAAAAAGGAGAGAAGAAAAGGAGAGAGAGAGAAGAAAAGGGAGAGAGAAGAAAAGGAGAGAGAGAAGAAAAGGGAGAGAGAAGAAAAGGAGAGAGAGAAGAAAAGGAGAGAGAAGAAGAGGGAGAGAGAGAAGAAAAGGGAGAGAGAGAAGAAAAGGGAGAGAGAGAAGAAAAGAGAGAGAAGAAAAGGAGAGAGAGAAGAAAAGGAAGAGAGAAGAAAAGGGAGAGAGAGAAGAAAAGGGAGAGAGAGAAGAAAAGGGAGAGAGAGAAGAAAAGGGAGAGAGAGAAGAAAAGGGAGAGAGAGAAGAAAAGGGAGAGAGAGAAGAAAAGGGAGAGAGAGAAGAAAAGGGAGAGAGAGAAGAAAAGGAGAGAGAGAAGAAAAGGGAGAGAGAAGAAAAGGGAGAGAGAAGAAAAGGGAGAGAGAGAAGAAAAGGAGAAGAAAGAAAAGGGAGAGAGAAGAAAAGGGAGAGAGAGAAGAAAAGGGAGAAAGAGAGGAGAAAAGAGAAAAAAGCACTTTGATTTTCTGGAATATCGCATTACTTAGAGTAGGCATTAAAAAAATTGGCTTAAGCACTGGGTTAGTTAATTTTGTAGCATAATAATTGCAAGTTCAATCCCTGCGTCAGGTAATATAAGACATATTCAGACTCAGTAAAAACAGGACTAGCAATCTAAGATGCGATATCCCTAGACATGGACAGAGGAATTAGAACATTCTACCCCAGAGATTAAATAATGGATTCAAAATTCACTTGAGGTTACCCAGATTGAAAGTGTTTGAAGTCAGAGTGCACAATGGCCAAAATATTGTAGATGAGACATTTATTCAACTGTAAATGAAAAGTGCTTTATAAAACCTATTTAATAAAAAAATTCATTTTTATTCTTTTAAGTCTTTCTGTTTATTGAATCCTTATTTCAAGTAGCAGTTTTCCTATTCTATTTTTTGTTTAGTGTCTCTGTTCCTTTCAGTTCTTTCTCTCATCTTTAGGTGACACTGAGATTTCCAGGGGTTGATCAAACAAAAAGGGAAAGAAAGAAGAGGAAATGTCTACTAACTGGGTTATAAATGTTGAAATTCACAGGAAGATGAATTGTAAAAAAAAAAAAAAAAAAAAAAAAAAAAATGAAAAACAAAATTCAAGATATCAGGTTTTAAAATAATTCCAAGGAGAACTGAACCCAAATTTAACGAGACAGAATTCAGTAAGATTGAGCAAAACCAAGACTACCCATCCTTACTCACTTCCTGCTGCTAAGAAAGAGACCATTAATTTATCCATGAAGATGTCAAATAGAACAAAAAACAACAATGTCAATAAAAGAAACCTAGGTGGTCACCAAAGTAACATTTAGAATTCCTTTGGACAAAAAGCCAGGAAAAGCATCTACTTTGAATCAAGCAAACAGAAGAAAAGTGTCCCAACAAAGATAGAAATCAACCTGATGGATTCGTTCATTATAATTTCTGTGACATTCATTAAAAAAAAAAAAAAAAAAAAAAAAACAACAGAGGAAAGAAACTTTTGATTTGGTCTGAGAGTTTGGATTCATCACAAAGACAGTGTATGAACTCTTGGAGTGTGTGGGGGGGGGGAGAGAAAAAAAAAGAAAAAAAAAAAGAGATTAGCACCATCTACATGGAGCAATAGTGCAAGATGAGATGTGAATGGAGTTGGAGTTAAGCAATGACTTGATTCCTCTGACCAGTCTCAAAAGGGGGCCAAACAACCCCAAATTTGGAAGATCACTTGAGTAAACATATTTTGAGAATATGGAATTTTAAGATAACTGAACCCAGACTCTGGTCAGCCCCACCCATTCTGAACGCAGGACTCCATATAAGGTAGTTTAGATAACTTTACTGCTACTGGAATCTACCTCATTTGCAGAGGCCTCCTGACCAAGACCTTGTGCTGGCCATAAGACCAGAACTTTCTAAGTGTAATTTGATTATAACATTAAGTGAGAAGGGTTAAAACAGCTGAATACAACAAATCATGCATAAACCAAATCGTTGTTACATTTTTAATTCTTTATTCCAAAGGATTCTTTTTGTGTAGCTCTGAGTTGTCAAACTGCCTTTACTTCAGTTTGCTTCATCAGTAATCTTCTCACCCTCTGAGATCAAAAACACAATGTGGCAGGGGAGTGAATGATTGTGAACAAATGCCAGCTAAGTAGAACCGTGCTCATCATCATGATACCAGTGACAAATGACCCACACATTAACAAGTGAGGGGTCAGCTAAATATAATCACAGTGGCCTGAAGGATTTTGAAGACCAACATGGTGGATAGAGTTACATTATTGGTTGCCGTTGACCAGGATCAACTCTTGGGATTACAATTAGCTATTCTTTCACATTTTTCATGCTGCAACCCACCATTCCACTTGTTATCTATTCAGGTTATGTAAAAAAAATGACCAAATTTAAATGGGATGTGATATGATCACAGCCCAGTTCTATGTTTAATTTAATATATAGAATAATGTCAGGTAAGAAAGATTCTTTTAGCATAATAGATAATGAAAGAGGAAAAGCACCTTTATTTTGCATTTTCCAAAGAAAGAAAAGCTTTTTGGTATTTTGTTCTACACTAGTCAAGTACAAATTTTTTTTTAGAGAAAGTATTTTTTTTTTTACTATTAAAACAAACGTCAATATTTGAAATAACTTATTATTTTTCACAGGAGAGATCTTGAACAAGTGACAAATTAAAGATTTTTAAAAGGAGGCCAAACCCAATACTCAAGCACTAATAGTTAAGTTACACCGGTAAAAAAAAAAAAAATTTGTATCTCAGTCATCAAAAATTATCCAACTGTAATATTTCGGAAATTTCAGTATGTCATATTGGCTATTGTATCAAGTTTGAACAAATTAGAAAAGAGTCAGTGTTTTAGGTGGCTATGTTGACATATAATGACTGGTAAGAAAGCCAAACCTATTTCTGTTGCTTTTAATCACAACTCTTAACTCATTCTACAACTATTGAGTAAGCAGTAGAGATAAAAAGTAAAGAAACAGAATCCTAGAGAAAAGGATACAAGTTTAAATCTTACCAGTGTCTATTACTTGTTTTAATTTATTTCCAATTTATGTTTGTAAAATAATAGCACAAAAGTTACAAGAGTAACAGAAATAAGACAAAAGAAATAAGAGCTAAAAATTGATGACAATTTTTCATCTAAGAAATTCACAAGTGAGTAAAAATATGAAAGACAGGCACAATCATTTGACTTGGGTATTTTACTATTCTAAATTTATTTTGTAGCAAAAAACAACATTAAAAATGAAAACAAATAAAATTTACAAAATTAAAACAAATATTTAAAAGTTTGAAATTGAACGCAATGGACATGTAGACTTAAAAAAAATTTCAATTTTGGTTAATTTGAACCTGCAACAAAAAGGATCAGTATTTTCAACATTCCCTACCCCATTTTAATAATTAGTTAGTATCTTTATGTTGCCGTCTTACAAAGAAAAAAAAAAAAAAAAAAAATTGAGATTACCATCCCAGTTCCTCTAGTAATATTATAAACTGCATCAGTCAAGAAAACAGCATACTGCGAGTATCTCCACCACCCTTGAACTTACAGCATACTGCAAGTATCTCCACCACCCCCACCTACATTTTTAAACAAGTGTCAACAGCAGAAAGAAAGTGATTGAGATTTCAGGAACAACTCAGTAGGCATTCTCTTAAGTAATGCTTTCTATTTTGATTGTCAGTGCTTCTAGGAAATGAAGCATAATAAGAAGGAAGAAGAAAAACAAGAAATGAACTATTTTAAGAGACACAGTAAATATATCGAGATGTAGTGAAAATCTCACACACACTTTTCTGGATTATAAGACAAGTTAAATTTAACATGAAATATTGGAAAAAAAATAAAATTGAGTGAAATATTTTTTTTTTTTTTGAAGCTGCCCCTACATCACTGGGAAGATTCATAGATCCTAAATTTAACTGCATATCTGACCTAAACTTTGTAAGGCACAAGCTGATACGGCTGAGGGTAAGATCATTGGATAAAAAAAAAGGAGCAAGAAAACAATGCAACTATTTCTAGCTGAATAAATTTGCTGGTTTAGAAGATAAAAATTCGCAAAAACTTTCTTCAGTCGACTGCTACTGCAGCCCAACCTTGCCATATAACATAAGTATTTCAAGATCAGACGTCTAACCATAATACCAGTGCATATATGTAATAAATACAGTGCATGCATATAATTCATATAAACATAAATACTATAGTTTGTATTAATCTATTTCTGATAGAATTTGTATGTATGTGGGTATTATTCACCTCTAGTTTTTACATATTTCTAATAAGCATGCTCTATCTTTAAAAGAGCCAAATCAGAAAAATAAGACTTATTCTGCAATGAATCAATAATTATAATAATGAAAATAAGTAATATTTAGAAAGTTATTTTATATTTTCTCTACCATTAGAAGTTTTGTTTTTACTATACCGTCTATTTATGACTAGCAAGGTTATCTAAGTTAACAGGCCATGGACCAAAAAAGGAAGAGACATAATGAAATGAATGATTCCTTGGAATTCTTCAGAGGAGCTGACAGATATTAAACATTATTAAACTGATATTGGTTTCTATATCTAATTTATTTAAGAACTCTTACAAAAACCAGATAAAAGAAAAATATTTGGATGCATATCTATTACAATTATAGTGATGGAGTAATGATAAAGTTAGTGGTAGTGATAAAAAAATATATCAGTTTCAAATATAGTTAAGAATTAAAAATACAACTACACAAGTAGCATTTTGATTTTTTCCTATGTCATGATAAACAAAATAATTAGAGTGAATGAAAGATTGGCTGTATTTGTCTATCCACCTTAGAATCCTTGATAAAAATCTCAAAAATTATTTTTGTCTTGAAATAGTTGACAAGATATTTTTCTTTCTCCAAAGACTTACTTTGATAGTAAATCAGTGGGTAATGAAGGCAGTGAATCCAATGACTGTTCTGAAGCAGTTGATAAGATATATCACTGATATGACAAAGATCTCTGAACAGTTAAAACATATTACATATCACTGGCTATATAAACAACTCATAAACACAGAAGCTACAAGGCTATGCTCTTCAGAGAACTACAGACCTGATTTTATGTGGTTATATTTTTTTTTACTCAAATTACTTTGTAATTAAAAGACAGATTGACTAATTTTTCCTGTCATTATATAAAATATGAACAAAACTTAATGTGCTGTAAAGATAGCCAATCAGATCACTAGAGTTTAGATGAAGATGATGCCACAACTTATTCTTAGTCAAAACAGAACTAACAATATTAGTCAATTGAAATACAATATGAAACGGACAACAATTTTTATGCAAGAAAATTCAAATTACAATATTTTAGTGTTAACGGAACACAAAAATAAATATGGAATGAAGTGAACTCTGCCCTAACCTGGACCTCTGACCCAAATGAAATCAATATGCCAGCAATTTTTAAATTTTTATGGTCATGTATGTATGTTGGCATGAAAAAGATATCCTAAATAGCAGTTTATCCAATTCATTAGTCATACACAAAATTAATTTCAATCTAAAAAAAAATAAAAAAAATTGCTGTACTTATTGAGAGAGAAAATAACTTAAATGAAAAGTTCTTGAAAGTGCAATTATTGCATTTTGCCAAATTGTTAACTTATGCTCTAGATTTTTTCAAATATCTCCTTTCTTAAAAGAAATACCCCTTTCTCAAGTAGTGATGACTGGATAGTAATTATGAGACAGTGGTGTATCAAAGTGTTCATTCATCCACTCTTCTTTCTGTTAGTTTGCCAGAGGCAGGACATTCTTTATCAAAATATTTGGTACATAAACAGAGTGGGATTTATACATTTTTTTTTTCCAAGAAGGGAATAAGGAAACATAAGCAGACTTAGTCAAAAGCAGTTTATTGATTCACCATGATGGTAGATACTAGATTATGATATGAAATTTATTTAGTTATGTTTTGTGAATGGGTTCTACAATTTCTGTGAGAAATAAAGCTTAAAGAAACTCTCTAATATATATATATATTATATATATATATATATATATATATATATTATAGAATGTGTGTGTGCATACACATACAATCAGGTGTAAAATTTCCACAAGGTAAATTGGAGATATTTATATACATTTACTTTTTTATACTACTGTTGACCAAATACAAGTCCCAAGAGCCACTCTAGGTAAAAGGTTACTAAATGAGGTTGTTGTAAGGACTTAAAGGGAAGAAGTGCAGATTATAAGGATATGTAGGATGGATAACAGTTGATCCTAGACTTGAAGAGATTAAGCTCATAGAATGAACTTCCTCCTCAACAATAGAATATGTAAAGAATGAGGGTGAGGCAACCCTGTGTACATTACAATCCCTTGCTGTAAAGGTCTGAACTTGTGGCACTAAAGAATGTGGCTCATCTAAGGGAACAAGGTTGTAGGGTGGAAAATAATTCTTCACCCACAAGGTTGTGTAAACACTTTTGAACTCTGAGGCTGGAAATATTGGGCAGCTACAGCCCAGATATGACAGCAGTACTCCATTTCTGGTCTGATCTGACTCTTGTCAAGATAGAACATGGCAGAAGGAGTTAGGTACTTTCTAAAGAGAAACAAAGAACAAACCACTTTCCCAGCATATTTAGTGATGGATTGTATATACGAGTTCCTGGGGCAACCTTTAATCCCAACAGATGCTCAAAACAACGAGCCTCATTTGAGAGTACAACCACTCATCATGACTGAAGAAAATTCAGAGGTCACTCAGTGATGATGAAATGTTACTAAGTTTTGGAGGTATGGAATGATACAAGACACCCACTATTGATTTATTAGAGCTATGTCAGAGGAAGGATGAGTTTTAGAGCTCTGGTCATCTAGACTTTTAGCAATACACCCATAAACTATAGTATCATTTTATTAGAATAAATTTTAGTTAAGATGCTAAAATTCTCCTTAGTGTAATATAATGTAGTCCTTTGCTCTGTGTTGATCTTCAAATTCTTTCAAACCACCATGGTTACCATCTAGCTGGCACTTCACTCGTTAGTGTGCGACTCGTTTGTCGCTGATATCATGATGGTAGGCATGGTTCCACTTGACCTAACTGGTGTTTGTTTGTTCACGACCATTCACTCCTCTGTCACATTGTGTTTTTTGATCAGAGGGTGAAAAAACTGCTGATGAAGCAAACAAGTAAAAACGGTTCAACAGCTGAGAGTGACACAAAAAAGAATCTTTGAAATAAAGAATTAATTCAGGTTAAAAATGTAAAAACAATTTGGTTTATATATGATTTTTTGTATACAGCAGGTTTAACACTTCCCACGTGTTATAATCAAATGACACTGGGTTCCCCCTTGGAGTCTGCACCTTGTGCTAGTTGTAACTTAAATTTCCAAGTTCTGGTCTTCAGGGCCTGCACAAGCTCTTGGTCAGAAACAATGTGGATTCCAGTAGCAGTTGTGTAGGGACACACTACAAGTTGTACAAATCTCCAGCTTATATGGAGTCCCATGTCCAGCAGTGGTGGGGTTGACTAGGATCTGGGTTTGGTTGTCTTTTACCCTAAGCATCAACCTTTTCTAACATTCCATATATAAAAAATATATTCACTCAAGTGGTTGTCCAGATCCCTTTTGAGTGGTCACAGAAATCGAGTTGTCCCTTAACTCCAACTCGCTTCATGTCTCACGTCTTAAAACTGTAGATAATTCTATATGTAAGTAATTCTAATATGTCTAAGCAAGCATTGCATGGTAATGTGTATTCGTAATTGTGTATGTGTGTGTCTAGTAGAAGGAGTTCTAATGTCTTAACCTTTGTGCGGTCAGCTGGCACAGTAGGTGGCAGTCTACTTTGACCCAAGCAAAATTGAAAATAGCAGCTGATATCCCATTTCTGTGCTTATTTCTGAAATGGCCAACTCTGATGATGCCAGACGTACTCTACCTGTCAAACTCAAATGAACTGCAATACCTTGATAGTGTTATTCGTCAGGATAAGAATTGGAGATCCTTTAATGCCTATTTAGCATTGGAAGATTTGAAAAGAGAGCCTAATGGCAGCATTGAAGAATATTTGAGGGAGTTTGATAGCAGGGTCTATAAACTAAAAGTAAATATAGAACTTTCTGATGCTGGTATGTAGGTTGATAAAAAGTTGATCTGGAAAATGATGTGGATGAGTGGCAGCAGGTTGATGGATGAAGAGGAGGATGCTTTGGAGGTTTCTAAGGTCAATGAATTATTCAATGCAAAGGCAGCAGAGGTTGAAAATTGGAAGTAGTACAAGGTGTTTGAACAGGTAAAAAATGAGGGGCAACCATGTATATCAGTGAGATGGGTGGTCACAGAAAAAATAAAGAGGGAATGAAAATAATGAAAGCTCAACTAGTAGCAAGAGATTTCAAGAAAAAACAGGAGATGGTAACTGATTCTCTACTTGTTCAAAAGACTTAAGACTTGCAATATTCATGGTCTCAATCTTTGGTTGGAAATGTAATTCATTGCATATCAGTGCAGCATATTTACAAGGAAATGCAATTAATAGGAAAATGTATTTTAAGCCTCAAAAAAAATTCTACAGTGGACAGTTGTGGCTACTGAAAAAAACCATATATGGCTTACGGGATGCAGCAAGAGCATGGTACCTTAAATTAAAGGAAGTATTGCTGGAAGTTCGATTGACGGTGTCATAGTTGGACCCTGCATTCTTTTATCTTAATGTAGTCAGTGAGTTGCCTGAAATTGTATGCAGGCATGTTGATGACGTCTTTTTGTCATGAATGGGAAGGTTCACCCCCCCCCCCCATGTTTGTAGAATCAATTAAAGAAAAGTTTTCCATTGGAGCTTATAGCATTGACACTTAAATATATTGGGTTGAATATTATACAGAAGAAAGACAGGATTGAAATTCACCAAATAGATTGCATAAGCAATTTAGAAAATGATAAACATAACTGGAAGAAAAAGTGATAAAGTAAATAAGGAAGAATTAAAGAACCTGTTGTGTCTTGATGAGTTGAACTGGGTGAGTGCTCAAACACGCCCTGATGTGTCTTTTGATGTGTGTGAGTTGAGCAGAGCAACTAGGGTGGCACAGGTTGAACATATACACAAAGCAAATAAAGTGGTAAAGAAAATACGGGAAAGGACAATCAGTTTAAAGTATTTTCCTTTGGACAACATAAAAAAAAAAAAGTGTTTGAATGCTTTAGTGATGAATCATATGATAATTTGGAAGGAGAACGATCTGAAGGAGGCTATGTCATCTTCCTCAGGAATAATCACAGATTTTTATTGACATGGCAGTCAAGACATGTTCAACGAGTTGTGATACCTGCTATGGCTGCAGAAATTTTAGCTGAAGCAGGAATATGTCTATAGGCTACTTTGAAGGAAGTATTGAAGCTTGGAGACTCACCTATTATGAAAGGCTATGTTGATAGTAAATTCCATGTTGAGTCTGCGTACTCCACAAAACTAAAGATAAAAAGGCTCAGGATTGATATATCTGTCCTTAAGGAAAAGATCAATGCAGTATCCTGGGTCTAGTCAGCACACCAGCTAACTAATAATGTATTGACCAAGAGGGACATATCTCCAGATGCCCTGATGGATGCCTTGGAATTGGTTGGCACCTCAAGAAACTAAAGGGTGGGGGTGGATTGTTGAGATAATTGAGTTATCTCCCCTTGACCAATTGCATGGCTGGAGAAGAGAATGATTAAGTATGGTGGCGCTAGTAGATAATCTACATAGCAGCAGTATTAGCCAACCAGGAAATACCTTGAGGTGAGCTAGTGGCACAAGCTGGCTATGTAAGCTCAATGTTTAGAAGACCCCAAGGCTGACAGTCCGAATAGAGGAATTTACACTAGGAAATTTATATATATATATATATATATATATATATATAAATAAATAAATAACTTACAATAATTAAATGTGGAAGTGAGGGTGGCTTAAGCAAGAAAAATGAAAATCAACAAGCAGGGTAAACATTCTTCACATTAATTTCTATGGCAAAAGGGATGAATTCATCTCTAAACAATAAAGATAAAGGGACAGTGTGGAAAGACTGGAAAAGAGTCTAGAATAACAACTCCAAATTCAAAACCAAGAATCCACTATCCTTTGAAATAGCAAAAAAGTAGCAAATATAAAGCCTACTTGTTAAAATATGATTAGTATATAAGATGTAGGACTGACTGGGCACAAAACAGAATAATTATCTATATTTCATTCTGGGGTTACCAGCAGGATGAGTGCCATATAAGTGTAGCAAGGTAGTCATATAGGGTTCCCCACAGATCTGTGTAAAAAAATTCCAGAACTATGTTAAAAAGTTTCAAGGACTGAAATTGATGCGCATACACACAAAGTTAAATGGTCATCAATTTCAAAAACATAAACTTTGTGATTTATCTTTATGACAGATGAGATGTTTAAAGAAAAGCTACAGTTGGTTCCAATAATTAATGTCACATGGATCAGTTGAAAGCAGTCAAGTAATTAAAGTGTTGGAGGCTAAAACACAACTGAATGCAGACCTGGTTATGTTACTGTTATATTCCATGCTAATAGGAATATATACTTGACAAACATAGTGGATAAAATAAGTAAAGGTTTATTGTAAAAACCAGTACAATAAGAATAGGTAACAGTTACATATTTCAGCTAGACTACTCTTGATTTGTAAATGTCAAAAAAATTCTTGATTGCTGCACATTTCCTGTGAAGTATAATGGTTTTAATGAACAGAATTACAAAATAGAAATGTTCATAAAAAGACTACACATTTTAGCTACCCCTACTATTCATGGCTTTTGTTGCACATGGCACAGAACACAATGTTAACATTTTATTTTCAGTTCATCTAGTTTAGAATTCAGAAATTATGATTTCTTTATGGACTTGTCCTTTGCAGATCTTCACATGGCATCAAACTTTGTGATAAATGTGAAGTTCTGAGTTTGTTCAGCTTTCTTCACATAGCTGTCAGCTGACTTGAGTAAATCTCGTGCACAACTTTTAAGCTGGTGTTTTTTGGTCTTCAGTTTTTCAATTTCCATAAGCATGGATTTCCGTTTTTGTCCAGCTGCTTGTTCCTGCCTATTTTTTTTTTCCCTTTCTCTCAGCCTCAAGGTACTGGTTGTATGATGTTCTGGTATTGGAAGCATTGCAGAAAAGAGACTTAGTCATGGAAACATTCCCAGCACCTCCAACTCTGCCCAAATATTCTGTGATAATGTGGTGTACAACTAGAGCCTGTCATTTCATACTGTCAGTGGAAATTTTCTTATTGACTGAAAAACGTCTTTCCACTAAGGTCTGTTCATGATAAAGTAGCAGCAATCTGCAAATAATTTTCACCCCTGGTTTTTGTTGATATTCTTCGTTGTTAGTCAAAAATTAGAATATGGTATCCAGAAAGTTTTCATGCTTGCTGAAATTCTTGAAAGCAATATTTCCATCAGCCTCCTCCTCAAAACCTTTGTACTGACTGATGATGTCATCACAATTAGATTTGCTGACTTATTTTCTGTCCATCATGTGAGGGAAGACATCTTTTTAAACTGTGGCAAATTTTTTTTTTCACAAATGGATCCAGGGTTCAGCCATGCAATTGATCTTACAAGAAAGTATCTAAGAGGAGACTTTGCCAGAAGTTTCTCAGTGGTGTTGAACATTGTTGCACTTCTGCATGCAAACAGATCTTTTGCTAACACATTTCCTTTTTCTGGATAAATTTCTGTCAGAAATCTACACTCAATCTTTGCACCATGTTTGGGTTTGACAAAATTCTTACAAATTCATTCAGTTTGGAAAATGTAATTATCTTTTTAGAGTGCTCTTCCTTTAACAGTTTCATGATAATGCTGAAAGATCATTTGCAAAGAAGAAAGCAACAGTTTATCCCTGATATTTTACCAGAAACAGTTAAACGTCATTCAAAAACAGACACAAAAATTTGCAGTTTCACTAGAAATAAAACGCTATTCACATTTGACAGCACCACAGAGAATGACTTGGTCTGGGGACATTTTTCTGTTTTTTAATTAAGTTAACAAATTTGATATCTGGCCATATATTTAGGAGTCGTTTACATGTGTACATTTTCTAGCCAGACTGAACTTTTAATATAAAGCCATCAATAAAAGCCAAATAAATTTTAATATATTTCATCTTTTCATACTTACAACTATAGCTAGAGATACAGGTCATTAGTAGCCTGCAAATTTTTAAATAACATTCTTATTTTTTTCAAAGACACATTTTCTATCCTAAGACATATCAAAGGCATATTTTCTTTGAGTCAAATTTGATTCTGACACTGGTTACTTTTGGCAATAATTTAGTATAAAATTTTGATACCTAATGTTTAAAATGAATTTTTATAAGTGAAAACACATTCTTGAATATTTCTTTTTAGCTTTAATCGAAAGCTAAAGTATTAAATTTATTATTTCCAGTGAGCAAAATACTCTGGTGTATTTCAAATATAGAGTGGAATGTCAAATATTTGCTCGATTTCAAAAAATCTGTTTACTGGCAACCATTTTACATTTTAACAAATTTTAAAATAAAATTTAATTATCAGTTTTAAAAATCTTCCAAAAATAAAATATATGTGTGTGACACATTGAGTAAAATTAGCATATTTAAAGTTAAATTAATCTGTTTTGAAACAAATATTACTTATAGTATAAAAAAATAGTATAGAAGCATTTCTTAATGATGGGTCCTGTTTTTTTCCTGTCTTTATTGGCATTATCAATGAGCTATAAGGTGTTGACAGCTAGTATGGATGACCAAAATTGACATAAATTTACAAAATCTAAGTGAACGCTTGTTTTTAACTACCTAGTAATTTTTTACAAATTAACATTTTCAGCAATTATCTAATATTTTATTGACTTTTATTTACTTTTGAAGATACTTTATGAAAAATTAAAATTTAAAATGATAAAATTTTCTTAAATTTTAAAATTTAATAACCGAGATATTAATGAAATGCCATGATAGAGGTAATTCAATAATTTATGAAATATTATAGTATTTTATTTATTATCTATTTATGTTTTCTAATATCCTTTTTTTTTAAAGCTGAGACATAAACATGCAATGAATAATGAATGCAGACAAGTGAATTTCTCTGTAAATGGAGGACAACTCTTACGTGACCTTTTAATAATGTCATTTATAGAATTCCATAGATGCAAAATGGGAATGTTTAAACTAAAAATAAACATTAAAAATTATTTTAAAAATCTTTGTGCAAAACTACTTATATTAAGCTTTTCAATTTTTGATTCATAAATATAGCATTCACTTAATTACAATATCACCTAAAAAGAAAGTAATGAAAAATTTTAAATGATTTTTAAATTATTATAATTAAAATTTTTTAAAAATGTAAAAATTCTTGTAACAATTCATTATTTACCAAAAAAATATTTTTTTCTTAAGACAGTAGTATTCTTATTACGACTTATTTATAAAAGCAATTAAAAGCTTTTCTAATTAAATAGTTATATAGTTTTGTTGCATTTTTAATTTTACCATTCAGAGCAGATTTTCAGTAAATGAGAAGTAGTTTGAAAAAAAATTTTTTTAGAATTACATTCTCCAAGGAGCCCTACTTTTAGCTAATAAAATAATTTCTGGAAAGAAAATTTAATTTCGCAAAATTTCATGAAATTAAATAAGTGAGGGTAACACATGTATATATATAATAATAATAAAAAAAAAAAAAAAATTTTTTACCAAGATTTTCTAAAGCAAAAAATTTAATTCATTTGAGAATAAGTCCTGAACGTTTAATTAAAATCTGATAATTATTTGATTTTTACAAGAATTTCCAAATTAATGTTTTCTACCTGAAAAAGGGCACTAAGTTTAGAGCCTTTTTTTCATCATGCTATGCTGTTTTTTAGCGAAAAAGTAGATGTACCTAATTTAGACAAGTGTAGTTTACACATAGATACACATTGAAACAGGATGTGTAAAGTATCTTTATTTTTTCATCATGAACTCACCCACCACTGATGAGAAATCAAAGGAACTTTAATTTTGAAATTGATATGTGAATAAAATATCAATTGTTCAAATTTTAAAAAATACTGATAAATTTTTCAAAATTCTAATACTGTGTACTTTATTATAGTAAAATAATTTATTTTCCTTTCAACTACAAAGTAAACGAGTGTGAATTAATTTATCACTGACAGATGTTTACTTGTCACCGACACCTTTTATCTTTGCTTTTCCCCTTTTCTTGTTAAGTGAGGGTAGCAGCTAGAAGACACGCCTTCATATTCTTTCTGCCTTTCTTTCTCGTCACGTAGATAAGAAAATACAGAAGTAATTCTGAGGTCATGAACTCATTCTAATCAAAGAAACTAACCAACATTTGCAATAATTACTAAATATGACTAAAAATCCTTTTTGTTCAAATACAATTTTAGTTTGTAAAAAAAAAAAAAAAAAAAAAAAAAAAAAAAAGCCAGATTTCTGGAATTTGTCATTCAAACTGAGAAAAAGGATGTGCAGGCAGCACAATTTAGAAAATTCCAGGATTTTTCAAGGAGCTTATGGGGTATTACGGGTTTAAAAGGATTTTTCAATCCCTGGAAGAGGCCCTGTCAAGGTTCCAGCTTTCCAAGACCTCTATGAACCCTGCATCTAGTACTGGTGACCCAACCATTGGTGCATAAAATATCATTTTTAGGGGCCATCTTTCTTGGAAAATAGCATACCTAACATAATAGAAAATGCATTTTGTTTTTTGTAAAAACGTTTTATCTACATTATCAACTTACCTCATTTTTTTGTGATGAAGTGCTCATCATTCTGTAATCTGCAAAAGTTAAAAGATCAATTGAATATGGTCATATGGGAAAAATATTAAATATTTTAGTCAGTATTTTGCTGAAATCTTCATTTCAGCAAAATACTGACTAAAATATTTTCCTTAAAGAAAAGCAAATTGAACTGAAAATAACACCAGGAGAATTTTTTTATTTCTTTGCTTATAAGATGCACATAAAAATATACTTTATGCTGTGAGCAATGCATAGGAGTCAATGTCATATATATATATATATATATATATATATATATATATATATATATATATGACTGATAAAATATAGTTTTCTTGATAGCTAGAGTAGACTAGCTCCAGCTTTAGAAAAAAACAGTTTGCTATCTTTTCTTAACAAGTTATGGCACCCCACAAAAACAAAGAAAAGGCATCAGTAGTGACATCATAATCACCTCTTTAGCATTAAAAGGGGAGTAAAACAAATTTAAAAAAAAAACAAAACAAACAAAAAAAACAAACATCTTTACAGAGTAGCACAAAATCCAGTTTTCAAACTGTTTTATTTATTATAAATGAATAAAACAGTTTGAAAACTGAATCTTATGCTACTTCATGAAGAAAAATTATTTCTCCCCTTTGATGCCATGTCTTTTCAGAAAATAGGTGATCCTGACTCTCCACAGATTCCTTGTTTAGCATTTTAAATCCTTTTAAGTCAAATATGCTTAAAAATAAGTTTTAAATAGACTTTGAAAATAAACAAAGCTTCAATGGCACTCACAATTATAATATTCATATATTTATAACAGAAAGCTATTTTGAAAAAAAAAAAAAAAAAAAAAAAACCTCATACAATCTAAAGGTTTATTGCAGTTTATTATGACAGTCACCTTATAAATCAATAACTAAAATGATTTATTGACCCAAACGTGCCCATATTTTTCCTATATAAATAAAAGAAACAATATATTCAAGTGAATAACTTTCAATGATTGTATAATTCTTATTACAATAAGTTTTTCGAACAAAAATTTAAAATTTCAAAGTTTTGTTCATTGGCATTTTTAATCCACTGAAAATTAAATTTCAATTCACATACAAACACATGACCGAAAAAATTCTTTTTCCTTGTTGGCAGTAAAAAAAATAGTACCATCTCTGTCCCATAGTAATTGTTACATTTGCATAACATATTCCATGGACTAAATAACTATTATGGTACAGAGGTAGTAGCTAATAACACTTAAGTTGTGTGCAATTTTGACAAGCACTGAATTGTATCAAAATGTGGAATGGGGCAAGGAGGCACACACAAGCAAATGAATTCCTTTAAAACTAGAGTTCCACTTGACTTAGAACAGTGACGACTGTAATCCATTCATTCCTCTCCTAAAGTGTGCAACTCATTGCTAAAAGGACTTTCAACCTAACTCACATTACACTCAATAAAAGAGAAAGCAATTGCCATCAGCTCATATTTCTGTCAAACAAAAAAAGAACTTTTAACATGGACTCTGAAGCTGTCATAGTTTAGCTTGTAAAGTAATTGGTCCCCCCAACCCACACAAGATTTTTTTTTTTCTTTTCTTTTAATATGATTGATAGAAAATTCTATATTACAGACATCCTTTAACAGTCAGGATGTCTGATCATGTTGAAGGAGGAACAACTTTACATGAGAATAGATTTTGGTGATTCAATCGATACATTATGCAATTCAAGGTTTTTTCACAATAAAATTGATCTTCTTAACCAATGTTGGTAAAATTTTCTGACCCGGTTTTATTATGAAAAGTACAAAATAGATATTAGGGTTCTTGTCTGGCAATTGCTTTGTATGAAATTGAATAATGGTTTGGACCTAGTATTTTTGCATGGTTCTGTAGGTCAGTGTTACTGCTTTGTGCTGGTCTGTTTGCTTGAGTCATTGAGCACTTTGACTTATTACCTAGGAAGGTGTTGATCTTTACACTTCCATTTTTCTTTCTTTTTGTTTCCTTGGTCTTGGTTTCTTTTGTTGTTTCAAGCATTTATGTTTGGCAAGCTTAGTATTAGTAGGGTTGTATTTGGAAGTTTTAACAATAGTTTGGGCATATATATATATATATATATATATATATATATATATATATATATATATATATATATATATATATATATACACACACACGAAAATAAGATTACCACAATATACTATATACCTAAGAACCTATAATTTACATATTGATATAGGCTACAAGACATTCTATGACCATCATTCTTTCATCCAGGGCTGTGGAGTTAGAACATAAAAACCTTTGACTCCGACCCCTCTATTTTTGACACCACTTTATGTAATTAAGTGATTATGGCCTACAAACCTCATAAAACCTATGCATATGCTCCTAACTTGAGTAGACCTATATCATAACAGGTTTATATCAAAGAATAAAGATATTGTAGTTATATATATATAATGTATCTTTTCAAATAACAAATAATTACAGAACAAAAATAATTAAAAAAATTTATAACAGAAGTTGAAGTATACTCTTTCACAGGATCTAAAAGACATAACAAAAATAAAAATTCTATAATATAAAACTTTTTACATATTTGCAAATACAAAATAACTACAAAAATAAAATAAAATGACTTTAAAAAAAGAAGTTGAAATGAATTTCTTTAAAGGAAATAGTAAATATACAGTAGAATAAATAAAAATAAAAATTCTATAATGTAAGACTTTTTACATAAAGTGTAAATTCAACCGGAGTCAGAGTCAGTATAGTTTTACCAACTTCAACTCCATATTTGGACTAAAACTTTAGAAGTGCAAGGACAATCTTAAAATGTAGGCAACAGGGATGTCCTGCCAAGGAGAAGTATTTAACAAGCTAATTCCATAGATAATTAATACTTCAGTGTCTTTGATTCTCACAAGGTGCCCCACAATTGTAGCTTTGTAACATATTTAAGATTACTAAATCTGGAATCCCAAGACATGTCCTGAAATACAAAAATCATGAAAGATTTGAGATTAAAGTTATTCAAAATGTCTTAAACTATCTAATATGGATACACTGAAGCTATATACAAAGCCCTTCTCCAAAAAAGAATTTCTTTCACTATTAAATCAAATTTTGTTTTGAATAGATGAGTGACTCAATTCTCTAAATGACTGAAGCAGAAATATTTTCTTGATGTTATCAATTTAATGAAAACAAAGGACAACAAATATACAATAAATTTTACTTAAATGACTGTGCTGACCCAGTAATGTCAGATGAATTAGAATTTTTTTTTTTGTTATAGCCTGCTCTTAAATGCAACTCATAAAAAAGTTAACAGGAAATATCTGCTTATTTTGCTATAAAGTTTAACAAAACATTCTCTGGAAATGAGAAGTACTTTCCTTGAGGAAAATATTTTTCAGACACTATTTCCTGTACCTGGTGTAGTGGCTGAAATAGTTGCATATTCCTGCCAACTGGCACAAGTGGGATCTCACAGAGAACTACAGACAAGATTTCAGATGCTTACTTTCAATACAGGAATTCTTGGAAGAATTGTACATTACAATCTTCAAACTCTTTCCCACCCATAACATATTTGGTCTTTTACTAAACTAGGTATCTCCGTGAGAATGCTGGAAAATGAGCATAGCATGATAAAAATGGCCTCAAACTTGACAAAAGTAAAATTTTATTGTCAAAATGTTTATGTTACTATTAAAAGGAAAGAACAAAGTATTTTTTAATTATTTTTTAAAAAATTTTCCATCTTTTTAGAACATTCTAACTTTTAATTAAAAAAAAAAACCAAAAATCCTTTGTTTCTCTTTGTCAGCTGAAGTACTAAATAACAGCAAATTTTTGTGCATTTTTTTTTTTTATGACTTTAAATTTGAAAATCTTGCAAAAATAGAAATAATTGTCAGATTTTAATGAAACTTTCAGAAACTATTCAGGAATGATGGAAATTATTATATGTTGTTTTTTTTTTCTTAAAGTCATATATATATATATATATATATATATATATATATATATATATATATATATATATATATATATATATAAACCTCCCCATAAATAATTTTATGAAATCTCTAGAAATTCAATGTTGAAGCACATAAGTCATTAGTTAAAAGCACAAGGCTTTGAGGAAAGTAAATCATGATTGGACCTCATCTACCTAAAAATCAGCTTTGAATTGTAACATACAAAACTCAAAATTTCAAATGCTTTTAGTTGCTTTTATGAATATGCATAATATTGCCTGAAGGCAAAAATCTTTTGATGAAAAATGAATTTTTAAAAGAATTGTTATTTCTTTAAATTATTTTGTTATTTTTACATTAAAGTTGTTAAATTATTGCAAAATTAGTGGAAATGGCAAATCCTTTACTTAATGGTTTTAAGAAGATCTATCTGTACAGATTATACAAGGCACAAGCCTTTTACAATCAACGAACCTCCAGTTAGAAAAATCTTACTGTTTCTTGCCCTTTGTGTCCCTAAAACGTCTGTAATTCAAATGTACAAAAGCCCGGAAGAAACATGATACAATATAAACATCACATGATTTGATTTTGTATATAAATGTTGTTCAGTGTCGTTAACGGCCTTTACATTTTTACATTGGGCAAAACATGAAAATTTCATGAAAGTCTGATACCAGTTGCATTGAATTTCTAAACATCTGTTCTTACTTAGCTATGAAAAATAAAATAAAAAAAGTGTATATGATTATGTTACTATTAGAAAAAATAAAATGGCTTTTCAATATTGTCATATAACTTAAGATTAAAAAAAAAATTAACAAAAAGAGAAAAAAAATGTATAGCATTTCAACTTATAAGGGTACCTACAATGTATTATGTACCTATCTTATGAAATTTATATGATCTTATATGTCAGTTATGTCATTTTTCCATAAATGAAATATCAAAATTAATGATTGGAAATCCAAATAATACCATAAAATGTAATAAATGTACATAAAATATACACTATTGATAATATTTCATAAGAAAGGTAACTAATTAATTAGGTAGCTTTCTTAAGAAATTTTATCTTGCTCATCATGTCTTATTTAATTTTTTTTTTATAGTATTATATTTTTCCATAAAACATCATAAACGTAAACATAAACGTGAAAGCAGAGTACCAAAAAAAAAAAAAAAAAAAAACAAAGGAAAAAAGTTAAAGCGCTGATAGTTTCCCTTAAAAATAATGAGGTAAATAAGCTAAATTAAATCAATTATGATCTTCCGTACAATAACTTTTCCTCGCGTAAGACGTCAGTGCGTGGTGAAATCATCACATGTTACTTGTCAATCAACACCGCTGTTAAGACCAGCTTTCTAAATTATTTTAAAGTACATTTTTTTCAGCACAGAAAGCAAGTAATGTTTGTTTTAAAATATATTAAATAAACTTTATAATTTCTAATTTTCTTAAATTAAATTTTGAAAAAATTATAATTGATTTTTAAAAGAATTTTACACGGAGAATTTCCCTTTTGTTAACAAAAGTGAAAAAAATGGTTGATGATTGATTTTCTGTCAAATTTGCTGATAAAAAAAAAAAGAAAAAAAAAAAGATTTTTAACAAATTTTGGATCGTCTAGGAATGGTTAAAAAATGTAAAAAAAATATTCAAAAAATACTTTGATCTTTCCTCTTGATAAAAACAAACATTTAAACAGTAAAATATTATTTTCATCAAGTTTAAGAACTTTTTTTATTCATACTATGCTATTTTTTATTTTATCGATCTCATGAACATACCTACTGAACTAAACACATTTACTGCAACAAAATGCATACATGCATCATGCACAATATTGCATATTCTCTCTGATGCTCATGTACATGTTCTATATGACACTATTGGAAAAACAATCCAAACAGTGCAGAGTTATTTTTTAATTTAATATATTAGAAAAATAAAGTATTCATGTGCTGTGTCACTTCGAGACTGCTTCCCACAACCTTCTGTTTTTTATTCCTTGGCAATGTTTACTATCCTTCCTCACTCCACAATTTGACATCCATTTACACAAGCTTGTTAAATAGAATACTCATGATTTTCTTGTTGCCTTCAATATATCCCGTGTCTATTATGTGCTTTAGAAATTTCAAGTCTTTCTGATCCTAAGCATAAGCATCCTTTTTGTTTCTAATTCCTTCAAAACTTCCTTGTTGCTTACATGTTCTGTCCATGGTATTCTCAGCATTATTCTGTAAAATCACACCTGCTGCCTAAAGTCTATTTTTTTTTTTTAGCAGGTGACCATAAATTAGGAAATTTTAGTGTCTTTTTGTTGTGAAAAACATTGATTAGGAAATTCTTGTAAAAATCTAATAATTGTTTGATCTTAATGTTTATTTACTTTATTTACAAATGAATGAAATTATTTTAGAAACATTTTTTTTTTTTAGAAAATCTTAGTAAAAATATTTTTTTTACATCCATTTTATTTTTTAAATATTTTTTAATAGAGAATTACATTGTGCTGAGAATATTGTAAATATGCCTAAAATCAATCATTTTTAGCAATTTCAAAAAACAAACTTATTCCAATCAATTTAAATGTTTTGAAATACAGCAAATTATTTTGCTTATTGGAAATATATTTTATTTTTAAAAATTTATTTTAAACCTTAGGTATTGCTTTTCTTTGGAGGTACCATTTTTAAATGGTTGATAAAATCTATAATACTATCAAAGAAAAAGCTGGTGTGTGTGTATACATAATCATGCATGAAAAAAAATAAAATTTTAAAACAATTTCATGATTAAACAGTCTGGCAGTAAAACATTGTAGTCATGTTATTGTAAAAATAAATTCTAATATGGCAGACAGCCACTAATATGGGGGCACTAAATGAGAACTGAACTCATTAGTAAAGGTCTACATAACTAGCATGCTAACTATTGCTCCATGCCAATGCATTAATTCATTAAATTTAGCTTAGTTTTGGCACAAAACCAAATGAGAATCAAGCCAAAGTTGGAAAGTTACATTACACCAATTGTGTTTTCAAATGGAAAAGGACTGCACAGTTCTAGTATACACAAGTAATGCCCCAACCAAAAGCAATATGCAGTTCTTTGAGAGATTTAAAATGATAGTTCCATTGACTGAAACATTTTGGTAATATATATATATATATATATATATATATATATATATATATATATATATATATATATATAGCGCTTTTTTCATTTACACCCAAGCTGTGGTTTAAATGATAAGGTAATTAGCACTTTCAGGCAGAAAATTGCTTTATTTGAATAACTAAACAATTGGTTATTCATAAAGATCACAAAAGATCAGATTATAATAATAATTATATTGTTTGTTATATGAACAACTGGTTTTGCAAATTAAACAAAACTCATTGAGCTGACATGCTGATATATAGAATGATCAAACCGTATTTTGCATCACAGCTTCATGTAATTTGTATGCATGCTTGTACACAGCTTTAAAATGAGATAAACAGCATATTCTTAGATTTTAGAAACACAAACATGTCACTTCACTCAATTAACTTTTAAGAGTAGCTAGTGCATCTTTTGTCTAGTTTTCTTCATGTAATAGGTTCATTCCAATACAATAATCATTAAGCAATGGTAACTGAATCAGAGATCATACTGCCAGAGTTGCTAGAAATTGAATCACTTATGTTACAAGCCTGTTAAATTAAATTTTAGTGTTTTTGTCTTGGATCACCAGAAAAAAAGGAGCACTATTTCCATAATAGAAAGACCATTAAATAAATCATTTTGAAGGAACAACAAAAATAATTATCAGTGTCTTCATGATACAGACTTATTTCACAGGGACATAATCTTTTTATATTTTGGTTGCAATTGTTCTTTTAAACATATTATTAAAAACAGACATTTTGTATGTATTAAATTTAATGACATATTTTCAAATGCACAAATATTCTATCACAAATGTAGTTGTGTGTGGACAAATTGGCAAAAATTCATGTGTTGTCCAAAGCTTTCAATTCACATGAGTTATAATCAGGGTTGTGGGTTATATATTTCTGCCCTATTTGAAGACAACTGATGACTTCCAGGGATCAAGAACTTAGGAGTCAAATAAAAGGACAATCTTGGGTGCACAAGAAAGGCTGAAGGATGCAACAATCAAAGATCTGTGGACTAGACAACAGAGATGAGGAAACTGGTTCAAAAGAATCAATGTAAAATAAACCTTACAAGTCTTCTATCTCGTGCATGGACATCCATCTCTTTAATTATTTTAAAAGATGTCATTCAATCAAATCACTAGAAGAGTAACACCATGACAGTTTATGTTGAGTATGCATAAATTGTAAAAGTGTCATCAGAAACATTAGTCATTAACCACAAGCTTTAAGAGAACAAGAATTTGTTTACCAAAGTCCAAATTAATCAGGCCTATCCTAAATTCCCAGTCTCTATAAAACTCAACTGGGTTAAACTTGAACCGACAAAACCAGTTTTCATGAATCTTTTTTGTTCCTCCTATAATACATTATATTAATTATATATATATATATATATATATATATATATATATATATATATATGTATGTATGAGAGAGATGATAGCTAGCCAACACAAACATTTCACACAATTGTGAAAAGGTAATCAAAAACAAATATAAAACAAAATGTATTCAAAATGTGTACAATTTTTATTTAACCAGTAGTTGCATATGATCAGCAATATAAACAACCATAAAAAAAAAAGAAAAATGAAAGTTATATTCACACATTAATTATGAATAAAAAAAAGAAAAAGAAAAAAGAAAGAGGTATTTTAACTTTATAATTTATTCAAACAAAAACCCAAGAAACATGACTTCTTGTAAGATGAGTTATGTCTAACCTAACTTACCCAGAAAACCAAATTCTTACACCGTGCAATCTTAAGAGTTTTCATCAAACTCTTTTTATACTAACAGTTGTGGGATGGATAAAAATATCAAATTAGGTAAAGAATAAAAATAAATACATCATCAATTATTAAAGACAAAATCTGATTTATAGTTATCTATATAACAAATGAAATGTGAAAGTGAGAGTGTCACTTTTTCAACTTTACTCCTAGAGGCCATAGCTCAACATATACCATTTCAGAATCAGGCGAACTCCATTAACAAATTAAAAATATTCCAGGCTGGATATGGACCAGAAAATGGATTCCCAAATTTTCATTACTGCAAATGTTTTTGGAGATTTTTTTTGTGATTTTTTGCAACAAACTTTTTATGCACAATAACAATTTTTATAACTTGGAAATAAATTTAGGAATAATCAAAATTAATTGCAAAATCCAGCAAAAGTCAACTACGAAATAAAAAATAATTATACGGAAAATAAGGACGTACATACATCAAACTGTCAGTGTCAGCAAAATAATAATCACTGAACTTTTAAAAGATAAACTTAAATATTAAATGCAATACTTAAATGCAGTGATCAATTTTGAGTTCTTCTGTAGTTTATTGTTGCCTATGGCATCTACTCCTCCCTACCTATTGTGATGAAGGCCTAATGAAGAGCCCTTCACAGGAGCTAGCTTAAATGCCGCCTAAGAGGGTGGCTTTTAAGCTAGTTTTGAATAAACTTGATAACACTTTTACTCTCCAAAATAAGAGAAATAAAATATTAAAAACAATCAGTACAGTTTATAATTTGGTCTCAAATGCTGGGTTTCAAAATAAACTTTCTTCAAAGATTTGCCCAACAATTTCCCAAGTTCTAGTTCCTTTCCATCTTGGTGGGTCTTGTAAATAAAATCCAAATAAATTTTAGTCATAATTTAAATTATTTTGAAGGCATCATAAAGATATTACAAATTATTAATGACTATTTTACAAGAATTTTTTTCTAGAATTAAAACTGCCAAGAAGTAAAACATCTTATAGAATTTTTCTGGAAATCTTAAATATTCAAATGAGCTTTTCACTATGGTATCTAGACTTTATGAATTTAAGTGCAGTACTAGATTGTCACCAAGGTCTCATCAATTTATTTTACAGTTGAATTGGTTATGTAGTAACCCTAAGTATTATGCTAAAAATGGTTTCTTTTCTACACTTGTGGAACTAACTCTTCTGGTTCCATGCTTTCTGGCCATCTTTGATCTTCAAAAATTTAAATGCAATGTCAATCATTATTCACGGTCTTCCTGGTTACTCTTATTATTCTTGCTCCTTCATAATGTTTCTGTTTTCTAATTCTTTCACACCCAGTGTGTCTTAGTGCTTTTACTTTTATTACTGTCTTGCTTGGAGTTAAATTCGATTAAAAAAAAAAAATAAATAAACTGCTGATACTGAACCACTTTCTTTCATCTATAATGATTTAATAAATAATGCTCGTTTCACAAGTTCAGTTAATTATTAACTGTTATGAAAATAAAAATGAACCTATACAAAGAAAATTAAACAATAAGTAAGTTTGTCCAATGTAAGTAAACATTTTTATTATCTTCAGAAGTTTTTAAAAAAAAAAAAAAAGTCCTAACACTTTCCGACCCTACTTTTACAGCTTAGTCGAAAGATAACATAGGCACGGTACCAGACCAAATTTTCATAATAGTTTTTGAAATCATAAGAATTTATATTCGTGTAGTAGTTCCCCTCACCCATTCCGCTTGACCAGGGTTTACAAGGGGATTAACGGGTGTAAAAATAATTAAAAAAAACCTTTTACCTTGTTTCCGTACTTTATGGCAGTGGACATTTGCTTTTGATGAGACTAACAAAAACCTCTAAGACACTCAGACTCATTCAAACAAAATAAATGTTATGGCATTCTCTACTAGTGACGAGACAAAGCTCAGCTGGCCATGATACCAATTATCCAGAGAGGAAAAGCCTTTTCATAAGCTAAGACGGCGATATTCTTACAAAGTAACAAAGTCGGACATTGATAATTACCGCTTTTTACAGGTTCACCTTATTTTTATTTATTTTCTTAATAACTTTTACGATCAAACAAAACGTTATTGGAGTCTAATATGGCTAGAAAACAAATTAGCAGTTAATTATTTATCCAATCCATCAATAAACAGAGATCCAGGGCCTTGAGGCCTTTAGGCCCTAAGGATCAATGAAACCAACAAAGTATTTCAGAAACTTGAAAACTAAAAGGAGCCACGAAAATGAATTTATTTGATAATTAAATTCATTTATAATACTTTTTAGTTTTGTTTACTTGATAAAATTTACTGAAAATAAAATATAAAATTCATTTGGGGTTGTCAAACATTTTAAAAAGTTTTGCTTTTTTAAAGCAATCGAAATTCAGAAGACGTTATTTTTATTTTCTAGAATTAAGTCAGAAAAGATAATGCAATATAAATTGTCTGAGGTTAATTTTTAGCGTAGAATTCCACGAATAACTTTAGAGTGAGAGAGAGAGTGACTAATGCTCTTTTTCTCAATCAATGTTTTCTTTATGAAAAAAATGTGAAGGAGGATTTTTTTTTTTTCAGTGTTAAGTTTTAAAATAAAATATTAAAAAAATCAGTAAGATTAGAATATATTAATGTACAGCAACTTAAACTAAGTTTTAAGTCATAATTGATTTTTTTATAATTTTTCTTTTTTCGAAAAAAATTTGAATTTACGTTTTACGGTTTTTTTTTTGCATGAATGAGAAAAACGTAACATAAACGAAAAATATATTTAATAAAAATACATCGTACCATTTTTATTTTAAGTGGAAGAAGGAAAAAAAGACGTTTTTAGAAGCGCAACTAGTAACTGAAAAATAAAAGATGACAAAGCAAAAGTAGAGGGGGGAAGGAAAGAAGCCCCAAAAATAAATTGGATGGTAATCTCATCTTTTTTTTTTTTAAATAGTGAAAAGAAAAAGAATTGAAAAATAAATCACCTTTTCTATGAGATACAATCCACAAAAGGAAAACGATGAGTTGTTCGTATGATTGAGTGACGTTACGTAAAAAATAAACGTTGTGGTGTGTGTGAATTAAATGACAATGCCTGATGCTGTGAACTTCGACGTCACATGGCCAGCCGAATGTTTGCGCGCGACACGTACTGCCCTCTATCGGTCAGCTCTTACCCGCCACTTACTTAACGGCTTTTAAATGTCGCCACCCAATGCGATTAAAATGTAAAAATAAAAATACAGAATTAATAAATATCTAGAGTACAAGTCCTTTGAACATTTTTAGTATCCAAATTACTAAAACAAAAAACTTGTAACATATGATAAGAGTAAGACTAAGAGTGAAGAATTTGTTCAGCATAAAAACAAAAGTTCGCTTATCAGTTTTTTTACTTACTAAGTTTTTTAGAAAATGTTTTTTAGTTTACATACTTTTTTTCACATTTTTAACCTGAAGATTTTCCTAAATTATCGTAAAATTATAAAAATAAAATACATTTTTTGGGAACTTTTTTTTTAAAAAAATTGTTAAAAAAACTAAAAGTAAAAAAAATATAACAGTAAAGCAAGATTAGGCATGATAACAAATAAATTGCAAAATATTTAATCTGGAAATAGAACTTTCTCTGTTAAAAAAATTGACTTTAAAAATATTTTTAGCCTGGGATTAGCTTTTTTTTATATTTATTTTTGTCGTAGCGTTCCGCTAACTGTTTATTTTCCTAATGGTTGACCTTGCCCTTGTAGTATCAATTTCAAAACCCTTTTCTATGTGACCTTAAACAGTTATTTATGTCATTTTTAAGATACTTGATTATGTTTACTACTTGTGTCCTTGTAGTAGTATGGATTGTAGGCTTGAGCAATTTGAAATTTTTTTTTATTATGACTACAAGTAGTTAAGAAACTCGTCAGATGTTGTAACAGGACTAAAAAATCAGCATTCATACTGACCTTGACTCACTGGGAGGTTATCCTGTCAGGTGAAGATGCTGCTGTAGAAGTATCTGTTCTGTGCCAGTGGCTACATTCTTCCTCACTGCCTGGATAGAATCCTTGGACTTATTCTGTAATATTTGTTCTGTAGTGGTGATATGACACACTTAGACAAGCTATGACCAGTTTTGACCATGTTAAAACAAATTGACCTTGTGTCACATCTTGACTCAGTGGAGAGTCAAAGGTAAATACCTCAGAGGATAAGTTTTCTCTCTATGCTATACAGTGACTCTGCATATGTGGTTGAGGCACTTTTAGCTAGAGTGAGAGCTTTGCATTGTTTAGTGACCCTATTCTTTGGAAGAGTATAATGCCGGCTTCCTTTATCCTCAGTAGGAATCTTTATAGTTTCTATTATTTTGTGCAGGGTTACTGTGCGATTCACTGCAGTAGGTTGTCTCTAACCAGTATATCCACATGTTTCAGCGAGAACCTGAGCAACAGTCAACCCTCATGAAGTCCTGCTGTATCAGTTGAACCAATGTGCAGCCTGTAGACTACCTAGTTATGTGTGCAATCTATTGTCATAGTGGATGTGCTAACCTGTGCTTTGAGAATCTTTTTACATGACTAAGACTGATTTTCCTCTGATTACCATTTGTCCTTTTAAAGGCAAACTTGTTTTCTTCCCCCTGACTGCATGGACCAGTACATTACCTCTCATTCCGGTATCTTCAGCACTACTTAATGGTACCTACACTCACAACACACAACCTCTTGTTCTGGTATCTTCAACATTTGACAACGGTACCTGGACCTACTGCAAGGAACTATTCTTTTCAGGATTTTCTGTGCTCATTAATGGACTCGATACTTCTGCATACAACCAATCATTCTGACATCTACTTCAATCATTTCCTGTTGCACACCAATTTTCTTCTGAGTTCATCAGCATCCATCAACATGCTCCTGAAGCATTTGTACTGATTGTATACCAATCTTCTCCTGGGTACACCAGCATTTTCTCTGCCCAGTAATCATCACTGGGGTACACTATTCCTTCCTGCACATACAGTTTACCTTCTTTAAAAATCGACTGTTCCAGATTTCTCTTTTTTCAATTACTTCTGTGCATGTTTACTGACTCAGTTTATCATCTTCAAACATTGACTAGTCTAGATTTCTTCTGTGCACTTAAACAAAATTCCCTTAAATTTTCACCCTACTTCCTCACCAAGCTACAGGACACTTACACTTTCGTCCTCACTTTCTCTCTCACCTTTTCTTTCTCACACTTACATACAAGGAAATCATATTTATTTCTTATTTCTTTTCATCTTTGAAAACAACCACAAGGAAAGGACTGTATCCTGATAAATATAAGAACTTTAATACTCACACACGCTAAGAAAAATTTAGTTATAAAAAAAACACAAAAATAAAAATATCTTATATTTTTATATTTAAGCACATTTTTTGCCTTTTCCTTTGTTGTTTCAAATTTGCAACAAATACATGACTTGGAAGGGTTGCCAACTTGGCTAAATAGATATACTATAAAAATCTATAATAAAAAAATAATGTAAAATTATAGAAAAATAGTTCTTCTTCTATGTGCTATGTCCCTTCAGGATGTTGGCAATCATGGCTCTTCACAATTTCCAATGCATAACAAAAACAACCTATTCACCCACAAGTATCAAATTTTCCAAACCCTCTTTCCACATTATGTGCTCTAGAAATTTCAACTGCCTCTTTCTAATATTAACTATAAGGATCTTTTTTGTTTGTATTTTCTATAAAACTTCATTGCTATGAACTTCAGTTCATTGTATTCTCAGCATCTTTGAAGAGATTGTCCAACATTCACTGCCATATAAGAGAACATATTGCATAACAGTTCAGTACTTTCTTCTGTGTTTCTAATGAAATTTTCCTATTTCTTAATACTTTGCTTAACTTTTGGAAGGCATCTTTCAATATACCAAAACACCTTCAAATTTCATTGTCACAGGTTTTTCCTCTAACACTCCTCAGATACTTAAATTGTTGGACTTGTTTGATTTCGGTATCTCCAATTTGTAATTTGCATGTTAGGCTGTTTCCTTTTGTTGACAACCATGCATTCTGTTTGCTTGCAATTGATGTTTATCCCTTTCTTTTCAATTTCCTTCACTACCTTCTGTTGGAGTCCTTATATTTTCCTTTTTGTGTCTGCTATCAACACTGTATAAAAATACTTAAAGGCTTAATATAAAAAATAGATGAGGTTTGTTTATTGCACTTTTTTGAGAGGAGTGTTTAAAAAGTAATTATTAAAAGAAAGCCAGACAGTTAATAAAAAAAATGACGACTTGAATAAATTTGATGTGTAAAACTTTGTAAATGTGAGGCTCAGATTTGATGCTGTAAATACTACCAAAATGAAAACTGACAGTTTATGAAAAACATACATGTGTAAAATTTCATTTTCAAATTTGTAAAAAAGAGGCTCAAGTATTATGGTCTCAAATTCTGCTTAAATAAAGTTTACAAAGAAGCAAGATTTAGGAAATACATTCCACAATTTTTTAAACAATAAGGAAAGTAAATTACGAACACAAGGGATCAAATTTCTGATTCAATTCAAAGCTGATTTGTAGCTATTTAAAAAATCTTTAGAATTTTTATAAAATAACAAGGTTTATCTTAATACTGAATTTCACTGAAATAAAAAAAATGAACTATTGTTTAAATTAAACAGCAACATTTGTGAATTTGTCATCTTTTTCAAATATTTTCAGCTGTTGAATGGATGAAAGTAGTGAATATTTTTTGAAAGATACTCTGTTTTATTGTTTTTGTACCATTTAATGTAAATTTCTTTCCAATTTCATCTCAGAGTAGGAGTTTTGTTTTGATTTCATTTGCACCTTTCATAATATTTAGGATAAGAGATGTGATGTTTTCCTTTCGCCTCCTTTCCTAATAAAAAATCTTTTTAATACAAGACATCCTGTTCAAATTTAAATTTGTGGATACATACATAAATTGAGATAAGATAATGCTACTGCATAGGACAAACTTCTATATTGAAAAATGTTGCTGACATTTATTAGGGAGAAATTAATCAGATAACTTTATACAGGTGAGACACTATTATCATAATAGTCATTTCTGATTCGGTTAAAAAATAAATATGTAAGATACTGTTGCTGGTTCTCATGCACAAAAATGCAATTGTTGCTAAACAAAAAGCTAAACAAAACAAAAAGCTAAAAAAGCCAATTTTTCTACCAAGAGCAAAACCTTATAAGACAATCTCACTGGATCTCACACACAAGTTTTTTTTCCTTTCACATTCTCTCATAGTCTTCCTTCACATTCTTATTAAACAAAATATTGTATAATATATTTCTTATAATGACTATATGTTTCAATATAGTATACAGGGTGCAATGCATAAATTGTCCTCTAAATTACACAAAAATGAAAATAACTCATATCTCATTTTAACAGATATATTTACCAAACTTACACAAAAATATCTTGAAATACTAAAGAGTAAATTTATTCAATAAAACCGCCATTGGCTTCAACCACAGCCTCCAGACAACTTCAGAATCTTCTCCAATTTGTCTGGACAGTCTCCTTGTTTAAGTTAGTGAATGCTGCCATAATCCTTGCCTTCAGTTCATCTTTGATGTTAAAAGGAGTTTTATTGCTCTCTTGCTCAACTGCACCCCACACATGATAATCAAGGGGGTCGACAAAATCAAAAACAAACAACACACATGCACAAAATTTAAAATATAAAATAGCAACAATTTACCTATCGCACACTGTATGTATATATATATATATATATATATATATATATATATATGAATTGGGATCAAATGAAAATCAAATATGAATCAGAATCTGAGAGAATGATAGGAAAAAACAAATGAAAAATGTTTATCAATCTAACATGTTTCACTTTTATTAAAGCTTCATCAGAGAATGAGATACGGAGAAGAAAAAATGAATTCTGGTATTTTTATTTTTGTGTTGTTTGATTTTCATTGTTTAATCAGGTTTCACATGCATTTGACTTGTTAAACAGCATAAATTATATGAACACTGTTTCTACCAAATCTGACTCCATAATGATATTATTTACTCAAAAAACATTATCATTAATTCAATTTACAGTTTCAAAAATGCTTACACGGCCTTGTGGGTGATGAGTTATTCCCCACCCTGCAATCCTTATCACAGAGATAAAATATCACTAACCTTTCACTACTATATCACTATTAATATGGCAGATGTTTGAACAAGTTACAGTCTTTAGTGCCACCAGCTCAGACATTCATAAGTAGCAAACCATCCAAATTCTCCTTGTGTTCCTTTGGTAAAAAGCAAATTCTACTCACAGCTTCTTCCCCAGAACTTTTACTTTGTGGAACAAATTCCCAAGCGAATGCTTCCCTAACAACTACAATCTTGGTCTCTTCAAGTCCAGGGTCAACCAATATCTATCCTACTTATCCTCACAATACTCTTACTTTCCCTTCCCTCTCCTTTACAATCTTCCTCAGTAACCTTATACCTTGAGTGGCCCTTGGGCCTTGTATTGGGTGAAGTGCCAGTAAATAAAAAAAATTAAAAAAGTTTTCCTGATTGGATGTTTGATACAGTTGTTGGGTTTACCAAATATATTTAGGTGGCCTTAATAGTAACTGCCATAGGTACAGATATTTACCCAAACATTACAAAAGAAAGTCAGAAGACTATAAATGAAAGTTTTATTTTATTCAAAGAAAACATGCTAACAACGTTTTGAAATGTGTTACATGTCTTCTCACTGACTCTGATAATGAAAGCTAGTGAAATGTTATAAAAAGTTTTTCCTTACAAATCCCATATGTCTGATTGCAAAAAGTTGTTTTTCCCACATATCCAGAAGGCATCTTCTTTTCTCAGAGCCTACAAGTTATCTCATGGTTGGCAATGTATTGAACATTGTATGCTTAAATATGCTAAGAACTTTTCCCTAAATATGCCCTACTAAAATGGATTTGTGTTTAACATACCTGTCCATCTTTTATACCATCAAATATGGTATTTTTACTACCAACAATTAATTTCCTTTTTACCAATTTCTTTCATTAACCCTTGTTATTATTACTAATAAGTGAGATATGAAGTTAAAATTTCAACATATCAATCAAAGTTAAAATTTCAATATATTCAATGTAAACCAAAGAACATTAAAAGGTTTTAACTGTATACACTACATCCCTCTAAGTATTTAGATAGCCTATATTTAATCATATTTCATTGATGATTTTGCTCTCCCCTAACAGGTCCTTGTTTTTCAGAATCTGATAAAATCCATATGACAAACTACAGGATAAAATCATTAAATACAGGGTATGTTCTGTATATGCAATACCTTATATTTAGAGGACAACCATTCATGGCAACTCATTCAAATCCCATAGCTGTTAATTTTGAACTTTGGAAGCTGTATAGTGGTTGACATGTGCAGTGAGTGCTACTAGGATTGTCCTTCACTTTGGTACAGGATTTTTTGTTTTGCTTATCTAAGTATCTTTTTCAGAAATGAAGTTAGTTAATTAACCTCTCCTTAAGAATGCTGGTGTTAATGTTAATGAAGCGTTAGGGATATGATAAATAAGTGATAATTTTCAGGGGATTTAAGGAATATTTTTATTTTATTTCATTTATTAAACTTGGTTACTACTACAATTCAAAGACTGTTGAAACCAAACATGTCTTTGAATACATACTCTCATTTTCATTCTTTCATTTATACAATGTTTTCTTTAGACCTTAAACATTTCACTTTAAACATTTAATTATTTGTAATCATACAAACAACTAATCCTGTAATGAAAAAGTCCAATTATCTTGTCATTAAATGTTCTTTAAAAATGTTCATTAAATTGCATTTTTTTTAATGCACTGGTGATATAATAGACAGTGTCTTGGAATGTGAAATCAGAGAGCCAAGTTTGAATTTCAATTTTCATTACATTCACTTACACACAAATACCCTTGGAAAAGGTATGAATTAATTTCTTCTACCTAAGCTATGGGTTAAATAGTAGAACTTGTATCTGGAAAAATCATTGTTTTAACCCAATTGGAATTGTAAGAATATTTTTTTCGTAAGTAAATTACAAAAAAAATTTATTCTTAAAATTCCAAATATATTCAGATTTAAATAACTCATAAAGGGTTGATAAGCTGTAAAAAACAAATCAATTAATTTTTTTCTCAAAATATAGTAGGATTTTTGAAGAAATTTATCTAGATTTGGTAAAAACTAGAACATGGCTGTTTGTAGCTATCCTGAGATAAATACCAAGGTATTTTCCAGTTATGTTTTCATGAGGTTACATAATATTTGAGCATTTTCTTTTTAATTCGCTCAAAAATGGAGGAAGATAACAATTAAATTTATGAAAGCTGTAATTACATTATATAAAAGATTGTAAAAATAAAATTATGCAATACAATATTAGGAATTATGAGTAATTTAATAGGCTAAGTTTTTGTAATATTGTATTGTATGATTTTATTTTTACAATCTGTGCTAAATTTGTTAAAAAAATCAAAGCTCAATAAAAGACAGGTGACATCTGCAATCAGGAAATTCCATTGGAATGATCATTTTAAACAATGAAGTTCAAACTCCAGATTCAGTTGCCTTTGATATTTTATTTCCTCACTACTGGCAGATGAGATTGGCAGAGTAGTTAGTTTCAAAACAATTCCACTTGCTACAGAAATTGGTAATATAGAAATACTGACACATTGGCCACATTTTATTTTGGTAGCTCAAAACTGTGCAATGACTTCAAAAAGTGATATGTCTGACTGAGTTGATACAATCACTAGGAACAGGGGTTGGTGTTCAAAAACTGGTTAACATTTGCAGTTTAACTTTGCTTCTCAAGTGGTCTACAATCAAGTCTTACATGTTTTTGCCATGTGATTATAAAAAAATGCGAATTCTACATATTTTGGGTTTTGTTTTTTACAATATGGTCTATATCCTTTTTATTAGAGATGATTTTCCAATAAAAATTCATGACAGTATTTGTATTCATACTATGAAAATGTGTTACAGTATTTGTATTCTTACGATAAAAATGTAACAGTATTTGTGTATTTTTATTATGAAAAGTATAATGGTATTTGTTTTTATTTTGCAGTAAAGATTGTGGAATTTCTATTCAATAAACATTGGCTCATATGAGTAGTCGTTAGTGTTTGATTAAACAATGATCAGTACTTCAAATGAAGGAAATGCTTGCAGATATTTATCTAGTACTATTTCTTCATTAACACCAATATGATCTACTACTGATAAAATTTCTTTTGCATAATTTGATGAGCATCTGGAGATTGTAGAGATCTTCATAATTTTATCTAGAATTTCAGATCTAGTCTTTTCATAAGCTGACAAAAAAAAGCTAACTTTTATTCATCAAACTTTTTGAGATTCTATCACTAAAGAAAGAATATTTCCAACAACTTTCAGCAGATAAGGCTGAAATAACAGACAAAATTTTTGTTACTGATGTGCCAATAGTTATAAGAAATTGTGTCTTTTGTATAGCGATCCAGCTATTCTCCATAAATTCTGATGCTTCAATTGAATTTACATATCCAAAATAGACAGGCCTACCTGGCTATTTAAATTTTTTCCCCTTCTATACACTGTTATTTCAGACCCCTATTTATTTATTTATTTTATTTTATATTGAAATTTGGGGGATGAAGCCTGTCATGTTTCTTACACTAAACTGGATGTTGACTGCTTGACAACCCAAGGCAGAATGCGAAAATGCATCTCTGCACATCATGGCTCGATGCATGTTTTTGGTATTAAATGATAAAATGAACTTTATATATTGACCAGTAGAAATAAATCCTGCTAAAAGACACAGACTGTGATTTGGAGCCAATACTACAGATATAAATTCTTTGATTCAATGCTGCAGAAGGCAGAGAGAGAGACATGGCTGAGAAGTCAACATGCAGAGTTTTTTGGTGAAAAATGCTGCAGGTAGATTGAGACTGAACACGATCCTTTTCAACTTTCATCCTTTTGCTGCCACCGTCTTCACAAAACATCAGACAGCCATGACGAACATTCTTTCTCTTTCTTTCTTCCTTCTCCAGTCTGTCGCCTTTTACTAAAGCAATGAGTAGTATACTGGCTTTGTATATATGTAAATAAATTATGCATTTATTTACCCAAAACACGACGTATCCCTTTTCATCAAATTTATGTTTGCTGAGGCAAAGAAGAAATTAACCTCTTCAGCAGAAAAAACAACAGCAACAAGTTCTGCCTTCCAGGTTACTCATTCTTTGTTTCCACAACAAGCCTAAATATTTGTGTAGTGTATTAAAGCAATGGTTTGTGAATTTGGTGACATAGTAATTTTGAGTTCAATCTCTGGGCAGGCAGTGTGTACTTGGACTCAGTGGAAACAGGACAAACAATAACTGAGCAGTAGTAAATAAGAACTAAACAAGATATCCGTAGACATCGTCAACAGAATGGGAACAACCTACCCTCATAGATTAAATAATGGGGTCAGTTTGAAATTCCCTAAAGGTTGCCTACATAGACAAACACCTAATGAAGGTTGGAAGGCATAACAGTTAAAAAAAACATTGCAATAATGACAACAAAGACAAGGACAATAGTCTGCATGTAAATAATACAAATAAGAAGATAGTATATCTGACAAATTCAGTTCCTGGAAGAATAAGAACTGAAGAATCTTTTCTTCTCTTGTAATGGCATTCACCCGGCTCCAATATTGGAGTTTCATGGGAATTTGGAATTCACAAGCGGTCCCCAAACCTGCATGTATAGCACATGAGATTTGATTATAGTGGTGAAGGTTTCATGCAGGACCATCCACACTTTTTGAAGGGCCGATTACAGAGACCTGGTGCACTACGTGTCACAAGGTTCCCAAACGACCCTCCGCAGGTTTTGAATTCAGAGTTTTCCTTCTCCTAGACTAGTTACTATCCAAGGCTATAGAACCCAGTCTGTCCTGCTATTTACCCATAGCTGGGGGGGAGAAGAAGAGGATTCACACTTTTCCTAAGGGTATTAGCACATAAGTGAATGTAATGGATTTGACTGGAATTCAAATTCAGCTCTCCGATTCCTCAATCCAAGCTGCTATCCATTACTCCACCATGCCTCCAACTGAAAAATCTTTTAATGACAAATCCATGGAATTTTTGTAATAAAGTATTCTTTGATTGCTTAAATTGCTGAATAAAAGTCTTTGTTTGAAAATAGAAGTGTCTATTTATTTTAGTCATGTCTCTTCAGATAGGTAGATATGCCTGTACCTGATTATATATATATATATATATATATATATATATATATATATATATAAACAAGCAATGTTTACCAAGACTCAGGAAATGTTTCATTAATTATTATTATTTTTTTCTTTTCAAGTACTTTAATATTTCTTTTTATTTCTCTCATCAACAAAACATTCTGGAAAGATTCATAATGAAAAGAATTTAAACAAATTGTATAAATTAGAGCAAGCATTGTTAATTATTTCTGCTTTTGTTTTGACTGACATTTTTCTTCAACTTATTTCTCTCTTTTTTTTTAATTGGACAATCTCTATCATTTTATGGTTATGAGTAAGCAGCATGGATCAGAATACACAATGAGCCTCTAGGTAAAGTCAGACTAGAATCTTTTTTCTTTGGTTAGATTACCTTACTGAATGGACCACAAAGGCCAATCGGTTATAGAAACTCAAACTTAACTATATCATTTTTATTCTCTATATTCTCTTAATGTCTAATATGCTGACATTTTTGTTTACACACACAAGTAGTATTAATAGTAATATTATTTAAATTTATTAGTTGAATCCCATGCAAAAAATGATATTTCAATATGTCTTCTAATTGATTATATGCTATTGTTTAAATGTTAACTGATGATCATCAATTAAGTAAAAACCTACATTTATTAACAACCATGTTAATAGTTGTAACACTTCCCACCAATAGAAATGTAAAACAAAAAGGGTAAGAGATACTGAGGGTTCCAAAAAGTTACTGAAAAGTTGTAATAAGCAACTAAGTTTAACTCCTTGTTTACTGAAATGAAACAAGACAAAAAAAAACTATCATGTTTTTATGAATAAAGATTATTTTTCTTCAAATGTCACTGCTTAACTTCTTATTTCTTTAAAAGAACTAATATGAAGAAAAATTATTTGATATCATTTTTCATGAAGAAAAAAATTTATTTTCTTTGAACTTCAAATGACAGCAGCTTAAACAGATTATTGAATATATATATATATATATATATATATATATATATATATATATATATATATATATATATATATATATATATATATATATATATATATGTATATATATATGTATATTTAAATTGTGTGTATTTAGGCAGCATATTTTCATTTATACACGTTTCATTAAATAATATAGACAAGTGTTGTCTATTTATTTTATGTAAAAATTTTTTATTCTATCTTCTGATAAGTTTATAACATTATCATTAACCGAAAAAAAATTCACAATATTTATCCATTATTTTTTAATAAAATCTAAATTTCGGCTTATCAAGCCATTAAATCAAAGATGTAAATACAAACATATCAAACAATATTCGGACACGACATTGATGATAACATAGTTTGTCATTGTTTTGTTTGGGAGAGTGGATCACCAACGAATTAAATAATATTTATGTTGGTCATAAAGGCTCGCTATCTACGACGCTTTGACACTACATCTTAATGAAAACTCTAACATTTTTAGGCATTTAAATAACATGCCTGTTGGTATAACCAATGGCTTCTTGTTATAAAAAACATAACTATATAGACATTTAAACAATTGACAAAAAAACTCCAAATAGTTGAAGCATTATACATTGGGTTTAAACTGTTTGAACCTAAATGCTTCAAGTATTTTTAGTTTTTTGTCAAATATTCTTAAATGTCTATAATTTGTTTATAATTAGTATTTTCAAGCCATTGGTTATACCAACGGCATTCCTTATTTCATTCTCCAAAAAATGTGTAGTCATGTTTTCATTAGATGTAGTGTCAAGCGTCTAGCCGCCTTTGTGGTGTGACCAACATTAATGATCCATTTAAACAAAACAATGACAGACTATATCATCACTGTCGTGTCCGTGATATTGTTTGATATGTTTGTATTTACATCTTTGATAATGGCTTGAGTAAATCATTCGAAAGCTTAGATTTTATTAAAAATAATGGATAAATATTGTGAATTTTTTTTTGTTAATGATAATGTTATAAAAATTTTATCAGAAGATACGAAAAATTTTATATAAAAATAAATAGACAACACTTGTCTATATTATTTAATGAAACATGTATATATATATATATATATATATATATATATATATATATATATAAATATATGTATATATATATATGTATATATATATATATATATATATATATATATATATATATATATATATATATATATATGAAGCACAGATGGGGTTGACTCTCAAATTTCATGTCCTTGAGATCTACAGGCAACTAGAACATCTTGCATATATATATATATATATATATATATATATATATTAAATTTACTAATTTAAAAATATGGTTCCATCGCTACACAGAGAATTACTATGTTTCAAAAACAAAAACTTTGAATTTAATTATAGAATTAAATTAAAATCCCTAGTAGTTTCATTTTCAAGCGAATTTTGGAATAACTTATTTTGAAATTTTTAGTGGATTGGGGCAGTAGATCATTATTTAGTGTATTGGGGCAGCAGATCATTATTTAGTGTATTGGGGCAGTAGATCATTATTTCAACATATATTGTTAAATATAACAGACATGAAAGAACACAATTTCTGTCCATTAAACAGAAACAAGATGAATCAATTATACAATATGTTCACAGATTTAGAGAAGCAAGCAGATTCTGTGAATTTGAGAAAATTTGAACTCAAGATTTGACTATAGAGGACAAATTGATTCAATTACAGTTGATTGAAGGTATGGCTGATATATTTCATAAATATAAGATAATGTAACAATTGAATAAATTGTTTAACTGTATGTGTGCAAATTATACAACAGCTGGAATTAGTTAAAAAAAAATATAATTCTACTGGGGACAATGTTTAAACATTCAGTATAAAAAAGGAATGCAAGAAATTCAAATACTATAACTATGAACATGAAATTTTCAGAAAAAGTGTCCCAACTGCAGAGAAAAATAAATCATTTTTAGTCTATATTCAAAGTTAAAAAGAAAATAGATAGTATAGAAAAATTGGGAAAAGAGAGAATTGATGTCATTTTTTCAATACAAAGACCTAAGGAAAAAATTCTTTGAGAATAATTAAATTAAATGGCATGATGTTTCCAATGCAAGTGGATATGGGGAGTGAGGTCAGTCTGATCCCAAGAAATTTCTGGGAAAAAATGGGTAAACTGAAATTGAGAAAATGTCATCTGAAATTGAGACATTCTGATGGATCTTTTATAAAAACTTTGGGATACATCAATGGAACTTTTGAAACCTGTGATCAATTTGAAATTATTCCTATTACAGTAGTGGAATGTAAAAACATTCATAGACTACTAGGTATAGATGTTGTAAAGGTGGATACTTCAAAATTAATCAGTAATGTAAAATCAGAAAAAGTAAAAATGGGATTGTTAAAGTGGTATAAAGTGAGCACACATTTAATTGAAAATAGTACCCTCTCCTATTTTGAATCTTGTAAATTACCTATTCACCTTCTACCTTTGGAAATTGCTAAGTTAAAGAAAATGGTATAGGAGGGAATTTTGGAGCATGTTACTCCAGATGGCAGTAAATGGGCCTCTCCCATTGTAGTCTTTACGTTGTAGATGGAGATTTAAGAATATGTGATGATTTTAAAATAGGATTAAATCATAAAATATACTATTGGTATATGACAAAAATCAACCTATAATCAAATACAGATTGATGATAAATTCAAGGAAATTACCACAATAAACACCCCCATAGGATTATTAAGATGGATGAGAATGCCTTTTAGAACAAAAATGGCAAGTGCTATTTTTCAAAGAGTAATGGAAAATGTGTTAACCGACTAAATTAGTAACATGATTATTTGTCAAGATGATATTTGCCTTGGTGCCACCACTAAAGACGAATTAAAACAAAAAACAACATGTGTTAAACAAGTTAAAAAATGTGGGGACAACAATAAACAGAGACAAATGTGAATTAGATTGTAATACAATATCATATTTAGGGTACCAAATTTCAAAAGATGGTATTGCACCAAATCCAATGTTAAGAAAATTTCAGAGGTATCTATACCTACAAATAAAAAGGAATTAGAATCCTTTTTAGGATTGGTTAATTTTTATAATAGATAACTACAAAATACATTGACTTAATAGAACCATTTGTGGAACTGTGTAAAAAAGAATAGTGAGTTCAAATGGACCCAAAGGCAAAGTTTAGTATCTGAGAATTTAAAAAAGATACTGTAGGAAATTCTCTCCAAATTGAGTAGTGGCTTGATAAACAAAGTGAGACAATTGAATATTGCAAAAACATACTTTATATAAGAAATACATTACATAATGTGAAAGAGAATAGAGGATTGCTAAAAATGTATTCATTTAGCAGTTAAAAGTCATGACATCGGAGACAACATCCAAATACATATGTCTGTTTGAAATAGATGAAACACTTATCTGAATGGTGTTCATATTCTGCTTCTATTAGCTGCTTGTCCTTGTATTATTCAGGTTTGCCTGTGGCCAGCATTGCATGCTCTGGAAGTAGGCTGAAAACATGTCTCTCTCATTCATAGTTGCCTTGGCCTCTCCAAATTGGCAGCCAAATTCTGATTTGGGCTTAATTTTAGGTCATACCCATTATTTTCAGATGAAATGAGTCCAACCTATTATCAGCAGGAGTTATCTTCCAAAGGGAGATAACCTATATTTTTTATAATACCCACAGAAAAAACTCATTATAAAAATTTTTGATCCCAGAAAGAAGGTTATGTTAACTACGGATGTGAGTAAGCGAACTGTGTCAGCAATTTTATCGCAAGACTGCCAACCAATGATGTACCTTTCAAGAAGATTAACAGCAGCAGAAATAAATTATTCAAATATTGAAAAAGATGCATTGACCATTGTCTGAAACACAGACAGAGCTTAACAATTTCATATGCAGAAATATTGCAAAGCCTATCTGCATTAATGGGAAGACAAATAAGATCTCCATTAATATCGTCTTACTCAACAAAGAAAAGATGTGGTATAAAAAAGACAAAGTAACAAGTCTTGAGAGAGCTAATTTCATCATGCAAAAGGGACATAACACAGCTATTACATCAAAGAAAAGAAAAAGCCTAATATCCCATTCTTACCAATTAAGACCCAAAATTGAAGAGGAGGATATTGTGATGAAAGAAGATCTTGACAAAGAAGAAAGGTTGAGTTCTTCAGATCAGGATAATGTAATAGAAGATGAGACTATGGATGATAGCAAGAATGATTCAGATATGAAAGAAGATGAAATGAGACCAAGATCTCAGTTAAAAAGAACAGGGCATAAGCCTCAAGGTGGAGAGTAGGGAAGAAGTTGTAGAACTTTAACAACCGAAGGCATTAAATCTCTTTGGTTCAGGGAGGTGTAATGGGATTGGCCAATAGTATTTTAACTATTTGCATATGTTTGTTATAAAAGAAATAGTCTAGAGTAAAGCAAGAGACAGGGAATATTGGCTACTGATCATGTGTCATTGAACAACACAACAACCATCAAAGGAAACTAAATTAAATTTACCAAAGCAGAAAAAGAAATACTGGTATATTTGTATCAATGAGTACTAGTACAAAAGAAAACTGATATAAAACAATCAGTAAAGTGTGGTGAACAGCCCCGTAGAAGCAAGCGAGCCAGAGTGGCTTGCATCTGGTGTATAGGAAAATAAGGGTCTTACCTTAACGTGCGGCACGTGACATCAGCAAGTTTGCTTCGTGAAATTGGCATTACTCTCCTGTCCAGCCATTCTAGCAGTATGTGCAGTGATGAGGGTTTTTTTGTACAGTTTGGCATGCTTCCACCAATAGCAAGTCGTGTTCTGATTGGTTGAACTGGAGGAGGCAATTTTCCTGTGTAACTGAGAATAACAGCGAAGAATGCTGATTGGCTGGTGAACCGCAGTGTTGGCCTGATAAAAGAGTGCTGGAGCATTGAAAAAGTGGGACAGAAATGTCAGCGATACATAGTGACGTGTGAAGAAAGCGAGGACGGTGAATTGAACCAGCGATATTTTGATTTGTACAAGTGGCGTTGCAGCAATACAGACTTATTTAAACTACATAAAGTACAATAAAAGTAAATGAATTCTTATAGTAACAATTTTATGCCTAGTGGACTCAGGTTTATCCAACACCCTGGCCTGCTGGTACAGCACTTGGTTCTCTCCCATCCATAATATGTTAGGTGCAGAGCAACTTTTTGATACATTTAAAAAAAAAAACGCGCATCTTATGCAAAGGCAAATACTGTAATTCCCAAGAAGATTTTAGAAATTGATCTCAAACATGGTTAAAAGTAAAAATAAGAAGGAAGAAAACTAACCAAAAAATCAATAAAATACGTCATCTCAAAATGAAAAATATTTCATAGTGTTCTTTTTTTTATTATATTTTTCTCACATTTCAGCTGCTGTATACTCTTACCTTGGTGTCTATTGGATTTAGTAATTGAGGAATTTTGAATGAAATTTATTTGATACATAGGAGTATGTTACTGTAATTCCTTATTTATTCTACTGAGAGCATTTTAACATTCATAGCCATCACTTATGTCATGGATCTGTCCCTCCACTGAGCTAGTGTATATTTATGTATTACTGGACATTTGTGATAATTTTTGTATGACTTATCAACATTTTGCAGGTTATTTAAAGCCAAAAAATATTTTTAGACTAAGAATTTTCTAGGAGATAATGATTTCCTATTTTATCCTACTAATTAACCCATATCTGTAGAGAGAAGACTGTTACCTTCAACTTCAATGTGGCTAGGAATCCAACATAGTATGGTGTCATTATCTTTGCAAGTAGTGCTCATTTTGTATAATAGTTTGATAATGAATGGATTGGTGGAATTTTTTTCTTTTTTATAACCATTAGATGAATAGTGAGTCAAAAAAATCAAGAAGTTTTTTTGTTTGCTCTGTGTGATGATGATGAGAGCTAGCTCTATTGTATAAGCCGCCACAGTGAAAAATAGATCTTTCCCTTGGAAGGTGCTTTTTATTGTAATATTTTGGCTCACTGCTGCACATCCTGTCTTGTACTCATACTTTGACTCATATATCTAGATGGGTGCATGGTTATGGTAGTTTTCTAGTATGCCCTGAAACTTGTTCTGGAATGTAAGTGGGTGCATTTTTTGTTGAGGGAGTTTACTTAGTTCTAGAATGACATCAGGTTGCGTGATTGTCCATGGTGGAATACTGGCTGCAGTTGTTTCTTGTATGTTTGAGAGTGTGATCCCTAATTCTTCAGCAATGGATTTCATTCTGAATCCAGAGGGCTGTATCATATTCTCTTTTTTATGGAATAGATCATAAGTAATTAGGTTTAAATGTACTGCTGTAAAATGGGTTAGTTGGTCATGATTCTATTTTTACATAGTACTGTAGTGCCAATTTAGTGCACCTAAAATGTGAAAGTATTTCATTTGCTTCTGTGTATAAGCTCTCCACTGAGGATGTCCTAAAAGATCCAAGTACTAGTCTTGATGATAGGTTGTGTTAAATATTTTTCGGTATGGTTTTCTGGCCACTCCATATATGAAACTACCATAATCCAGTTTGGAGTGAAGTAATGATCTGAATAATTTAATTAGTGTTTGTCGATCTGCTCCCCATTCAGTATGGGCCACTACATGCAGAAGTTGAAGGACTTTACTACATTTTATTTTTAAATATTTTAGATGGGAAATGAATCTTAATTTTAATCAAAGACTAGCAGAGGTACCCAATGTTGCCTAGGTGTATATGACTGGAATTGTATAACTGCACACCCCTGTATATCCACACCCCATCTAAAAATGTCTGTCTGCGTCCCCACTTGCATACATCATCTGTTGGTATACTAAGCTACTCCTCCCTCATCTTTTTATGGTATGTCCTTCGCAAATGTTTGATTGTTCTTAATAAAGGAATTCCATCGATATATCCTTCTTGTGTGGTAGGTGTTTGGGGTTAAATTGTTTCAATGTTTTAGATATTCAGTAAATTTCCTATGGCTGTAATAACTTTCAAATAGTATGGCAGTGTTCACAAATCTAATAATCAAACAAAAACGAGTATGAAGCATCAAAGCTTAATTGATGAACCCCCTCCTCCCTCTTCGCATGTTTACTGTAAAGCTGGGTTTAATAAGAGGTTCTTTGGGAATTTTCCCCTTTTAATGTTTCAATAATCCTTCTTAAACAATCTTTGTATGAAAGGTTATTTGAACTCCAACTTAGGATGAAATCAGATGAAGAAACTATTGGCTAAATGGTAAAACCAATTTTAGACCTAGTTTGTCACAGATTTCACCCACTTAACTCAAATAATCTAAACCAGACATTCATGCAATACAATTTGTGTGTTATATGCAATTTACATGGCAAATTTGGAAAGCATTGGAGGAAAAACCAGTGAGTTATGGCTGAAAAACTGGCTTTTTGAACAGTTTTTTTATGGTTTTTCGTTATATCCAGGGAAGCAAACAGGACTAAAACCATGCTATCTTATTTCTTGCATGATGGCAAATTTTTTGCAAAATGTTTGAAGAAAATCAGATAAAAATGAGGAACTTATTCAAATTTTTGTTTTAAGTAGTATGAAAAATCCAATTTTTACACAGATTTTTGCATTTTTTGTGTGAAGCTAATGTCACAATGTCACTGGAAAACTATCAAGCAGTCTACGTAAAACTTGTAACGAGCTATGTTTTGCATTAAGTACAAAGAACATCAGCTCATCCAGTAAAAATTTTGTTTGCGTGTAACTATGCCTTGGTTTTTGTACCCACCTTCAGTTTTAATGATTTTTTTGCCAAACCCGGTGGTGGTGGGTGGGGGTTGGCTGGAGATTGAAAAATTGGTCCTGTCCTACCTTGGTAAATTTGCAACATGTGTGTATAATTTCATCGAAATCAGTAGAGAAATGTGGACATGCATAAATAACATACGCACACAGACAAACACACAAGCAGACATCTTTTGTTTTATAGATATAGATGATGCCTAGGAACTTGTATTGTTCCACTACTGGGATTTGTGCTTCATCTAATTTTAAACAGGGGTTGTTATGCAATTTTCTTATTTGGCAGAAATATAGGCATTTGGTTTCCATTTTGGTAAAGGTAAAATTATTTTCACTCAGTGGACCATTTGTGTATTTTATTGAGGCATTTTTGGAATTGTTATTCTATGGTATGCATATGTCAAGATCTGTACATTATTAAAAAGTCGTTAGGGTATAGGGAGCCTCTCACTCCTGGGCTTAGGCATTTAACTATGGAGTTAATATTTATGCGGAATAGGGTTGTTGCAGGTGGTATATTGGCTCGCAAACAGATATTGAATGACAGAAGACAACAAACAAAACGAAGACTTGAGTAAAAAAAATATATATTGCCAAGTTTATTTTTGTTGAAGAAAAATACATAAACAAAAATAATATTAGTGTGAACTAGGCAAGTTCATGTAAAGGGTGAGAAATAGTATTGTCCTGAGAAGAACAGTTTCGTGATCACTAGAGAGTGCTGAAAAGGACAGCTTATTGCATATTGTTGGCAAGGATGACTGGAGCACCGGCTGATGGCAAGCTGGAGATAATGATGGCTGGGAGCAATGGGGAGGTGGTCAGCTGCTGTGAGAATAGATACTACACTTTGATCATAGACTCTGGGCCACAGAACACAGCTATTTACCTATGTCTCCCTGCCAAGATGAGATGTGACGACAAGGTCAGTTATTTAATGCATGGAACCCGAGTACGTACATTCGAGTCACTGGTCAAAATTTAACCAGCCCCTGCTTATGAGAAATCAGACACAAAACTTATCTTAGCTGGTCATGGCCGTTGATTACTGTTGAGGCTTCTTTTTATCCTGAACCAGTCTTACAACAACACTGGTTAAGCTTTTTCTTCCAATTGTTTTTAAAAAATGTGGGAGTGCTGACAGGATATGACAGGGTTACTGAAACAATGCTTCCTTGTGGAATCCTTTCTTCTTGATTTTGTAGTTCCTGATAGCATTGTCCATATTTTGTTATACATTTTAATAACAGCTCTAATGATTTGTTAGGTAACTGCTTTATGAATTCATTGTGAATATCATCTGGACCCACAGCTGTATTGTGGGCTTTCTTTAAAGATTCATTTAATTCCTTTAGTGTGAATGGTAGGCTATAGCTCTCAGAATTATTTGATTTAAAATTTAGTTTTTTTTCCTCTTTTAGTTTAGCTTTAGAAATTGTTGGCTACTATTCCTGGCAGATTCATTTTCGAGGTTGTTTTGGTGAGTTGGTCCTGTGATATCCTTTTTGCTGGTTATTTTAGAGTTATTTATCGAGAGATTTTTTACAGTGTTTGATATTTGCCTGCTATTTTCTTTATCATATTCCATTCAGATCTTGTGGTTGTGGCTGAATTAAGTCTGTTGTCATGGTTTTCCCAGCATTCTTTTTTAGTTTCTTTAATTATTTTCGATGCTTTCACTCAGAGTAGCTTAAATTCAGGCAAATTAAAGGTTGTAGGTTTGTTGAATTCCCTCAGAGCTGCTCTCCTTAGCCTGATGGCTTCTTTACATTTATAATTTAACCAAGGTCTGTTACATTTGGTGATGAATTTTTTGGAATGCATTTTTACTATAGAGATTAGGATTTCTGTGAAATGTTGTAAGTCCTTGATGCTTTTTCCTCCAACTAGTCCTCCAGAACATTGGATTTTGAATTCATCCCAGTTCATTCCACCTAATTTCCAATGGAGAGGTGTTTTATTGTAATGTTCTGTGTTTTGTAGGATGATTAGCAAGTGATCGCTATCACATGTCTCTACCAGTGCCTTCTAAGAGAAATCCATGTAAATTGATGTATCACATAGGGATAATTCTATTGCTGAGTAGCTGCCAGTAAATGGACTTATGTAAGTCAGTGTTTTATCATTATAAATGTACAAATTGTTGTCATTAACTATTGTTTCTAAGGTTCTTCCCTTTTGGTTTGTGTCCTTACAACATTATATGATGCAATGAGTGTTAAAGTCTCTTAGTATCATAAAAGGGAAGGGAGTTGTCTTAATATTTTGTGAATTTCAGCTTCATTTACTGGTTCCTTTGGTGAGATGTATGCTGAGCAGATGTTTATTGGCCTGTGTAAAGTCACTTTAACAGCAATCACCTGTAAAGTAGTTCTCCAATTTATTTTACTTTGAGGTACATCATTCCTAACTAGGATGGACGTACTGCCTGACGCTCAAAGCCCAGTTTCATGTGTGAGGTTGCATTCATTGTATTTTTTATGTTAAGTTTGCTGATTTACTTAAGGAAAATATTCTGAAAGCAAACAACTGCCCGTGACAGATTTGTTATTAGCAGCAGCAGTCAGTTTCTGTTTGCCTTTAGTTTGCAGCAGTTCCATTGGATGATTTGACACATGATTAATAAATATTTTTTCAGGCTTTAGCTTAGTACGTGATGTGGGATGCTGTGATTTAATTTTCCAATTGTGAGGTTCTTAGTTTGAAGGTTTTGGCCATTTACGGCTTATAGCTTTCAACTTCCATTTCTTCTAGTTTCTCAAATCTATTTTGTGTATGTATGTGGTCAGAGTGGTTTTCTGGTTTTTTGTTTGGTCGGTACTAGTTTTGTAGGAGATAAATTTTTAAGTCTATCTTTCATGGTTTTTGGTGGATGCATTGGAGATTGATGTGACCTTTGCTTTATAGGACTTGCTTTTGAAGGAGATTTTGTATTTTTTGAAGGACTGGCTTGTGTTTGAGTGGTAGATTTTGTGTTTGTTTTTTCTTTATTGGTTACTTCAATTGTTTCATTGAATTTTTTTTGTAGTTCAACTTGTAATATTTTCTTGGAGTCAATGTCTTTTATGTAGTTTTGAAATATTTGGTCCTAGCTGTACAATCTTCTCAATGAGGACTCTGCATTTGTCAGGTTGACTGGTATTGTTTGTGGTCATTTTTGTATTATGTTTGTATAGTAAGGGCCTTTTGTGTATGTTTCTACTATTTATCTTGCTTCTATGAATGAGACATTTCATTTGTGTTTCACCACCACTATCTCTTTTTCCAGAAGTCACATGATCGTGAATATACTGGATGATTTTCTTGGCAGTTAGCACATCTTATTTAATAGTGGCATTCTTCCTCCACATGCTCTGTATCCTTTTGATCACATTTTCCATATGTTGGATGATTCCTGCAGCTATCCTTACGATAATAACTGACCTCCCTGGCTTCCTAAGATGTGATTTCTTCAGGTGTGACTCTATGCTTCTAATGACTCATTTTGAAGTGTTTAGTCTTGCATAGAGGAAGGTTTTTATTTTCAAGTTATGAAAGCATGTTTTTTTTTTATTTCCTGTTCTTACTAGCAGAAGCCGTTTTTTAATTTCTTTACCAATTTTGGGTTAATCATACTGGATAGCACTTTTTCAATTAAGAAATGGGACAGTTTTGCTAGAGGAATTTCATTTAAGGACACAAGCACTAGGAACCTTGGGAAGTTTAAAGTACTTCTTTTTCAGAATCAGAGTCTGAAAGATATTGTTTAGGTTTTTGGTTTGGTGATTCATAATTTTGTTGTAGTAAAATTCACTGCCTGTACTCCTCACCCACCTCGGAGACTGACATTTGGATGTGTCAAACAGGAAAGCCAGTCACCTTGACAGGTCAGAGCTACACAAACCATTTAAGAGAGACTTTGAGTGTCCATTGAACCATTTGTTGCACTTCCCAAATCTTAAGTATATAAACTGATATGTTTACAGCCATGTCTAAGTCTAGATTTTCTTGAAACGATTGACCCTCAAACAATACCTTCTAATGCCTATAAATTGGATAGAGTTGGTATTATTTCCTGATGTATATTTGAGATATTGTATTTTGTTATAAAGTATGACATAAATTGATATAGTTATAGGTGCTAGACATGACCAACTGGATGATTGGATCGGGCCTCTTTGACCATCCGTCTAGTTCAAGTAAGAGCCAAAGTGATGTGTTGGGAAACAGAAGTATCTAACCCCAACTCTTGAAGTTATCTCAACCACCAGGATCTAAGACATTATGGGTCACTACCAATGGCAAATAGGTGACCTCATTGGGAGTGGGGTATCACTCTGCAGGGGTGCAGTTGGCATATTCTACAGCCCCAGCCCATATGCTAGGGAGTAGTTATTCTTTCATTCTCAGTTATTACCACATTGATAAAATGCTCTAATTTTAGTACCTATTTACTTTATCTTATCTACAATTGAATGTCTCTTTATTTTTTCTTCCCAACAAATTTTAACTTTTCTTTTTTTGAAAATATGCTAATATATATATATATATATATATATATATATATATAGAAATATATTTTAAAAGGTGTGCTATATTTATGGGATAAAGTGCTCAGTATCAGAGATAGAGCGTATGTAAATATAAAAGTGAACATTAAAGTCAACACTCAGAGGCGACAGGCTGTTTCATGCTAGACACAATCATGTATATATATATATATATATATATATATATATATATATATATATATATATATATATATATATATATATATATATATATATAATATATATATATATATATATATATATATAGAGAGAGAGAGAGGGGGGAGAAAAGAAAAAAAACCTGCAAAGTTCACAAGAACAATCATTATTATTAGCAATGACAAAAAACAATTTGTTTATTTTTTGTTGAAAAGATTTGGGATTCTGGATGGAAACAATCTTAATATCAAATTGATTCCCTCTATTCTTTAAAGATTTTGCTATAAATAATGTGTTCCTAACATTTGTGTTTTGCTAATAATGATGAAGTTATTGACATATTTTGATCATTGCTATATTTAAATGAGATTTTATTTTTTGAACAATTTAATATTTTAACCATTTACTGAAAACAAATGATTCTTTTCTAAATAAATAATAACAACATGCAAACCAATAGTATACGTCCACACAGACTTTTAAATTTAAACAGATTACCAAATCCAGAACAGATTACTAAATATGGAAAAAATGAAACCACACAAACAACAGCACTTTTAAAAGCAAGTGCTAGAATATTGTTGATACTTCTATGTACACCAGGACATAGATGATATAGCTCTCCACAACCTCTTATCTTTTGTAGCTTTAACTTTGTCTTTTCACAATCCCACCACTCCATTCTGATATTAGCTTATTAGGTAGTCTACTTGCTTGCCTTTGATATCTTGTGTCTGTAGAGGGCCGTGGCTGTTAAGTTGTTGATAGAAGTCAGATGTAGAAGAAACGCATGTAAGGTTCAGATACTCCTGCTCGCCGGGCCCAACTACATAAAAAGGTTGGACTTTGATTAAGTCCAAAGAAGAAGGCAAAGAAAGCAAACAAAACAAAACACAAGACCGACAATATATGTATATACAAATATATATTAATAACAAGTTACAATACATGAAAACAGTACAAAGGATGAAGTGTATGGGAATATTCTGTATGTGTGTGCGTGCATGTGTGAATATTCTGTATGTGCGTGCGTGCATGTGTGAATATTCTGTATGTGCGTGCGTGTGTATTGTGCTTAGCGTGTTTCCACGCTATCCCCTGTTAGCGCCTACATTTCGAGGTTGTAAGCTGAAAGCCTGATGAAATGGAGAGATTTACCTCAAGGTGTCGGCGCACAGGCCTGAAGGAAAAAAGAGATAGAGGCGAAGGGTCAGTGGCTATTTATAGCCAGGGAAGAGAGACCTCTGGTGAAAGGGTTAATGTACTAAAGGAGGAGTTAACTCCGACATGTCTGTCAAATTCTCCAAACTCTTTTTCCTTATTATGTGTGTCCTAAAGAAGATTTTCAGTATGTGTACTTTTTGTGGATACTTACTATTACTAAATAACTGTCAATAATCACCAGGCACTTGGCATGAACACACAAATAAATGTAAATGATGATGAAAAGATGTAAAAATAACCACAATGTCTATGCAATATTGTTTTTAAATTATTAGATAAATGTCTTTTATGGTACCGAGACTTTATGAATTTAAACACAATACTAGATTGGCAAGCTAGCTCTTCATCATTTTACAGTTGAAATGGCTAGATGTAACCATATGCTAAGTTTCTTCTCTTGCACTTCTCGCTTGTGGAACTCTCTTTTGGCTTCTTGCTTTACAGTCAACTTTGATTTTCAAATATTTAAATGAAATGTTAATCGTTATCATCTGTCTTCTTAATTCCTGATCTTTTATTGTTCTCTCTCCTTATAGCGTTTTATTTTTTCTTCATATTCTCTCAAACTCAGTAACCCCTTGCGCTTTTTAAATGATTTAAAAAACACACACACATACAAAATGAAATAAAAGAACCAAGTAGCACAGACTAAACTAAAATTCAAAAAATAAATAATTTTGAAGATTTTCAATATGGGGAAAAAAATTAAATTTTATTTTTTCATATTGTTTTGGAAAAGCCGGTTACGTCACACACACACACTCCAACATCACCAAAAAATCAAATAAGTTTGAGGTGAAACTGAAGCTCCAACCTATACGCTTCCTAACCCTTTTTCTTTCTTTGCCGTGTTTTTCCCCCTTTCCCCTTTGTGGTGACCGCTTACTTATTGTTGCCTTTCTTTTCTCTCTCAGTCCAATACTCTCGCCTTTTTGACAAAATTGTGGGTTACTCTTCACCAGAAAGGGAGTGGGTGTACCGTTTGGATTACACAAGGGAAGGTGGCTCTACTAAAGTGGGTTTCTCTTTTTCTTTATTTGTGTTCAGTAATCAACTTAACAACCTAGTTGACTGTCCGTTGTTCGTGTCTTTTGATTCGGGTGGGGTCTAATTTATATTCACTTCCATTTATTGAGCGGTTAAAGAAATTGTTCCCACTGGAAAAATAACAAAAAATTAAATAAAAATGTAACCTTTTTGTAAAAGTAAAACTAGTATGAAAATTTGCGGAAAATGTGAAATTAATTTTCAAAAAAGAAAATTAAAGTAAAGTTGTAAAAAGAAAGAAACCTGTTTTTTTTTTTAAAATTGCATCCTCGAAAAAGGCAAAGGGTTATTTTCAAAACAAATTTAAAAACTTAAAGTAATAGAGAAATTATTCATTTGCAAATATTGACTCAAATCAATGCTTTCCCTATTTAGATTGGCACAAAAATCAATCAACTTAAAAAATATCCTACATGTACAAACTATTTTTTTATTTTATTTTCAAACCAGTTGAGTACAATATCAGAACCAATGTGAGGAAGTAAGTTTTCTTGTTCTACCAATTTTTCGTCATAAAAATAAAATTTATAGTACAGTTAAAGTTTAGTTTTTAGTTTAGTACACTAATTTTTCATGACGTTTATTTTCTTTCAAATTGCTTCCTAAGAAAATTCTTATTCCCGAGTGAAGTAGTAAAAGACTATTTTTTTTTCAAAATAACATTTAAATTTAAAATCAATAAAAACTCCATTAAATAGAATTTTCAATCAGTTTTTGTTTTAAAAGCAGTGGTGTTAGTTTTAGAGAGTGTTTGTTTAGCTTTACACTACACATGTACGCACTTTTGACGCTTTTTATCTTAATTATTATACAACAAAACAAAACAATAAAAAAAAACCCGAGGCGAATAATTTCCCTGCTTTTCTCCAGTACAACTACCGATAGCGTGGTCACGTGACTAGTGTATTCTTTCAGTGTGTAAACAAAAATAATTTCGATCGTTGAGAATTTTTCACACATCTGATTTTCTGTAACTTAAAAAAAAATAAAAATAACTGCTCATTTTCAGTACTGAAATGCTGTCAAAAGTTTTATTTTCAGGTACATTACTCAAGTTCAAGTGATTCAAGCCAAAAATAGAATTTAAAACAAAATGCGCCAACTGTCAAGTGCTTTTTAGTTTGAATGATCCATGATTTTGAATCGACTGGCCAATTCCTTCAGTAGCTGACTTTTGGCGGGTATTTTTAGAGGTCTTTAGTTGACGTACATCACAATTCTTGATGAAATTTTAAAGATTTTTAACAACATTTAGTTAGAATTTATTTGTAAAGTTTGAGGAGAGAGGAATGAAGAACTTCCTCTTTCTAACTAAAAGTAAATAATAAAATTAAAAATCGGTAAAAAAAAAAAAAAAAATTAACGGGAAATTAATTTGAATTTCTAAGACGAACAGAAAAAAAACACAAAAAAAAAAAACAAAACAAAAAACGTGAGGAGTTTAGTTTCATAATTGTTTATTTTTCTTCTTTAAAATTTTTAAAACAATGTTCCGGATATTATTTTCAAACATTGTAAAGTCATTTCGTTTCTATTTTTTTGTTTTATTCGCCTCGCTTGGCAATAAGGATTTCAAACATGACTTTTTAAAGTTTTAGTTTTTTAAACATGAAAAAAAGTAAAAAACCGTATTAATAATGCCGAATTTAACAGGAATTCTTGCTGATTTTAGATAACAATTGAACAGAATTTCTCTCCACACAAAAAAGAAACGGTTTGAGAAAAAAGAATATCAAGAAGAAGAAGAGTAACTGGATGTGGATAAGATCATAAGAAGTTTAATTTTATCTTCTAAAAAAAAACCATGATCAATAAAAGAAAAAGAAAACAAGTTTGTTTACTGTGGTCATAAAATTAAAAAAATAAATTTTATTTAAATCAGTAAATAAATAAAAAAGGTGAATACAGCTTTGCTTAAAAATAAGAAAAAAAACATTCCACAGTGAAAAAATGTTTTCACATAAAAAACATAAAACGTGCAAAAAGATGATGGGTTTAAAAAAAAAAGTTAAATTTAGTTTAAAAAATCTTGCGAAAATATGTATGTCAATCTCAGCTGATAAAATTTTCGACGAAAAGAAAAATTGAAATTTCAAGTTTTTTTTTTGTTTGAAAACTACACAAAGTCATATAACATAACTCATTTTGTTTTTCTATCGAATTGAAAAAAAAATCAACTGCAAGCTATGCGTTGTTTATAGTAACTAAATTCACTATATTTCTAAAAAGAAAATGAGGTTAAAAAAAACTTCTTTTGAGTTTTGACAATTTTATTTTTTTTCTTAAGGCGGTCATATCACAAGAAGTGGGTCAGTTTTCTCTCTCAACTGTTGTGTTTGTGCATTATTTCATTCTCTGTAAAACGTACAGGGATTTTAAAAATAAAAACTTTATATTAGTTTTCACTTTTCAGTATTTGTAGTTTTTGCTTTCAATGCCTTACGGATATTTAAACATCGTGGACCTGCTAGGAGATATGCTACATTTGTCGTTTGATTTTTTTTTTCTTAGAAAGTGTGAAGTGGCAACACTCACTTGGTAAATGAGAAAATCTTTAACTGAATAAGAAAGAAATTGAAGACAACAAAAATAAGCCAAGTGAATATTCATAATGTGACGACAGAACAGATTAACCAATCAGAATGGTTAGAGAGATTGCTCATGACTTGCATCAACCAATGAAAACGTTGCTTTCGTTTGATCCCAGTTGCATTTTGTGAAGATGGCGTCGGTTGGGGTGAGTAAATTCATTTAAATTTAGCCTAATTGTTAAGTGTTTTCAGTGGCATAGTAAGCAACAAATTGTTTTGTTTTAGGCGGCTTCGTTCATCTTTACGTTACATTTTCCTAAAAAGAAAATAATTTTAATTTTGACTCATTATCGCTTGTGACATTTTAATTTTTTTATCCAAACGAAAACTCTTTTTTTTTTCCTCTCTCACTCTTTTCTCCTTTCTGTCTTCCTCCTTCGTAGTTCATTTTTTTTTCTTTTTACAATACAAAATGATCACGAAATAATGTCAAAAATTTATTTTCTTGTTTTTAATAGTTCGTAAGTTTCTGTACTGACTGGAATTGGCAGTATTGTCGACTGTCTTACTTTTTAAGAAAAATCCAATGTATGAAAACTTAGTTTTCAAAACTTTCCTCCATAAAATGTTGTTGTTGTTTTACTAAGCCCCCCCTCCGCCTTTCACACCCAATCTAGTAGTAAAATAAGTTTCATATTTTGCCAACTCGAAATCATGTTTTAAGTTCCGTGTTTTCTTGAAACCTTTATTTCCGAAAATCAATGTAATGTTAAATTTAAAAACATCAAATACTTTTGTTCTCAACTTTACATCTGAGAACATAAACTCACTGAAGAAGTGAAATTCTAACAAGTTGAGAATTGAAAGTAATTCCATAAGTAATTTTCTTACTAAAAACTAAAAAGTAATTTAAAATAACTTAGGACTTTTTATAAAGATAAAAAAAATGTGTATGTTTTATTAATTGCCAACGATAGCTGTGTAATTAATTGGATTATACATAACATTGACTGAGAGATTGTTACCAATTCGATTTTTAAAGCATTTGACATAAATAATTTTTTTTTTTTTTGCTGTTAGTCAGTGTTACTGTTATCAGACTTGTAATTTTTCTAAATTTGTATCATTAACTTTCATTTCAAAATAACTGTCAATAGACTTTATTTCTTAAATCACTGTGATCAAAAAGAAAAAACATTTTAAAATGTTTTTTGTTTTCTTTCCTAACCTCATTGAAGCCATACATTGAGTTTTACTTTTAAAATCATTTGATTAAAAATTTTGTTGAAAGTATTTTATTTCAATTTAACTCAACATCTTTTTAAGACAAATTCTTAAAAGAACTGTCTTTTAAACTATTTAATTAGCGCAATTTGAAATTTATCTTGCTTTTTGACTTTGTTTTCTTGTTTTCCAAAATGAAAACAACTCATTTGATGCCATATTAAAAGTAAAAGTGGAGAAAAATCAGAACTTTTCAATTTATTCTAACAACGATTATCCTTTTTATCGTGTCAATCAATGTCCTCAGTAAAATTCTTAGAAAAAGTTTTTTTTTTTTTTTTTGTTTTTTTTAAAGGAATCTGTATTTTTTATTTCTGGCAAATTCAGTCGATATCAAATCAACTATTTGGGGGGGGGGTAAAGTTTAAAAGTAGCTTTTTGTTTTGTTTTATTAAAAGTTTATTTTGAGTTAATTATAAGTATTTTGTTGTCATAAAGATCTGTTTTTGTTAGTAGTTTTCATGTAACATAGTTGATTGAAATATGTATGTCCCAACGTCCTTGGCAGTGGCATTTTAGTCGACTTGACAAAGTTTGAAAGACTTGCAACAATTCGTAGAAAAATAGTAACTTCATTCAGTTTTTAAGTTTTAAAACTTATCAAAGTTGGAAACTGGTTGAATCTATTCACTATTTAGATTTCACAAGGCTTATGGTCTTACGTTTATGTTTTAAAAGGATATTTATTTTTGACGTGGAATTAAAAAAAAAAAAAAAAAACCTCCACCACTCCCTTCTTTCCAGCTTTCATTTTGTGTGTTATAACTTCGTTTTAAATTTTTTAAGACTTTAAATTTGCTTCCTCCTGGAGTCTACAGCAAGCCTTCTCTTCACTTGAATAAAAAACAAGTTATATATTTTCATTTTTCTTTCTTAAATTCATGCTTTGCTTAATTTTTACAAATTTAAACTTAGCAACGCTAACAGACTTTTACTTTTTTTGATATTAATTTCTGAAATTTTATTTTATTTTTTTTATTTTTTTTTACATGTGTGTTGTACGGTCAATCAAGTTTCAATATTCGGCTTTTCTGGTATTTTTCGTAAAAGTACCCACACGCTTTTTGTCTTATTGCTAAAAACAGCAGTGCACAGTACAACAAACCAATGACAGGCATTAAAAAAACCAACTCTGCAAATAGATGCATATCATTCCACTACATCACCCTTAAAAAAATAATTGTAACTTAAATCTTAATAATAGTTAAGTAATGGATATTTTAACGATTCCTAAACTTGCTCTTTTTTTTTTCTTTTTCTTTTTTTTAGCACTAATTTCAACAGAGACAATATTCATCAATGCAACTTACTATTTCTTGTTTGTTTTTTTTTTTAGAATTACCCGTAATTATTCTTTCTCGGCTGCGAAATAACCTGTTGTGCTTAGTCTTTCTTTAATTGATGTAAAACTTAAAGTTACGAAACCATATTTTCTTGATGGATGGATACATGCATGTCATCTCGGGACAACTATTTTTTTTTTTTCTTCTCTTAAATTTATTATTTGTTCACAAACAAGACTTGGTTGAAAACTTACGTAAAGCTAGAAGTAACTTAACCCCATAGAGAAAGGAGGAGGTGGCCTGCTTGCTTTACTGGCAGACAACACGTAACACTATTCGAGTAAGTAAACTAAAGTTAAAGTAGTACGTATACGTGACAGTGTTGGTAGGTAGAAAAGTCTGTATGTACTAACTGTCATCTGTAGTTACAAGTGTAGGCCTGTTACAACGGCTTCTTGTGTAAATGTGGATATAGTTACTTTCTCTTCTTTATCGCGCACATATTTGGAATTCATCCGTTCATGGTCACATTATCAATGAAATGACAAATTAAAATTGTGACGTTTTACTTTGTTTTTTCCATAAAAATAATTTTTTTTTTCTTAAAAGAACACAACCGAAGTAAAACAATTCAAATTGTTTAGTTGTCCAAATCCAAAATGTATCATTTTTATTTTCTTCAGTTGATGGTATTGTTACCATAACCCTTCCTATTTTATTTTTTTAATGTTAGTGCGTAAAATGCATTTTTATGCACTGACTGATCATTTCTATTTATGAAAAAATTGTTTCAAAACATGGAAAACGAAAATAATTACCAATGAAAACAAGATGAATATTGGTTAATTTTTAATTTACTCTTAGGTATCTGCACAAATTACCTAAAAAATGATGGAAAAATGCTCCAAACTTAAAAAAAAGTTTTATCATCAAAAGTAGTTATCTCCACTAATTTGCTAAAGTGAATGACATGATGAAAAAAGGCGTCAAAACGTTTGTTATTAAAGCAGAAACACCAAAATATTTCTTTACTATTTTATTAAATTTTTTTTTAATCTTTTCCAGCTTGTTCGAAATTTTGGTTAAAAATCTTTTTTTTTTCTTGTATTACAAAGATTAGTATAGAAAATTTTAACGCCTGTGGGATTGGGTTTTATGAGGAAAAATAAAATCCGAGCGTTGTGTCCACAAATACAACACAATTTTTTATACAACATAAAGAAATGATCTTCACAGAAAAGGAAAAGCTAAATATGACAGTAACATTTATAGTCAGATACATGTATTTACATATTAAAAATCAATGTTCTTTGTAATTGCTGTTGCAATGAAAAGACCAATAGTTCAGATTGATTTGTTGCAAGTGAGTCTGCAAATTTTCAAAGTGTTTTTGTTACAAGTGAGGGAATAAAGTAGTATGGTATGCAATAGCAATAATTTTAAAACACTGAACAAAAAGAGAGCAGACAAGACTTGCTTTTGTCGTGTCATTATATGTAAAAAAAAAAACATCGCTGACATCCACGTCATGGTACGTGTGTCTATATTGTTGATCTAGGTCTGGTTTGCTGACTGTCTTTCGCCAAATATCCTTCACTGTTGTTGCAGATCTAGTTGCTTTTGGGTCTGCTCAAAATCACTATCTGAGTTTTGCATGGGAATGTACTCAGTAAATTGAGCCATGACCTATTTCCATGTCATTTGGAGTTCAACTGTGTGGATGTTGTAGAAAGCACATTATGTGACTTGTCCTATCCAATCAGGTTCCAGAAACCACTTTTTTAATTTGGAGCTGTGTTTGTACAGAATTATAAAAGAAAAGTATTTTCTATCTACTGAATTTAGTAAAATTTATTAATAAGTGTCTCTTACTTGTTTTGTGCTTCATTTATTAGCTATAAAATATAAGAGTTTATATCCTATATGAATTTTTTGCACTAACAAACATTGATTTGGAAATTATTGCAAAAATTAAATAATTTCCAGATATAATTAAATTTTCAGGACTTCTTCACAAATGAGTGTAATTATTTTTTATTCAGAAAAATAATTTTTTTTATATATATCTGTTGCCCCACCAACACCCACTTACTTAGCTTTATTAAATTTTGAGAAATTAAAATTTCACCCACTTCATATTTATATTACTTAAAAAAAGGATTCCTTGGAGAATTTAAATCATCCTTTTTCTTTTTTTTTTTTTTTTTTTTTTTTTTTTTGTAAAACAGAAACATCATTTACCAAAAGTCTGCTCTGAATCATAAAATAAAAAATGAAATAAAACTATGACATTATTTAATTAGAAAAGTTTTTAAATGCTTTTATAAACAAGATATATTAAGAACACTATTGTCTTAAGAAAAAAAATTTTTCAATGGATAATGAATTTTTACAAGAATGATTTTCATTTTTTTTTAAAATTTCAATTAGAAAAATTTATTAAGTTTTAAATCTTTTAAAATTCTGTATTAATTTCAGCCTTTTAGATATTATTATTAAGTGAAAACTATATTGACTAATCATAAATGGAAAAGCTTAATACAAATCATCAAACGTCAATATTTTTAAAAGAATTTTACTGTTAGTGTTGCTTATACACAACATTATCAAAAAAGAAGAGCCAAAGTCAATTTAAAGCCAAAATGTCTAAAATTCAATAAAACATTAGATTACAGAGAATATTTTTTCTAAATTTTTGAGATTACTGAGTACTTAAAAAATGATATATAAAAGGTGCTCACGTTATATTCAATTATTTTTTTTATGGATACCACAGTAGAAGAACATTAGATAAACATCAAGCTGTCAACACACTAACATAATGTAAGCGTTCTGAAAGCAATGGAAATGTTTGTCGCAGATTAATTCCATAACACAGAGAACAAATCACTGTAAGTTCAGACTCAAATATCAGGGGCAGAAAGAAATGCCGAAAACTCAATTTGCAGGTACTATCTCACAAATCCCAATGCATGTAACCAGTCAGAAAAATAACTCACTCTCTGACGAAAGCAGTAGCCAAAATACATCAATTTTCCCCTCCTGATTCGAGAACACCAACTGCTTTTATTGGCCAAGCATTTTTTTCATTCATTGACAACTGGGAGAGGACACCGAATTTTTGCATATCAAAATACTTTTATAGAGACTTTTGTGACGGACTTTTTTTTAATCTAAATATTCTGTCTTTAGTATGTCATGCGGAATATGTGCCCTTTTTTTCGTAAGTAATTTTCTTTTCTGTTGTAAGATACATGCGATGCGCTGTCATTTGGTTTGACAAGGTAAGTCGCCATTTTTTAGTTGGTAACAGTGAATCATATTGGCAGGCGCATTAGTCAATGATATATCATCTTTTTGTGTGATATTATGTCAGTATACTGCCTCCATTATTAAACACTGCTTTCTTGCTTCAATTCTCTTTATGCTCCGATGAGATCTTTCCACTATACCGTTTCCTGCAGGAACATAGGCACAGTGAAAATGAAGTTGGACTCCCCAGTCATCCAAGAAATCTTTAAAGGACTTACTGCGAAATGCAGTGTCATTGTCAGTCAGGATTTCTGATGGTGGGCCTTGTTCAAAAAAATATTTTCCAACTGTCAAATGACACTTCTTGAGTCTTGTTGAAGCAGGCGTCGCCATATTGCAAATCGACTGGGGCTGCAATCAATTAACGTAAGGTAGTGTTGCCCACCGTAATGCGTAATATCCATTCCTAAGCGGGTCACGATTTGTCACACTTAGCTTGCCACGAGGTCAACAACTTGAGGCTGGGTCAATTGACTGGCATTCTTTACATTTTCTGACCACTGCCTTGACGGCCGCCTTGGATGTCGTAGAGTAGACTCGTCTCACAAAATACAGCGTTCACCTGACACCAGGATGTCCACTCTGGCAATGTATGGCACGTATCTGATCAGGAGAGGTTTTGTTCACCATGGAAGCACATATCGGGCGTGTTGTTTCGATTTCCTTCTTGATCACATCATACCATTGTTGTGGTACTCTGGTGAGTTTATCCGCTCGATTCTTACTTGATGTTACTAAACTTATCGTGATCAATAAGTTATACTCTTGAATCAGCTTTTCAAGAGTACTCAAACGCCTCCGGATCAGCATCTCACTTGCTGCCTTAGTTCGTATTCTGGCTTTGCCAGTGAGCATGTTTGATACACACTGGTGCACATGTGCGGAGTCTGTGAAGATGTGTTGCTCCATTGCGCCCCATTGTAGTGCTAAATTGACACCCTTCAGAATAACATCCAGTTCTGATGAATTGATATGATGGGCGTCCTTCGCAGGCCGAAGCCAACATGCGTCTTCTACAATGCTTCTGTCAACCTCCAACGAAACCCCTGTGGCGAGAGAACTTGCATCAACCCATACCTCATAAGCGTGCCTGCTTGTGCACCACTTACCATGTGCAGGGTCATTCTGGTGTATTCTTACCGCTATGTCCTCAATCATGTTCTTAAGGGGAGCATCTGTCATTTTGTTGTCCCAACCGGACGTGATCGATACTGTCCTGCATTTTACAAATGATGCAGCAACACAAAGCCACCCACACACAAGAATGTGACCCACCATTTTTCCACACCACGAAAAGATGTTACATCACGTCAGGACCTCAGGAACTGATGGAATGCCATTTCCACATTTCCACTTAAGCATGTTGTTATCTTGCTCGACAAGCAAACCCAGCACACGTGTGCCGTTCCGTAACTGCTCAGGATCCTTGCAGGTCAAACCAAATGCAACCAAGTGCTCCTTCACGCGAGCTGCTGAAATCATGTTCTCGTCAACATAGATATCATCAATATATGATGAGGTTGCCTGTCGAACTGACTTGTCTTTCAACAACATGGCGTCCACAATGGCCTTCATTATGGCTGGTGCAACATTCAACCCCAAACCCATTCGGGTCAAGCAATATCTTTGCCCCTTGAAGATTACAGTTTGAAAGGGCCAAAGTGACTTATGGATATGTACTTGTAGATAAGCCTGCCGTAGGTCAAGGATAGCAACATCCGGTCCATTTTTATGCCACTCCCTCAGTTTCTGTGCGCACACGTCAGCATTGGCTCTGTGTGCATCAAGACATTCATTCAGTTCTCAATAGTCTAATACTGGGCGCACTTTATTTTTGTTTTTCTGCATCACCGCCATCAATGGAATTAAACCTTTTGGGGGACCAAGTTCCTTTTCAGGATAATGCTGCAACCAACCGTTATCAAGCCAGGTCTGCAGCTCACAGTCGTATTCCTCCTTGACTCCCGTTGGTATTGGGTACTCGGGCATCCAATTTCGCAAACTCTCCGGTGATCAACCATCAGACCACTTCCATGATGTGACCCATATCTTCCGGTTTGAATTGAATTCGGCACAGAGATCAGGTTCTTGTATGTTAATAGCGGCTCAACAGACTATTCCACGCTTGGGAAACCGTACATCGCCACACTCTGTTATTTGGAGTCCACCCAACTTTTTAATAGCGTCAAACCCAAACAACAAGTCAAAACCCAATAGCTCTCTATCCACTACCAAGACTTCGATTTTGAGGGGGTTCGCGTTGTCCACATCAAGCTTAATGCTTCCAACTCCGCAACATTTGAGAGTATTTCCGTTTACGGTGTGTATGTTCACTTCCATCTCCAGGATTGACAGGCTGACTTACTCACAAGTGCCTTTGAGCAGCCAGTGTCCACCAGTGCCACTCTCTTAATTCTGACAAGACGAGTAGTGTTTCATTCATAACTCGCTTAGGGAAGAGATCGGTGCTGACATCTTGTCCCCTTTTTCTTTTCTTCTGGACAGAATGGAGCAATGTGGCCTACTTCTTGACACCAGTAGCAACGCATTCTTGTGCGTGACCTGTGTGGCTGACAGGCATCTTCTCGTCGAACTGGATGGTCCCTGGCAAGGTGATTCCACCCAGAGCATCAATATCATTGCATACCCTCCCGACGTTTAACATTTGGATGTTTATCATTTCCGCCTGGTGAAATGGTAGCTGCAACCATTTCCTCAGTTGCAATTTGAGCTCGGCCCAACAGTTGGTTTGTATTCATGTCTTCCATCCTGGAAGATGCACACAGTAGTTGCTTGATGTGCGCTGACAACCCTGCTATGAACCCACATGCTAGTTGTTGCTCGGATATCCTGCCAAATAGACCTGCTAGCGTCTTCAAGTCGGCTAGAAACACGTCGATGGATTCATCAGGGCACAGTCAGCGTTCCACGAATTGCTCGTAAGCCAAGAAAGAATCTGTTGCAAAGGCAATCTGCAGGGCTCGTTTTATCTGCTTAACATCTGATTTTTGCTCTGAGTTTAACTGTTGGTAAACAGCAACCTCAGAGGAAGAACACGTTCAACCTTGTTAATTCCACACAGGTCACAAACAAGTTCTGCCTTCTCAATCCATTCAGTAACTGCTTGTCCTGTCACTGAACCATCAAACTCAGGTATCAACTTGACATCAAATGTCTTGTTTGTCATAGTGCTGAAATAGCTTGTAAGCATTATGTTTGTTGCAGAATTCCACAACACAAATCACTGTAAGTTCAGACTCAAATATCGGGGACAGAAAGAAATGCCGAATACTATCTCACAAATCCCAAAGCACGTAACCAGTCAGAAAAATAACTCGCTCTCCGACAAATGCAGTAGCCAAAATACATTAATTTTTCCCTCTCGATTTGTGAACACCAACTGCTTTTATTGGCCAAGCATTTTTTCATCCATCGACAACTGGGAGAGGATGCCCAATTTTTGCATGTCGATATACTTTTATAGAGACTTTTGTGACTGACTTGTTTTTAATCTAAATATTCTGTCTTCAGTGTGTCATGCGGAATATGTACGCTTCTTTTTGGTAAGTAATTTTTTCTGTCGTAGGATATACGTGACGCGTCGCTTGGTTTGACAAAGTAAGTCGCTGTTTTCTTCGCTATACAGATTAAATAAGCAGCTATCAATATGTTAAATGCATTTCTATGATATTTTGAATTTAAAGTAAATATTTGTTTCAAATCAGATAATATTCATCATATAAAGTTTCATAAAAATATATTTTACATTTGGAAAATTTTCTAATAAAGAGAATTACATTCTGATGACAGGTGGCTAAAAATGGCACTAAAATAAATAAAAAAATTACAGTAATTTCAAAATAAAAACTCCTTCCAATCAATTTATTTTTGAAATTGTTATATAGGAATAAAGTGTTGCTGCCGACACTTGAGTTTGAACATAGATCGTCAGTGAGCAAACACAGGCGATCCCATTGTTGAATTAAGTAGACCACATGACCATAGAGGAAACACATAAGTAGGTAGCAGTGTGACATCCAATTGATCATCATTTCTAGTCTATCCTCTATTACTATACGGACCACTATTTTCTACTCCATTCACTATACTATTTCTCTATTTGGATCACTATACAGATTACTATTCAAGTGAGTATTAGTGCAAGAGTTATTCGACGGTGTCTGACACCAGTATTGTTCAACGGTGTATTATAGTTGTATCTGTGATTACAAAGTCTGTGCTACAATGAGCATTGTGAAAGTGACGAGTATTCATCGACATTACAAAAGTGGCGGCAAGGATTCCTTGAACTTGCACGAGGATTCATTAATATTCAGCGGAGTTCAGCAAAACTGAAGAATGAAACCTATCATGATTCAAATATTGGTGCTACAGAAGTAACAACAAGAACAACAGTTGCAGCAACAAAACCGACAACATGAACAGCAATTGCAACTACAACAACAGAAGTTTTATGAGTTGTTTTCCAAAACTATGGAAGGAAAAACTTTAGATTCATTCACTCCAGATACTGTTGCTAATTCAATCAGCAAATTTGAATATAATCCAGATGAAGGGGTAACTATTCCAGCTTAAGATATGAAGGGCTCTTCAAAAGGGATTGTTCGCATTGGAATGATGAAAAGAAAGTCGTTTATTATTAAGGAAATTGTCCTCTGCTGAACATGAAAAATATGTGAATTATATTTTGCTGAAAAAACCAGGAGAGATAAATTTTGATGAAACTGTTTTAATACTATCAAAAAATTTTGGTGATAGAAGCTCATTATTTAATACATGATGGCAATGTCTTCACTTAGTAAAGTCTGATGATGAAGATTTTGTCACTTATGTAGGAGTTGTGAATTGAGAATGTGAAAAGTTCGAGTTAAATGAATTAATTCCTGATTTATTTAAATGCCTGATATTTGTACAGGGTTTAACTTCTAATAAAGACATGGAGATAAGATCCAGGATACTTGCTGAATTAGAAATGGATTCCAAATTAATTCTCCAGAAAATAGCGGAAGTATGTCAATGTATTGTAAAGTTGAAACTTGATACTGCAAGGATTGAGGAGAAAGACAATTCACAGGTACATAGTGTCTGACCATCTAAGAGAAAAAACTATAAACGTTTTTCAACACCTAACAGAACAGGAAAAAAAGACCCCCCCCCTCCTCAATACTTAATACTTGTCATGATTGTGTCGGTAAGCATTTTAAAAGTGATTGTTTCTTCAAGAACAAAAAATGTTATTAACGTGGGGAATTAGGACACAAAAGTACATGTTGCAGATACAAGTAAATGGAGAAAAAGTAAAATGTATATGAACATAAGTACATGGAATAATGATAAGAAGCCTAAAAGAGAAATTAACGAGACATCTCAAAAGAGGAAATTTGTTTTTGTTCAAATTAATGATGTAAAAATAAAACTAACTAGATACATGATCACTGTCATAAATGAATAGACATGGAGAAAAATGGGTAAACCCAGTTTATTGACTTCTGATAAAGTTGCGTATGGAGTCTCAAGAAAGAGATTGAGCTTTTGGGGTGAATTCAGCTGTAACATTTCTTTTGTTGGAAAAACCAAAAGGCAGTGTTGTTTGTATTAAAGAACACTGCTAATTTGTTTGGAACAGACTGGATTACATTATTTGATCTTTGGGATCTTTCAATTAACTCTTTTTGCAACAAGATAAATGTTGTTACGGACATACTAATACAGCAACTGAAAAATTAAAAAATGAACTGAAAAAGAGTTTTCCAGAAGTTTTCTCGGAAGGTCTAGGGACATGCATGAAAGCAAAAGCTATGTTTGGGTTAAAAGAGAATGTATTCCGAATGGGCATCACCAACAGTCTGTTAAAAAAAGAATAAAGTCCACATATGTGCTGATTTTATAACTACCTAGTCCAGAGTAAATTTTTTTTCTAAATTGGATCTGTCAGACACTTATCTGCAAGTACTAGTAGACAAAGACTGTTCAAAACTATTAACAGTTAACACTCATAGAGGGTTATACAAATTCAACCGACTTCCTTTCAGTATAAAGGTAGCACCAAGCATATTCCAACAGATTATGGATACCATGCTTGCCAATGTACTTATTAAAAGTAAGACCCAAAAGCAACATACCAAAGATATAAAAAAAAGTATTTCAGAGAATTATGGTTTTAAGATCAGTGAAGGAAAATGCAAATTATGTCCAGACTTAAATATCTAAGACAAATTATTGATGAAAATGGTAGATGACCCGATTCTTCAAGAGAAAGCTCAATAACGGACATACCCACTCTAATTACTATATATATAATATATATATACCAAACATGCATGAATTAAGAGCACCCTTGAATAACTTGCTGAAGAAATGAAATGGGATTGGACAGGTAAATGTCAAAGTGTTTTCAAAGAGATTAAGAAAGTCTTAACATCGGATTTGTCACTAAATCGTTTTGACCCTAAATTAAAGATTGTGGTTGCAAATGATTTGGGTATTGGAGAAGTGATACTACACAAATATGAAGATGGAACAACTAAACCAATAGCTTGTGCTTCAAGATCATTGATTGCAACTGAAAAAAGCTACAGCTAGATTGAAAAGGAAGCATTGGCAATCATATTTGCTATGAAAAAGTTTCATAAATTCATCCATAATAGAGAATTCATAATACAGACAGACCATCATCCATTATTGTTCATATATGGATCAAAAAAGCATGTTCCCGTGCATACAGCAAATTTACTGCAGTGCTGGGGAACTATTCTATTGAATGAACTATAATTATAAAATGGAGTTTCTACCATCCAAAAAATTAAGTCCTGCAGATGGATTGTCTAGATTAATACCAAAATTCTGCGAACCACTTAGACACCGTATTTACAGCAATAAGGGCTGAAAATGAAATTAATAATGTATTATACAATACTGTAAGAGAACTGCCCATAACATTGGAGGAAATAAGAATTAAGTTGGAAAAAGATGACTTTATAATAAAAATGAAGAAGCAATTAAGAATTAAAGGAAAAAATATTACTGGAAATAATGTGTTTTCATTATGTAATGATGTACTTATGTACGCAGAAAGAATTGTGATGCCAGCATTGTTGCAAAAATGTATGTTAAAAGAATTTCACAGAGGACATCCAGGAATTTCTAGAATGAAATCTTTAATGAGGTGTTATACTTGCTGGCCAAAAATAAATCAAGATATTGAAAATTTAGGTTGTGCTCTGACAGCGAAGTCACCACCTACCAAAATTCAACCTTGGCCGAAAACCAATATACCATGGTCCAGAATACATATAGACTTTTCAGGACCATTAAATGGAGCATACTATCTAGTGGTAGTTCATAGTTACACTAAATGGCCAGAAATATTAAAATGTAGAAGACTTACCACTGCAGTAATGATAAATTTCCTACACAAAATTTTTGCAAGGTTCAATGATCCTGACTCTATCGTTCAGATAACGGGACTCAATTCACATCTAGTGAATTTAAGTTTTTTCTTCTTTTTTTTTTTGCAAATCACTAGCAATAGAACATATTACAACTGCCCCTTATCAACCTCTATTACTATTCGGATCTCTATTTCTAGTCTATCCTCTATTACTATATGGACCGCTATTTTCTACTTTTCTTACTATTCAAGTGAGTATTATCGAGCAGGTGGTATTAGTGCAAGTGTTATTCGAAGATGTCTGACACCGGTATTGTTCAATGGCATATTATAGTTGTATCTGCGATTACAAAGTCTCTACTACAACTAGTATTGTAAAAGTGACAACGAGTGTTCGTTGACATCACAAAAGAAATACAGCAATATATTTTGCTTATTGGAAATATTAAATTTAATCTATCAGCTTGAAATTAAAACTAAAATAGAAGATTCAAGAAAGGTTTTTCATTTTTTAAAATTCCTTAGGTATCACAAATCTATGATGATACTTATTATTAAGAGGAAAGATCAAAGGAGTTTTTGATTATTAAATTTTTTTTATAGTCTATATATTCTGGACCATGGCATATTGGTTTTATCTTTTTAGAATGTTCAAAATTTTGGTTAAAAATCTTGTTTTTCTTGTGTCAGCGTGGGGGGGGGGTGCAAAGATTAGCATATGAAATTGTAGCATCTTTTTGTGGTTAAAACACATTGATTTGGAATTCTTGGAAAAAAATCAAATAATTGTTGTATTTTAATGAAATTTTCAGGACTTATTCACAAATGAATGAAATTGAGAAATTTTTTTATTTTTTTTTTTTTTTTTTTAGAAAAATTTTGCGAAAAACATTTTCTTTTACATTTGTTACCCCTCCTCCCCCACTAATTTAATTTTATGAAATGTCAAGAAATTAATTTTTGTATCACTTAATGTTTACATTGGTTGAAAGCAGGACTCCTTGGAGCAATGTTTTTTTTCTTTTTTGTAACACAAGATACCAAATATCTGCTCTGAATTGTAAAATAAAGAATGCAATAAAACATTAACATTATTTAATTAGAAAGGCTTTTAATTGCATTTATGAATAAGAAATATTATGGACATTTTGAATATACGCTCTTTAGCGCTAGAGGGCGTCATCAGGTATGCAGGCAGGCTTGGTCTGATTAGAGATGAGTTTTCTTCCAACTGTATTTACCTATTTGGGTCACACAATGTCTCTAAGGAAGTCATTTATTTTGTCTGGGGTCAATGTTAGCCTTCCACTATGTTTATCGTCTAATAATTTTTTAGTGAAACCATATGGATTGGAGACAAAAGCTAATCGTTTTCCTTCCTTCAATTCCTGTGCCATTCTGCTCTCTGTAAAGACTTCATTTTAGTATGGATGGAGTCACGTAACTCTTGCAACGTTCCCTTTTCTTCTGGTTTTGCTTTCTTGTATTGCTTTCAGGTGGCATGAGCAAGTCATAATCATTTTTCATTTTCCATGGATGTGAGGCTTGGTTCGTCTCCGGTTGGTCCATCCTAATAGGGATCTCATACCCCCCTCCCCTCCGGTCAGGATCCCTTGGGGCTGTTTATTATTTTGTGTGTCTGTAGCAAAAGGTTGATCTGCATACCGGATAGCTAGCCCAGGAATGCTTTAATTTGTGGTCTCTCCTCACCATCAGTTGACTTTCCAATTTGTCATCTAGTCTATTCATAGTAGTCATCCGGCCTTTCCTGGACGTCACTATTTTAACAGGAGAAAAAATTACTTTGTATATACACTCTTTAATGCTAGAGGGCATCGTCAGTGATGTTCTGAATTGGGTCATTGGGCAGTTTCGGGTCTTTCAAACATCATAATCCCCTCACCAAGTCGACCCCATCAGAGCTGATCAGTCTCTGATGCCCCCCCCCCACACACACACCAATCGGAATTAACAACCTGCAAACACTGACTTATATTAGGCAACCATACCCCTCTGTCATGCATTTGATTGGAAGTTGACCAACAGCCAATCGCAATGGTGTGAGCTCTATTTAAGTTGTTTATGGGGGATTTTTTGCCTTTTCTTTTTTTTTATGTGGATACTCGTTGGATACTCGGAAGGTAATTATGTGTTTTCTTTTTTTTTTTTTTTTTTTCTTTTTTAATTTTTTTTAAGTTTCATCTCCCCAACTAATAATTACTGTTAGTAAAGAAAAAAAACAAAAAACACCAATAAAATAAGAAATAAAAAAAGATGCAACCTTAAAATAATTAGAAATTTACATTGTTTTTACAATTAAAATAAATAAATTACGACTTATGCAGTGTGTTGAAATAAAAATAAATGTTGTTTAAAACAAGTTGAACGAGTAAACATAGAAAATTCGATTGAATCTGTCGATTAACGTGGTAAAATTAATGAGTGAGATTAACAAATAAAATTTATGATTTTGATTGTTACGCGAAAAAAAGAAAAAAAATGCAGAAAGAAGGGTGAACAATGTTACTAAGTAAGTCGTTTAACAAGAATTAGTCACAAATAATTATTAATTCACATATAGTCCCATAGTTGGTGACAGAAAAGGAAAAAGAGATAAAATGGAAGTCAAAAGACTTCTATTAAGCAATAAAGAACTAAATTGGGAGTAAAATTATTGTGGGGGGGTTGCCCCCTTTTGAACTTTACGATGTTGATCCTTTATTCTAGATGCTAAAATATCGAAATCACAGTTAATATGCAATATACCCCAACCAACATTTGAGAAACAAGTAAGAAAAAAAGATAATAAAAAATAAAATAATGATAATGACTAAAGATAAAATAAATTAGTTAGATAAACAAGTTAAAATTGGGAGATGTACAAAAAAAAACTACAACTATTTTCTGACTATACATATTTACAAACCAAATAAGGCATTTATAATTAGTTATAAGCTGGGACATATTTTTATACTATTTACATTAAAATAATATACAATTAAAGATTTATAAAGCTACACTGCGTAAAATAATTTAAAACAAAAAAAAACCGTTTCCATCTATCTCGAACTTGGACTTTTTTTTTCCCTTTTTTTTTTTTGCTTGTCCACACATTTGGCTCATTTTAGCCATAACCATTTAGCTGTTTTTTCTGCTGTCTCAGTAATAGTTTGGATAGCCTTTTGTCTTTTTGTTCCTACTATCACAATATCTGTTAGGGTGCTGATTAGTGATTTTGCTACAAAACCCCTTGTGCCTACTTCAGTTGGTTTGCAGCTTGCCTTCCATCCATTGCACCTACAGTTTTCCAGTAATTCGTCGTATCTAAGTTTTTTTGTTCATTCACTTCTTCTGCATGGTCTTCATAACAGACTGTTAATTCCCACATAATAATTTTCTTTAACTTATTTGAAAAGAGGACTAAGTCTGGACGCAATAGGGTCTTGAAGATGTGATCTGGGAAGTTTAATCTTTTGCCTATATCTACTCTAAGATCCCAGTCTGTTGCACATGATAGACAATTGGATGCAATCATTTTCTTTGGGTTAGGTTTCACACCAGCTTTAATAAAATTTATAACATTTCCTATTTGAATTAAATGTGTTTGTACGAATGGCTGTATTAACGACTTCTGCTATGTCTTTTAATATCTGATCATGGCACCATCTGTACCTAACATCAGCCAGTGCTAATTTGCAGCTACTAAGTATATGTTTTAATGACACTAATTGACTGCATAAGAGGCATAAGGGCGATTCCAATTTAGTCCATAGCTTTAGATTAACTGGGCTTGGGAGAAGCTCGTAAACTTCTCGGATTAGAAAGTTCATGCCTATTTCGTTATGCCATAGTTCAGATCATCTAACTTTCCTATGAATCATTGTTTCCCATTTTGTCCACGCTCCTTGTTGTTTTAACCCAATCATCTTTGATACTCTCATTTCCTTTTCCCCTGCACAAATTTTGTCCAGTAAGAGTCAATGTTTTTCTTTGCCTACGGCTTTGTCAATTCTAATTGTGGGGGAAAAAAAACAAGTGGCAACAGTACCCAGTACTACTTTTTTGCAAAGACACTCTTCTGCCAATTTCAACTCCTTTACTGCATTCCATTTCCTCCCAGTGTAGACTTCAATATTTGCTCCTACCACTTTTGGATCCTTGGAGAACTTATACTTTATTACCATTTGCACTTTAGCAACTTTGTATTCTTCTACAAGGCTTTTAAATGGGAGTTGAATATTGGAATTACTGTAAAGGGTAGCACTGCTGAGACACTTTGGTAGACCTAGCCATCTTTGTAAATAAGCGTTAATCTTTCTATCTGTTCTATGGAAGAAGTAGTGAACTTGTAGATGGACAATGGCCAGAATATCTTGGGCAGGATAACATGCTGATAAATCCATGCCTTGTATCAACCGAGTAAGCCAGACTTGTCTACATTACCGTCCATACTTCTAAAATGTCCTTTGTTTCCTGGATTGCTACAGAGTCCTTCAGGGTATTGTCAAAATGCTTACCCAAGATCTTGATAGGGTTTTGCTTTATAATTGGGATAAATTCGCCGGACAATTTAAAACGATCCCTCTCTGATGTTTTTCCTTTTTTTAACACAAGTGACCTTGATTTGGCAATGTTGAAATTCATCCTTGCCCATAAAATAAGTTTCTCTAAACCTTTTAGTAACCACCTTGTGCCAATCACAGACGAGGATGTTATGGTCATATCGTCCATGTATGCTCTTATTAGAGATTGCCATTGATCAGATCTTGTTTTAAGAAAAAAATTTATTTTTGATAGATAATGAATTTAAACAAAAATTAATTAGAATAATTTATAAAGTTTTAAATCTTTTAAATTTCTGTATTAAGTTGAATGGTTAATGATATTGTTATTAAGTAAAAACTATATTTAGCAATCATAAATGGAAAAGCTTACTACAATTCAAAAGAATTTGAATTTTTTTTATATGTTTATACACATAGAATAAACATTTGAAATTCTTACCAATTTTTGTTAATACAGACATGCATACATGACATTATCAGAAAATAAGAGTGATAACTACAATAAATTTAAAGCAAAAGTACCTAAAATTTAATAAAATATTAGATTATGGAGAATATTTTACTAAATCTTTAAAATTACTGGTTAGTCAAAAATTATATAAAAAAAAAGGTGCTCATGTCATGTGAGAAAGTGACTGAAGTTGAGATGCCAGGTCAGGACCAATAACATTGCAGATTCTTTATGTTTTATCAAGATTCTCTAAATATATAGCAGAAGTACCAGACCAGATGTGATGACAGTATTCAATGCATGGACGAATAGTCAATTTATAAATGTTAAAGAAAAAGTTAAATTTGATTTATTATTATACTTTCTATAGTTAAGTTTTTCTTTTCTATTGATCAGATAATACAAGGAAAGGTATCCTTTAATTTAATCATACAATTTATTGCATAATACATGGCAATATTAGTTTGTCAAGTTTTTTAAAATGTAATTAGTATCTTAAAACATCTCCCAAACATTTTGAAAGAAAGTAATATTTCATAAAAGAAGAAAATATTGAAATAAATTAGATAATACATTAAGCATGTTCACAGTTTTCGCGGGAAAACAGCATATAGCATAATGAAAATGCCACAAACTTAACTAAAATAAAGTTTTATCGTCAAAATACTTATGTTATTATTAAGATGAAAGACCAAAGTATTTTTTAATTATTTTTTGAAATTTTTTAATCTTTTCTAACACGTTTGAAATTTTGGTTAAATTCTTCTTTTGTTTACGTCATCGCGGCGTCACAGAAAATAACATTTTTTTTTTTTTTTTGCGATTTTTTTTCCGTTGAAAACATTGATTTGGAAAGTCTTGTAAAAATCAAGTAATTGTCCGATTTTAATGAAATTTTCAGGACTTATTCACAAATCAATTAAATTATTTTTGAAATATTTTTTTTAGAAAATTTTGGTAAAAAATACATTTTTTTAAAATATGTTACCCCACATTTACTTAATTTAATGAAATTTCACCCAAAACCTTTTTGGTTCCTGATTTTTTTTTTTTTTTTTTTTGTTAAAAGTAGGAGTCTTCGAAGATGGTAAATAACCTACTTTTTTTTTTTCAAATTTGAGCTATTTAACTGAAAATCTGCTCTGAATTGAAAAATAATGAATCAATAAAACTATGATATTACTTAATTAGAAAAGCTTTTAATTGCTTTTGTAAATAAGTATATTAAGGACATTATTGTCTGAAGTAATAATTTTTTTTCTGATGAATAATTAATTTTTACAAGAATTTTTTCGTTTTTTTAAGAAATTTTAATTATAATAATTTATAATAGTTTAAAATTGTGTAAAGCTCTGTATTAGGAGGGTTCCTCAAGGTGATGTAGTAATTAAGTAGAAAAAAAATTTACGAGTCCAAAATTGCTAAGTTTAATAAATTTAGTTGCGCTACTTTTTTTAAAAATAATTTTTTATGTTGTATTTTTTACATAATACATTCCTTATTTCCATGTATGATATACAGAAATTGCCATTATTATAACAAGGTCACGTGATATAAGGGTTTTGTCCCTTTACGTGGCCTTTTCATAACATTTCGTTTCTTACTGGTTGTATTTTCCGTTCAGCTTTAAAAGTGTAAACTTTAAATTTTAAATTATTTTTTCTTTTTTTGCATTTACTATTTCACTAAATAATTTTATTTTATGTATTGTATTTCCATTAGTGTGTGTCATACTCAAATAGAATAATTTTTTTAAAAACTCAGACTTAAAAATTATGTCGTTTATGGTCATCAGTAGTAGCTGTCATCGGTTCGTCATTCAACAATGCATCAATAGTTCGATCAGATGAACAGGACCGCTCGTTAATAATTGGTTGTATATTATTTTTTTATGCTATAAGTAAGAAAAATTTCTTTCAAATCAGATTACTTTAACTTTAAATTTTTTAATTTTACTAAAATAACGTGTCAGAAATTTTCTTAAATATTTTCAAAATCGATAAATTTGTGTTTGTTTACAAATTTCTTAAAATTAAGAAAATGGCCGATTTTAAGAAAATTAAAAAATTTTAATTTTAATTTGACAATAAAATGTATATAGTTTCTATCTGAAATACACCAGAGTTGTTTAATTAATGGAAATCATAAATTTAATGATTAAACTTTTTTTAAAGCTAAAATAAAATCTTCAAGAATGTTTTTTTCTAAAAAATTCATTTTAAACTTAAATATAGAAAATTTATGCTGAAATAGTGGAGATACTTATAATACATGAAACAGATAAATAGGAAGGAAATTTCTGAACTATTGTTTTCATTTTCTATATTAGTGTATGTTTGTGTAAGTAAATATATATATATATATATATATATATATATATAGTCATCCATAAACAGACTATTTCACTGTGTCATAGCTCATTGTGGGTAGACATCCGATTGCTTCAAGCCAGGATTGAAACCCAACTGAATTGGCATCAGTTGGAGATTTTCCCCCTAAGCCATTGGCGCATGGTAAAGGAAGGCAAATTTTTACATACTTACTCTGTGAATAAATATGTCAATGAATGACAGTGCTCAATTCAGTGAACAGTCTTCTAATATTAGTAGTCATTGTTTACAAATTCACACTTAATTTTGGTTGTGCTTTCTTCCAAGAGTGCACAACCAAAATTGAGTTTTTTGGGTACATATATATTTTCATCCATAGACAGACTGTTTTGCTGTATCACAGCTCATCAGTGTGGCTAGACATCTGTTTGCTTCAAGCCGGGATCGAAACCTGACACACACACACACACACACACACACACACACACACACACACACACCCCACTCAGTATAGCTTCAATATAAACCACAGGCAAGCTCTGTGGGTGTTGAACAAACACAAATATGTTTGAGCAGGTACCTGCAACAGGGATGGCTAGCCATACTATCAGACAGGTATACTTGGAAACAAGCAATCATTATTATATATATATATATATATATATATATATATATATTCTCCCATTATCTTTGACATATGAGAGGACAACAGTTCAGTTCTTAGAACTGAACATCCAGTCTATCCCACACATAGGGTTTGATTATAGTGGTGGAAGCTTGTACAGAACCAAACTCCCTTTTTGGAAGAACTAGTGCACTTAATGTGATGTGAGGCCTCCAAATAACCCTCTTCAGGTTTTGAATTCACAGTTGTCCTCCTAGACTGGTTGCCCAACAAAGCTTTAGGTCTAGTCTGCCCTACTATTTATCCCATAGCTCAAGAGCAAAAAGATAGGTAGTTACACATAAGTGAATGTAACAAACTTTGGTTGTAATTCAAACTCAACTCTGATTTTAAATTCTGAGCTGCTATCCATTATACCACCCACGTATCCTCTCTCTCCCTCTGTGTGTATGTGTGTATATATAATTATGTATAATTTACCTCTAATTTTTTTTTATTATGTTCCCCTTTTTGTATTGGCAGATTCTATTTATTTTAGGTTTGGATTCTTTTTGAAGCTTTGTTTTGTTTTTTATTTCACAAATCAATCAGATTTAACTATTTTCAGCTATATACACTTCAAGAAGTTCATTCTCATTTCTTGATTTTATTACTTGCTTTGTTTATTTGAGTCAAATTCCAGTCTTCATTCCTCTTTGCCTTTTAGTTTTTCAATCTGTTAGGCATTTATGTTTAGTAAATGTTCTTGAGATTTTTCATAGCTTATTCTTTTATTCTCCATTTTCTTAATGAAAATAATAAATATAGAAAAATTAATTGAAATAATTTCTTTCAATTGATTTAGTCTTTGTTTTTTGTTAAAGAAACAAACTCTCATTTGTAATTTCCTTATCAATTTAGTTGACACTTAATTGTGAAAATAAATGTTAAATTTTCCAGGGAATTACTTTCTCTTTTATTTTTAGTTTGAATTTCTTATTAATGTATCTTTTTTATTTTTATTTCATTAAAACTAATTTTTAGGACGCCACCTCAAGTAAGAGGTCTCGAGTGAAAACTGAACGAATGCAGGAATTTGAGAAGTCCCAGGAAGACAATGTCACCCAGAAACTGTTGAAGTGTCCTAAAGATGGTTGTGATAAAGTTTTTACCAGTGTTCCTGGATTACGCTATCACACTAAGACACATGTTGAGCCAGACAGAAGATTCATTTGTGAGAAATGTGACAAAAGCTTCAAGAGGTAAGTCTTATTTTCTTTTTTTTATTCCTTGATAACTTTTTAGAAAACACTTGATGATATATATTTTGTGAATGCTTTCTACTAGGGTTTGTTTTATCATAAGGATAAAGCAGATAAATTTATTTTTACTTGAGCATTGCCTTTTTAAACAGTATCGTTACATAACCCAGATTTTCTTTTGCTTATTCTGTCTGATAAAGGGATGTTCTTTAAATATTTCTTATTGAGTATTTTTCATGCACTCTTTTATGTGGATTTTGCAGTTTCTAGAAATACTTTGGGAAATGTTAGACTACATACTTCAAATTATGTTTTATTTCTCTTTTTTTTTTTTTTTTTTTTTTTTTTTCAATATTTTTTATGTATTTTAATAGCACACATTTTGTGGTATCCTCTCTAAATATTGACACTACTTCTGAAATTCTTGTTGTATATGAATTAATGTCTGAATAATGTGATCTTAATGAACTAATCTACTATATTTTGAGAAGATACAAAAAAGGTAAGGCCTTAAATAAATCAGATATTAACTTTTATTTTAAAGAGATTAAGCAATTTTAGAAGGTTTCTGCAATCATATGAAAAAGACTTGAGAAGATTCATGCCACTATAAAATGATTTTCATTTTGTATGCCATTTGAGATCTTAATTTGATTATTTAGTAGCGTGTTACTAATTTCTGTTATAATGAATTTACTTATATTAAATATCTTTCACATTTGCTTATCTACTGGTATGATTATTGTTATCATCAAATTCAGCTTAGTGTTCGTTTTATGAATCTACCTTCTATGTAGTCACTGATTGTTATGTCAAATTTAAAAGATTTGTAAATTCTATAAATAATTTTTTAATTTGATGCTGTTAATGTCAAATGTATTTGGAAACATTTACATTTAGACATGCTTACAGTAAGACTGTTGATATCAAATATTTTAAATAATTATATATTTCAACAATATCTGAAGTATTAATGAAATGAAGAAAAGTCATTTTTATTTGCAAAATTACATACAAAAAACAAACTCTATCCACTTTTTAATTTATTGGGAAAAAGGATTTTAAATATAGCTATAAAGTGATTATAACAATTTTAAAAATTCAAGCTAAAAAATTCAAGGTGGCTAACAAATAGTGGTGTTTTTCTTGTACTTTAGCTATTTGTCTATTTAACCTTCAAGTATATAAAATAGATCCCCCCTCAGATTGCTTACATTGTTTGCTGTCAAAATATTTATATACATTTTCAAGGTACCATAAAATGTTGGTCCCTAGTGTTTGCATTATAAACTAACTAATGCTGAGTGCTATTTCTAAACTAGTATACACATCATACAATACAACCAGTTTTGTGATGTATTTTTATTATATTGTGTGTGTGTGGGGGGGTGTCACTTAGCTTAGTCTGTACTGCAGAGTATCTGATACTATCAGTATCTTAATCGTCATGTATTTCCAGTAAATGGCAATTGCATATTTACCCAAAATGGGCCAACACTACCTGGTAATAATGCTATAGCAATGCAGTAGTGAAAGTGTTAATAATAATTCCAATCACCAAATCTTTATTTCAGAAAGACATTGCATCCACTGTGATACAGAACTCACAATACATTTAGGTTGATACTTAATTTATTACTTTAAAAACTCCCTACACAATATCAAAATTGCCCCATCTTAAAGAAAAAAAGATGCTCATCAATTTGGTAGGCTTAAGATAAAGTCTGAAGGTGTCTTTCACAAAAAAATTTTTAAGTTGAAAACTTTAGTGGATGAAATACCAGAGAACTTCAACTCTTAAAAGAATGAAACTTGCAACTTCTTGTAGAGAGAAGACTCATCTTTATTAATCAGTTGTTTTCATATCTTTGAGCTCATACAACTCAAGGCACATGTAAATCAAAAAGAGGGTATACTGTGTTCATTTAGTACAAAACTATTGGATCCGGCACATCAAAATTTGTATTGCTGACCAAGTGAATGAACATCGCCAGTTGAACCCCATTTTAAATCAGGCTTATTTCATTGATGGATATTATAGAGTTTAAATCTTTGAATTTTCTTTAAATGATGCATTTTAATACTGTATAAAGTACTTTTATATTTTGTCAAAAATGTCACGCTCAAATCACTTTTGCCATGGCTGTTGTTTTTATGCATTTTCTTTTAAAACATTACACAGAATTCATATTATGAAAGAAAAAAAATATATGAACTATATATATTTTTACTTATTTGTCCATAAAAAAATTAAAATAACATTTTTTTAAAAAGTATCCAGTTTTCCTTTCAATGATCATTTATTTCATTTACATTCATGGCTGACAATATTTTCTCTAATTCTTGGCATTTGGGGATTAAATTGAAAAATTATTTACATTATCTTTTAAAAAAATGAAACTGGACATATTTTATAAAATAAAAATGAACTGAATATATGTTTTAGCTTTGAAATGTAATTAGGTAATTTTAAAAATATAATCAGTTTCCTTCTTTCTTTCTTTCTTTTTAATGATTTATTTACTAATTCTAGGGATTAGGTCCTATTTCAAAGGTTAAACTGTTACATTTTCTTTTAAAAAATAATGGATACATTTTTTAATTCTTCAACTTTTGAAAAATTGCTTTATCTTTAATAATTTTTCCCTAATGCCATTATGGAAGATAATAAGCATAACAACTTTTTAAAGAAGTATCAATTCATTTTTTTTTTCTTTGTTTATGCATTAGTGTTTTCTATGCCCCAAACCTCTACCCAGGTGTTTATTAAAATTTACTTTTAATCTTTTGTTCAGTGGATGATGAACTCTACACCCTGAGAAGTAGTTTTCTTCTAAATGGGAAAAGCAGGCCAAAAAAGACCCTAAATTCTTTACAATGTATACTGATAAAATTAAAAACTATCATGAAGGGAATAGAGATTTCACTGTCATAACTTCATCTCCATCTAAAGGAACAAAAGAAAGAAAAAGCACTCAGTAAATCTGAATATTCAAGTAACAGCTCAGTGCTGTTATCAAAATTCTAGTTCCAACCAAAGGCAGAAATGATTTTTTCTGATGGATTTTGTTAGAACAAGTGGCATCAACATTTGTCATTAGATGAGACTTTATATAATACAACTTTCAAGAGATGATAGGATAGGGAATGCTCTAGGAATATTGACTCATAAACAAATTCAGACAGCAAATCACCATTAGAAGAGGAAATGCAGGCAGATCATTCCAACTGTCTAGAAAGTCTTTTTCATCAGTTTTGATAAATGTATTTTTATTCATTTCATTTCTTTTCTTCTTTTTTAGATAAATGAATTTAAGGGTCTACAATAAGCACTTGTTTAAAGGATTTGACCTATGATTCATTCATAAAACATATTTCTAATTTTTGTAGCTATTACTATCCTTTTTTTTCATAAGTTGAAAATTGTATAATTTCATAAAAGTTTTCAAAATTAGATATATGTATGAGAAAAGGTATTCATATTACAGAGAAAAGAGCTTTTTTGTTGAATTTCTCATTCCAAAATTAGTAAAGTTTCAAAATTCCAGGCATGTATCTCTAATGGATACTTTTTCATGGCAAATTCTGAGAGGTACACTTTTGATCTGTTTTTGCCCTGTTGTCAAATAGTGCTTCTGGCTGTTTTTACATGGTGTAAATATGACCTTTTTTTCATTGTTTACTACTGAAAAAAAAATTAGATTCATCTCTGTTGTGCTATGAATTATAGTAAGAAGTTGCAAGGTATTAACTTTTAAAAGTGAAACCGATATGAACAATCAGAATTGATCTTCTGTGTGATTTTTTTTTTTTTTTTTTTTTTTTTTTTTAACTATTTCATTTTTGAGAACAATTTTCCTCAATGTTTAGGCTGGTTGGATCTAATAATTTTTTTTTAACTAGTCTGAAATCAGCATCTTCAGTTAAAATTTGCTTCTGGTCCAATAGTGCTTGAGACAGAAAATTTTTTGCTAACTTTGAATGACCATAACTTGGTTACTAATTGAGCTATCAAATTAAATTTGTTACCGTTTTTATATTTTGTCAAGCTCTCTATGTTTGTATTAAATTTTCAGATAGATTGAAAATACTTTGCAATACCTATTTTTATAGTAGTTCAGATCCAGGGTAAAATTAATAATTGTCTGCTGTAATCTTACATCCAGAATGATACAGCAATTCAGCAAGGGATTTAACAGTTTTTGAAGTTAGTCCCTTTTTATGTTAGTTAATTTCTGGTCTTTACATCATACAGTTTACCTATTTTTAATGTATTCCATATGGAACAGTTTCAGTACACACTTATCAGGTTAGAATAGTAGGTATTAATAAAACAGGAAATGGAACAGGTTGCTCAGTGATGCTTCCTTCAACTGATGGAGTGTAATTTTTTTATATTTCAAATGAAAAGGCTCCATACACCCCAGTCCTTCTTTCTGTGTGAGTGTCAGTCATTATTGTCAAATTTTAGATGACCCCCCCAAATAGATTAAAATCTGGTTATCTTAGGTTTGAAAAAAAAAAACTTTCTAAGAGAACTACGTCTCCATAAATTTTTAATATACTCATCATAATTTGTATAAAAATATTTATTCAGTCAAAATATTTCCTCCTCACTTTAAACATTTTATTCACTTTAGTAGCAGCTTATTAATTCCTTTCCTAAAAGTTTGTCATTTAAAGAACAGATAAATATCTTGATGGTTTCAAGTTGATCTAGATATTTTAAAAGATATTAACCATAAGTGAGAGGGATTGCATGAATAGGCATGGTATAATAAAATCTCTCTTCAATCAATTCAATATTAATAATGCTATTTTTGCAACATGAATGCAAATGTTATCATGCATTAAAATGACATCCTTTCAATTTTCAAAATTTTGTTTCCCACTTTGAATGAAACTATAACCTTCAAGGGAGGATGATGATGCAGTTTTGGTTAACATTTCTGTATCTTGATATTGTATTATTTTATACATCATGCAACATTTCTTCACAAGTAATAATTAATGCAAATTGTTTTCTTGTTTGTTAGTCAGTTCAGATGAAATAATTTTTCTTAATTTCATTTTGGATTAGTAGGAATAGTTCCAGTTGATAGATAAAAATTTACTAGTTGCATAACTGAAGCTTTTAGATCATTTTCCTTATCAAGTGATGGTTTTGACTGACTTTATTTCTAAACTGAAATTTCCATTATTTACAGTTGGTCTAATATCTTCTTCTTTGTTGTTACTATCACAATGTTTCAGCCTTCAGTTATTTGTCAATCCTGATAACCTTCAGGGAATTTTGAACTGAGCCCTTTCTTTAATTGAAATTGTCCATGTCTAGGGATATCTTGTCTTGTTCTTTTTAACACTGTTCAGATATTGTTAGTCCTGTTTCCACTGAGTCTGTGTTACTTAGCTCAGGGATTGAACTACAATTACTATCCCCCCAAATTCATGAACCAAAGCTATAATCCTCTAGGCTATTGTCCTGTGGGATAATCTTGAAGCCTTAAACTAATGTTCTTATTGCCTACTCTCATGCTACTGCAGCCTTGCTATTAAACTTGGCTTCCTCTGCCACCATTTCTCTTTCTTAATGTCTACCATATAGTATTTATCTATGCTAGGCCTACTGAGGAGGCTGTGATAGCTTAGCATAAGTGCTGATTTTTTAATGTCTAATACTCCAGTGTTCTCTGTCTAGTGTTTTAACTTCCACAGGGGTTGGTAACCACCCTTTTTCCTCCATATATATTTAGCTGTACCTGACCTCATTGTCTCGCTTCTAATTACAGCTTTTCAATTTTTCACCAGCCTTACTTTTAGGGGTTGGCAGGTTTTACCTTTGTATATTATGCTGCAACTGCAAGGGATGGTATACATACATTTTGGGGTGATGTTCTCCTCTGTATTAGGCTTGATACTGCAGAGATTACTCTGTAAGGTTGAGCTGCATTTGAATGTTGTCCTGATGTTGTATGGACTGCAGATCTTCTGAATCTTTTTTGACATGTCCTTGATGTAAAGGAGCATATGTGGTAGTTTTCTGACCCCCCCCCCCTTCAGCCTTTTTGTTACTGTTTCGAGAAGGGTAGTTCTTGCAGTGGGTGATTTCAACCGTTGTGGGCATTAAGCAACTGAACAGAAAAATAGTGGGCAATATAGGATTTTGAGTATTAAAAAAGGTATTTCAACATATGCTATCCCCCAAAATATTTAAAGGATATGCAACAAACCTGTATTAAAAATAAAACAAAACTGGGAAGCTAAATATGAATGATTGGATCACATTCCTACATAAGATAGATAATAAATATCCCTGCAAACAAGGAATATTTTGGCATTGTCTGTGGTTTTCTTTAGACGAAATAACTATTTTTTTGGTTATATATAAATCTGATAAGGGAAGACCAATAACAACTTTGAAAGTAAAATTAATAAGTAGCCACATGATAATTTTTGTTTAATATAAAATTGTTTTTTCTTTTCTTTTCTATTTTTTTTTTTCTTTTTCTTTTCTTTTTTTTTTTTTTTTTTCACATTGGCCATCTTGAATTTATCAAGTCAGGAAAAGTGACCATCAAACCATAATTTACTCATGACTATGCTTTTGAATATTTACTATATAGGTGGGTGGTGAGAAATTTTTCCACAAGAATGTGGGCAATGATGCAAAATAAAAAAGGTTGGGAATCTCTGCTCTAAAGGATATATTTGATGTTGATCATCTCGTGTTGGATGTGCCTGGGTCACTAATTACAGCTATTGCGCAACGTTGTAGGCATCAGATAAACCCTTTCTTAATGCTGTATGAATGGCAGGAATTAATGTTTATGTCCAGTGAAAGTTGGCTTGTGATATATGGATGTCTTGAAATCTTTTAGGCTAGACAGTCGAACTCTCTGCTTTTGAGCAGAGAAGAACCTGGACGAAGCTCAGCCGAAAGGCAAATTCTCATTCGGGGAGGTTGACCAACCTGATCCTGTTTATGTGGGTTCTACGGGGATTTTTGGTGGGTGGCTAAATATTCGAATCTATTCTCTGTGCATCTTATTAGTACATCAAGTCCAGCTGATGTTTGGTTTCCTCTTCCACTGTGAACTAGATTGGAGTTCTTAGTATTTGCATATCTTTTTAGTTAGGTCAGAGTATAAAGGTGTCATCTACATATCTTTTTCGCCAACCCATACTAATCATATCATTTGCATGTACACTTGTTACTGTGTGCTTTGTGGAATGCCACTCTTACTTTGGTCTGTTTCTAGTGAGCCCACTCTGCAACAATCCTGCATCCCTCATATTGTGTTTCAGTACCCGTAGGAATATTGGTGAAGAATTGTCGAAGATCAAGCTTGACTCCTCTCTGTCCTGGCTATGCTTGTGACAGACTAAAGTTGCTGGTAAATTTAATTAATTTCAACTACACTCATGAATACATAAGCAATAGGGATTTGAAGAAGTTTCCTCGTATAAGGAATTCTTGAGCTGGGAGGAAGAGGTTGACTGGCAGTTGCAATTATGGTTAAACAGCCCAGAGTCATTCAATTATAAATGAAGGTAGCTGATTGGGGGAGTTTAAAAAGTGGCATAGAGAACAGGTCTTTAGCTGATTGAAGTATTTTTTTTGTGTAATAACTAAAATAAATGTGTGTCTAGGATTTTATCAAAAACTGTATTTTGGTAGGAAATCATATTTTTATTTATTTGTATGTATTTTGAATGAATGTACTTTTCTTTGGGAAATAAATTTTTGAAGTGTTTAAAGGTGATTTTGCTTTATGATATCAGTAAAATTTTTGCTTTGTCCATTTTAATGGGAGTAGTGTATCTCTGTGTTATATTCCATGCTAATAGAAATATATACTTGAAAAACAAGGTGGATAAAATAAGTAAAGGTTTATTGTAAAAAGAAACGGTACAATAAGAATAAAGGCAACAGTTATGCACAAGGTCGTCGCAAGTCAATCCAGTAGTGAGTGCTACTATTGGAACGTTGGTAGTTCTCATGTAAGTCTAAGTTGTACTCAACAGATCTCAGCTAGTATATTTAGCTACCCTGCCCATGAGGGTTGCATGTGGCACAAGGCTGGTTTAACGTGGGTTCTCCGAGCCTGTAGGCTCGGCCAAAAATATTCCTTTTTTGAACCCACATAAATGGGTTCAGGGGCAGTCTACCTCCCCAAACGAGACTCTGCCCTTCGGTGGGGCCTCGTCCAGGTTCCTCTCTGCTCGAAAGCAGAGAGTCCGACTGTCTAGCTGGAACAGATTCCAGCTAAACCGAGGGTTGCATGTGGCACAAGGCTGGTTTAACGTGGGTTCTCCAAGCCCGTAGGTTCAGCCAAAAATATTCCCTTTCAAACCCATATAAACGGGTTCAGGGGCAGTCTACCTCCCCAAATGAGACTCTGCCCTTCAGCGGAGCCTCATCCGGGTTCCTCTTCGCTCAAAGGCAGAGAGTTTGACTGTTTAACTGGAATAGGTCGCAGCTAGTCTCTGTAGTCTGTTGACTTACAGATACTTATAGGTAGTTACTACCTATAGTTGTAGTCCCTCATGGGGGTGACAGGTTATTTCATTACATCACTCAGCTTGTAATGTCAAATTATGGAAGCCTACAATAAGATATTATTTTAGCAACTAGGAACTTAATTTATGGGGATATGGAAACACCAGACTATACTTGGTAAAATTAATTTTCATTTTCTTTTTAGGCTTCCATACTTATACACATACTTGCATAAAGAGATACAAAATCAAAGTCCAGTTTAGCAGTATATGTACACTGTAAATTGAAGAGTCATATCAATTACAGACACAAAGGCTTGGTCTAATTTAGCATTATATGTACATTTTTAATCAAAGCCCTATTTTACAATCACTTCACTCACTTCTTTAAATCTTAAATTTTGTTAACAATGAAAAATTTCTTAAAGAAATGGAGATCACTTTCATAAAGAGCAGAGCAAACTATGTCAGAAAAATGCATTTTTCAACAAAATTATACATTTTAGCTATTTCTTAACTGAGTTGGACTCTTAAAACCATATCAGATTGATCAAGAGAAGAGTGGTTTAGGGCCATAAAATGCCCATCTAATTCCACATTCAACACACTTGTTACACTATGTCTCAAGTTTTCTTTCTGCTTCCAAAATAATTCTGATGTTTGGTCATTGAAATGCTGCTCTGCTGCTGCCGCCATCACATCTGTTGTGAGTAATCTATGCATTTTCCTGCAAAAAGAGAATACCTTTCTGTGAATTCTCTTGCCTTTATTCTTGTAATCAACACAGTCATCAAAATAGATTTTGTGCCCCCTTCTCTCCAAAAAAAAAAAGGGGGGGGCATGACCATTTTCCCTTCTGAAATTTGGGTATTGAATTTCTTCATCCAGAGAGAAACAAAGTGCTATTACTGCATGGAGTATTGTTTGGTTTCTAGATTATAGTGGTATGTCCATGTTTCATAAAAAAAATCACTGAAAATGCTGTAAGATCCAATTTAGATGTGTGTCCATTTAATGTTTCTGATTTGCATTCAAACATTTTGCATACCCCAAATGATCATGAATATTATAAAATTGGCACATTCTCTGGATATTTCAGCAGCCAAGATTTATTGATTGATCAACAATTTCAGGAATTGATACCATTGAAGGTTTCCCAGATTACACTGCAAGTTAGCATACTACTTCTTCACTTATCATCCAATATTTGCATTACACTTTCATGAATTTCCTTTGGAATTTTCCTATACAAGAATCGGAACTTGGTGAGAACTTTGAATTCAACACTTGAAAATTCCATACTTTCTGTGGACATGGTTCAGTCAATGATCTGAAACGAATTAAAATATAAATGCAAAGATCCTGCAAATTGGCACTTTACAATATAAAAGAACATTCTTTGCAGCTACAGTGACAAAATAACTCAGATTTTGGAAAGTGGATTGAGCTGAAAATTTTTCAGCACCTCCTCATATTCTGAATTGGCATAATCTGGGGAAGTTTTTATACCATTAAACCTGAACAACTTTTGGAACATATTATAAGCTCTTAAATAAAACAATGGATGAAAATTTTGTTCAAGGATTGTCAAGTAAAATGTTCAAACATGTGGATACTATAGGGTAATCTGGTATGTAAATTTCAAAGTATGGTAAAGTTTTTTTTGCTGGTCTCAGTTGTTGATATTGTAGCTTTGGGGAAATCCTAGACTGACCACTTAAAAACATTTTGTCTAAGTTTTAAAAGGAGTTCTTGTTCAGTAACAAGCCTTAATTACAATTATCATATTATTTTCTTGGTAATGACTGAAGCATGTTAAAATCTTGAAACATTAACAAGACTTAACATGAAAAATGATCTGTTCTTTTACATTTTCAAAAGATGCAGAAACTAATCCACCAACATGAAAAACCTATTACAAAAATGTTAATAGGAATGAGCAGTATAGGTTCTATTAACATGTTTTAACATATAAGCAAAAGTTATGATTAAATTTGCCCAAAAGGAGAAGGAATTAAACCATTTCAACTGTATGTTGTGCGATATATATATATATAATCTCACAACTTGTGATGATTTAGTTGGAAAGCTAATCCTAAAGCCATTTATAGAGTATTTGATTCTTATTGAACAAATCACAATACAGTTGAAATTTCTTCTTCTTTTTGGCAAATTTAACCACGGTTTTTGCTTATATGTTAAAACATGTTTGTAGAACCTATACTCCTATTTGTAACTTTTAGAGGTAACTGATTTTGTTTGTTATACTTGATAACAAACTTATTGTTCAACTGAAAGAAAATGTTTTATATTTGACTTAGCTTTTGTCTAGCAATCTACCATATAGAAAATATATAGAAAATGAGATTTCTCTTTTTATTATAGTAACACCAGCATTCAACCATCCTGTGAGTAACCATAACCTTAGTTGATACTGCTGTTATTAAAGATGAATCCATGGAAAAAAAATGTGACAGAAATGCCATTTAACATTTTTTCTCTTTGAAAAACTACAAAAATGTAGACCTCAATATTGACTCTAAAAATGTTAAGGATACTTTTTTTATCCTTTTTAATTTGTTTAAATTTTATAAGAATACTAGCAGTAGAGCCCGGTGTTGCCTGGGGATGTAACAGTAAGAGATAGATCAAGTATCGACCATCATAAAGACTGAAAAATAAAATTGACAAAGATTATTGTTTAAGGTTGACAGACACGCATGTCTTAATTAGTTTTTTTTGTTTTGTTTTTTTTACAAATTGGTCAAACTCAAACAAAAACATTGTTTACAATCATTATGAGTCTATCGATTGATGAATAGAATTTTATTATAAACAATTGCCTTGTAAATGGAATTTTGAAAGCATTCTCAATGTAAAAATAAAGAAAAAAATGTGCAAGACAATAAGAAACACTACCTGCCATAAAAAAGTGAAGTTTTGTTGAAATTGGTTGAAAAATGTAGGTAGCCTTTCTCTGTAATCTTTTACAATTTATGATTTTTACTTATTGAATACAGTAAAAAAAAATTGCATATTTTGCTTGTGATGATTCATAATTAGAATTCTGATTTGAATATATTTTCCACTCATTGTTTCTAATACAAAAAATATTAACTTTATTTGGGTTTATTAATTTATTACAAGTACTGTGTTCTTTCCTTAATAATTATCATCTTCGAAATATTGTTGTTTTTTGTCTATCAGATTTCTTATGTCAGCATTTTTAAATTATTTCTTAATACTTTCTTTTAAATATTGAATTAATTTCAAATAGAACCAATGCCTTATTGATCTGCCTTGTAACAAATTGCAAAGGGAATTGTAAAAACGGCCCTAAAATACGTGGAATTATCTTTCCCTAAAAATAAAGAATTATCCGATTTTTTCGACTTCATAATCAGTAGAGATCGTTAGATTATTGTTTAGGTTGACGGACATGCATGTCTTAGTTTTTTTTTTTTTTTTTACTTAATTGGTCAAACCCAAACTCAAACAAAAACATTGTTTTCAATCGTTATGATGAGTCCCCGATTGAATAGAATTAGAATTTTATTATAAACAATTGTCTTGTAAATGGAATTTTTAAAGCATTCTGAATGTATAAATAAAGAAAAAAGTGTGCCAGACAATAAGAAACACTACCTGCCAAAAAAAAAAAAAAAGTGGATGTTTGTTTTATCGGCTGAAAAATGTAAGAAATCCGATCCCATATATAAAGGAACACACACACACACACACACACACAACACAACCTGGGTTTTTAACCCCATGTGAGTTGTCCCCTTCCATTCTCACGATGTGTCTTAATCGTGTTTTCAAATTGATTTTGTTAAAAAAACTATTGTGTTTTTCCCATTTTCGGCACCGTTGGAACCACCACAAGGTAATTTTATGTAGTCCTGTGAAGTTTTGTTGAAATTGGCTAAAAAATGTAGGAAATCCGATCCAATATATAAATGTTACAGACACACACACGCACACAATCTGCATTTTATAATAAGTAAGATGCTGAAACAGTGGCTGTGTTTTAAAAGATATTTTTAAGTAGGTATTTCCAAGTATGTGGGATGTTTTTAAACAATTACTTGCAAATGGAGCACACTCATATAATGAATGAGACAGAAATTTATGAAGAAAGCTGTATATTAAATTTCATCAAAAGGTTCTCTGCTTCTTTCCACTTGCATGAAGTGTTGAAATAATTAATATTCATGTTGTATAAACAGAGTCCTTTCTTAGATTTCACTTCGCAGAATATCACTCAAAACAAGAAAAGACAAAAAATTTCTAATGGTCAAAAAATTTGAATGAATGTAATTGCAGTTCAATCAGATATCATGGTAGATTAGTTTAAATCCACACAAAATGTTATTTTGATGAAAAAGATTTGTTGAAAAAGAATATGGACATGTTTTTTAAAGATTGTTGAAATGATAGTATTATCCAGAGTATTAGTCATGTTTAGATTTTATACACATATGGAGTGTGACTAATAAAATATTAATGAGAGAAAAAATGAAAAATCCCTTAAAAATGTTTGGGGTGCATCCCGTACAAAATGGTCAAACTAATGATCATCAATAACACCAACTGAAATATCCTACATATATTTTCTTTATATAATAACACTGACAAAAATGTTTGATAAAAACATTGAATATGTTACTATCACAAAACATCGCAAATGCAGGGAAAGCAGAATGTATGAATTGGGTTAATAAATAAAGGATAACATACCTTCAGAAGATCATCTTCAGCATTATGTTCTAAACAACAGCATATAGTTAAACCCTTTAACTATGAACTATTGCATTTTCATGTAAAATGTGTAAATTCTCTGGTCCATCCCCTAATTGCCCAGCAATTTCTCAAAAATGAATTAAATTGAAACCCATTACTTAAAATATTAGTGGCATGATTTCTTAAATAAAAACTCAAAAAAACAGGTAACCAGTAGATTTCAGGACATGACCTTGGTACCTCCAACCTCAAGTTAAAGTTTAGTTGCTTTTATTCCTCATTAGTATTTTTATGCATTCTTTGATTTTTATAGTAACTGACATTGTCATTGTTTGTAGCTGTAATATTTTAATTCCAATATTTATTTTACATATATAATATACTTCATACTCAAGTTTAGTTTATTTTAATAAAATAATGCATTTGTTATGCTTAGCTACTGTAAATTTTACTAGCATATAAATGGACTGCCTGAAGTTGAGTGTGAAAAGTTTGTCCAAGGGCCAAGCTGAGATACAACATCTATTCACTATGCTTATTCAAGTAAGAGCAATTCAGTTTCAGACAATAAGAGATCAAAAGATATATTTGATGTCTTTAAACTGCCAATTCCAAAATAGAATTGATTGTCTGCACCTGTTATCATAAATTACTTGCTGCCATTTGTAAATGATATTCTAAGATAAATATTGCCTCTTCATTTTATCTTAATAATTTTATTATATATTCATGTTTAAGATTACACAGTATTATGTTTGCTTGAATTTAAATTTTAGTCTCTAGCTGCTGAAATCTTAGTGGTACTTTTTCTGATATCCATTTGCCCAAATTTGTCAAATAGATTACTCACTGCTTTCCTTTGCTTCTCATCTTGTAAGTGTTAAATTTTCCAATCTTATTTTCTCATTATATCCCCAAAATTTTAATTATCTCTTTCTGATTTTCTTCAACAGTTTTGTTGTTATTATTGTTGTTTTTACAGTTCCTATTTTCCTTAAAGGTCTTATTTTCACCTGCTTTGTCCATGATATTTTCAACATTTGTCAGTAGAACCACATCTTGGTCACTTCAAGTTTTTCTACTTTCATTGCATTCATTACTATGTAGGAAAGTAGACATTGCATAGCAATCAGACATTTTCTTCATTTTTAATATGATTTTTCAAGGCAAGATACATGTTCTTCAAATTGACTGTATCTTATTTACAAAATTGTTTTTCCTTTTAACATTTTAGTGATTTAGATTATCAATTAAAATTAATTAAAAACAATTTACAGTGGCACATCCTGACTTTTTTATTTGTAAATTACAATCATTTGTTGTTTGTTATTTATGATTCTGAAGAGATTACCTGTTTACATTTTTAACTTTCCGTTCATCTTTTCTTGAATAGTGTGTATTTAAAAAAGAAAAGAAATTATCCGTACATTGTGTTCTACCTCTTTTGCTTATATATGTAATCATTTCTGATGTTGCAATAGCATCAGTTGTTAACTGGATGTTAATCTTTTACTTATTTTCTAGGGTGTTTTCCTTAAGGTGAGAGTGGGTAGTAGAACAGGTTGTCTCTTCTGCTTCAAATGCTACTGACATATTTTAGCCTATACTAAGATGAGAAGCATGATTAGATTTGCTCTGTGGCAAAATGACTTGTTTTAATTGTTTGAAACTTTTTTTTAACATTCTATGATTAATGACTGTTAAAACTATGAATGAATAAATAAGTATTGTACAAATGGATGAAATAACTTTTAGTAAAAAATAATATGAATATTTTCATATCAAGAAAATTTAACATAAATCTATTGAATATGTTATTTTCATTTCACCCGGTCTTTTATTTGCGTTTTTTTATTTTCTATTTAAAATTTTTTTTTTTTTTTAGTAAACTTAATAATAATTACTTGCATAAATTTGAACACAACTTATCTTTAAAAGCTTCTGATTTTATAAAAATTTTCCTTTTTACTTCTTACAAAACATGATTCTAAAAGAACAGTTTGTCATTTGGGCTTGGAAATGTAATTTTTAAAATTGACATATTGCACAGGAACGATTTGCTATGAATTTGGATAATTGGTGGAAAGAAAATTTATACTTGATCGGAATAACTAGTTATTTAAAACATAAGCAAATATTTTCAGTGTCTGAATAAGAGAAAGTCTTTGTAATTGTATTCATTATTATTTTTTATCAGTTTTGGAGATTGTAATGAAAACTCTGAGCTGGTTTAATGTTCCTTTATTTAACATAACTGAAGAGTCTTGCTGTTTTGGCTAAGACGGCATAACTTAGTTATACAAATCATAAGACAAGAAAGGTAATCGGGTTATCTTACCACATTCTTCCTGGCTTTGTTTTCTCCTAGCCCAACACAAAATCATCCAGGTGACTGGGTCTCTTGAAAATTCTCCGAGAAGAACGCTGCAGTGTGCCTGGATTACCTTAATGCAGTAGCTTCGGTGTGGTCAGAAGTATCGGTCTCTACTTCTAGGGGAATGTTAAGATTCACGGAAGTGATGGCTTGTTGGCAATATCTCTTTCTAACTCCTCTTCAGGGGATTGGCAGATAGTTGCTAATACATGCCATTATGTTTCGTCTCTTCATAAAAATTCCATCCTAAACATCCATGGCACTTAGGTAAGTTTTGCAGTGAGAAATATTGGTATATATAGATATGCAAACGTGGTGCATTAGCAGGTTAAGTCTATTCATATCAGAAATGGGAGTGGATGAACCATTTTCCAGTGCAAGCAAGAATCCTTTGAATAATCATTTCCAATATTGCTATGTGTCAATAGAAGACGGGTCTGCAAAGTTGAAATGTTCTGGTTTTAAGGTATTTTTCCATAATTACATTCAATAACTTATAACGAAACTCAGGGTCTAGTTTGACTTAATGTGCCTTTATTGAACGTAACTGAAGAGTCTTGCCATTTTGGCTAAGACGGTGTGACTTATTTATACTATTCATAAGACAGGAGATAATCAGATTGTCTTACCACAGAAACAAACTAGAATTTAGATATAACCCATTGCAAAGCATGATTTCATGTTTCTCCTCAAATCAGTCATTGCTGTTAAAAATATCTTTTTGAAGGAAAATGCTTTATAAAAATTCTTTTCGTTTGTCTTTCCTTTCCTTTTGGCTCTCTTTGTCACTAGCAAATTGTTGATTTCATTTCTTTTTATTCTCATTGCTCAGTAGGGGAAGTATTTGGATTTTTAATAAAACATTTGATCTAAAACTTTGAAATATGAGCAAAGATCAAAGGATCACTTCCCAAACCTTTATGTCTTCTACTTTGTAATCCTTTTGAGTTTGTACATCAAATACAAAACACAATAAAACTTCTTTAACTTCATATCATTATTCTTATGAGTCTTGTTATGTGAAGAGTTGACCCATTTATTATGGTTCAAAATGTTATTAGCTTGGCCATCTACTTAATGAAGCAACACACGAATGAATGCCCTTTTATTTATCATTTACTTTCTTATTATTATAATTATTTCATTGTTTTATTGCCTCATTATTCAGCTTGGAAGCATTGTGTGTAATTTAGATAAATAACTTAATGATGAAGCTGCAGTTCAGTTGACATGATTCTGTTTTGTTTTTGTTTGTTTTTTTCACTTTTCACTTTTTTTTTCTGTTTACTTGATAGAAATAGTGAAGATATTAATTATTCAGTAGTTATTTGGAGACTAAATGTATATAGTAAAGTATTCATTAAAAAAAATTGTTTCCCATTTTTAATATAGTAACAACACCAAGTAGAAACTTATGAAACTTTATTAAACTTAATTCAGCTTTAGCACTGAAAACATTATATATTCATTGTAATGGATAGTTGCAAGTGAGAAGGGTGATGGGATGTGCTTATTTTATTACCGCACCATCTATGACAAATCAGCTGAGGCATTGTAACAGCAATAAACAAAAGCAGCAATATTTTTCAATCATATCAACTACAAATCATTGGTTCATATTTCTTTTGTAAATGTACTAGCTAATTAGTCCTAAGATTTGAACCTGAATCAGCAGATATGTTATTTTTGTATAAAGAAATTTTATTATTAACTAATCCTGACAGTTCATTTTTCTACTCTCTTTTTATAGACATCAATCTTACAGTCACATGTAGACTAGAACAACCAAGTGAAATATTACAAACAAATATTTTTAAGTTTTTCTTTTGAAGATGAATTTCTTTTTTCATTTACACTGTTATAGCTGTTGACATCCTGTTGGTCCACATTGGAGATACTCATTAAAAGATTGTTGCTCTTTGTACAGATATGTATTGGATTTTTTTCTCCTTTATAAAAAAAATCAAATATCTATGCCAGACAAAATAGTGTACAAGTATTTGTTAAAATATTTATTGTTTAATACTGAGATAAGTTTCAATAGTTTCATACTGAGTAGCCTAAAAAATATTTGTTCAGTCTGTACAATGCCCACTGGCCACTTGAGGTAGAGGGTTATGTTAAGGGACAGTTTATACAGATAGGAGGGGAAGATAACAGTTAACTCCAGACTTGAACAGGTTAAGATTGTAGTGATCTGAGAAACATCCTCTTGAGAGTAGATTCAACAAAGCATTGGTTCATGGGAAGAAACTGTTTGAGTGGAACTTCTTGCTGATGAAATATGGAGGGAATGTGGATGGTTTCCTACAATGTAAGTGATATGGTGGGTCCTAGCCATGACGGAACCAAGGAATGTAGTTTGTCTGAGCACTTTCCATGGAAGTAGCGCTAGAGCACTGAGAGGCTTGCCTGAGAGAGAGAGAGTGCGGTTAGAGGGTGGAAAATAATTTATCACCCACAAGGATTTGGAGAAGCATTTGAACTCTGTCAAGATTGGAAAGTGAGGACTGGGCAGCTCTTGCTCAGATATGACAACTGTACTCCATTTTCAGCCTGATCTGGTGCTTGTAAAGTTAGAGGATAGTATAAGGAGTCACATGGCGTCCTCAAGGGGATATCTGTTCATCATGACTGGCAGTATTTTAGTTCTCAAAGCATTGAATGTAACGAGCCAGTTTTTTCCCCACTGGGAAGTTAATGCTAGATTGGAAGAGGGATCAACTGTCAATCTCTGATTGTCAAGAATTTTAGAGGTGCGCCCATATATCATTGTATCATCAGCATAGATCCGAGTATATTCTTAAGCAGATCATTTATGTAAATCAAAAAGAGGGTTGGTCCAAGAAGTGGCCCCTAGGGAACACCTACATTGACCATCAGGACCTTGGAGGACTAGCTGTTAATAACTACCTTCAGGGATCTACCTGTTAGGAAAGCCTTTATAATTGAGAAGACTCTTCCAGTGATTCCATAGCTTGAAAGCTTGTGTTGCTGATATGTCACCCAAGAAACTGGTTGCTACTAAGAAAAGGGAAAAAATATCCATGCAAATGAAGGAGATCATTCAGAAGCACGGAGAAGGCACCAGTGTTTCTGACCTATACAGATGTTCAGCATCAACAATTTGCACTATCCTAAAGAACAAGATAGAAATAAAAAAGCTTAGCTTGATGTAGCCAAAGGAGTTAGCAAAATTACCAAGTATCATCCAAGAGTCCTAGAAGATTTTGAGAAGCTGTTCTTGATGTGGATGAATGGGAGGCAGCTACAAGGTAATTTTGTGTCTGAAGATATTACATGTGCAAAGGCAAGGGCATTAGGATCTTATCAGAAAAATACCAGGCACATCTTCTGAAGATGAAAATACATTTAAGACAAGCCAAGGATGATTTGAAAAATTTAAAAAGTGAACCGGCATCCACAGTGTAGTGAGACATAGAGAAGCTGTAAGCTCAGATAAAGTTGTCTTGTTTCTGAGGTGTTTTGAAGTGACCAAAAATACAAACCTGACCTTAAGAGAATCTTGAAAGGTCACTTCAGTATCCTAAATTGCTTAAATCTCATTGATAAACCCTGGGAAGGAGTCACAGTGATATATTTATTTACATTATTTGTGTATAATCTTTAAAAAGAAGTATTTTAATTTTGTATAAAATATGATTTTTATTGATTTTTTTATATTAATATTTTTGGGGCTTGGAATGAATTAATTTAACTTTATTAAATGGGGGAAAATTGTTTTGACATATGAAATTTCCAGTTACATATCCACTCCTGGAGTAAATTTGTAGGTGGAGGTTCCACTGTAATTTCCCTTGTCTGGATTTTTTAATACTAGTCTGATTTGTATAGACAGTTCTTTTCTTATTTTGTAATACAAAATAAGCCTGGTAGCAGATGGAATAAATTACATTTTAAATTTCCTAAAAGGAATTTACTTGGTCAGTATTGTATCCTAAAATCTATGCCTAAATTTTTTATCCAAAATGAAAGGAATACATACTCTTTCAAAGCCATTTTTGCATAAAAGTAAATATATTGATTTTATTTTTCATGGTTAGGAAGTTTTTGATTTAAGGTGTATTATTTGGTAGCAAACATTACCTGTTTGATAAATGTGAAGAGCATGAAATTTACAACTTTTCTTTTTAGAGTAGAAACTTTTCAACCCACTTCTATGATATCTATCGTGTGTGTGTGTGTGTGTGTGTGTGTGTGTGTGTGCGCAAAGCACAAATGTTTTCAACTTACTTCTCAAAATCTGGCCAAATAACTAAACATCAGAATTTATTTTGGACTCCCTTTTTGCTCAAGCCAAGAAGTTTTCCACACTCTTCTTTATAAAAGCACCTTTGACAACATCTGTTTGAGAATATGACTAAACCTAAATACAGAAATACTGGGAAATTTTAATGTATTTATTTTTACAGAAATCTATTATTAATAAAGAATACTTAGTATTTTTCTTAGGTAATTTTGTTTACATTCACATTCTGTCAAATTATGAATTTTCCTTTTTTTTTTTTTTTTTTTCCTAAATGAGAAATGGAAGGAGTAAATCAACTATAATCAATTGTATTTTTGTTGATAATTAATTAGGAGCTGAATTTGGTTTTACCTAAAATTTTGGTATAGAGTTATCGTAATTCCTCCTGCACTGTCGTATTGTTGTAAATAAATAGTTTGATTATATACACTTAGTTTTTTTTTCTCCCTGTGCCAAAGGTAGTGCAGTGTTAGGAATAAAATAGTAGATTCTCAAATTTTAAGTGTTGTGCTTTACTAAATGTATTTTGAACATATCATTGTGAAAGTCAAATAATTGAGTGTCAAGTAGACAAGATAAGCTTGATTCAACTACTGATATGTCAAGAGATTTTGTGCTTTGATAATATTTGTTTTGTTGAGGTTGTTTACAAGTTCTGAATCAATTGCATGGATGCAATAATTACTTTTTTTTTTATTTAGCAATTTAGATATGTATAGACTTATGTATGGTTTGATGTAATTGTATATGTTAAGAAGGTTTTGTATGTGTGCATATGTAATAACTGAATATAAGAGAAGAGCAACATGAATTGTCTACAATAGGTTTAGAAAAGCTCAGACCAACCATATTTATGTCTACATAATTAGCTAAAAAGCAAATTACTAAATGGATAAATTTAGTACTATTAAGCTCTGTCTTGTGTGTTTCTGAATATATATTTCTAAGCTCCCTTTGAGTCAAAAAAGGTGTTATTATATCCAGAATGTTTGTAAAATGATGCTCTATCTTATTTGTAGAATAGTGTATATGATTCTCCTTGTTTGCATAAGAAATTTTTAAAAGAAAGCAAAAATCTCCAGGCTCATTGTGTGCATGTGGCTCAAACAGACATTAAAATTCTCTGTAGACTCCCATTCCTTCAATAGATGCAGATGTGCATCTGACCTTTTCCACTAACATTTACCAATGCTTATCAAACCAGGCTGCATCCTGTGCCTAGTTAGCCTAATTTTGATGATCTTTTTACTGAATTAACAACTACCACTTACCTGTTTTTTCACCTCTCTTGCCAGACCGAAAATCATTTTATTGGTTCTTATTGTTATTGCCATTTCTATTGTTGTTCTTGTGAAACATATTTTAGGCTTCTTTTTTTTTTTTTTTTTTTTTTCTTAGTTTGAAAGTGACATTCATCTACTTTGTACACAAAAATGCAATATATATATATATATATATATATATATATATATATATATATATATATATATATAAATTTATTTATTGGCATTATGGGGAGGAGGTCATAATCCAGGAACTTTCTGACAGTGCCTTGAAGCTATATTGATTTCTTATTTGAACAATACTTGCTGATGAAGCCTTCATGGCCTAATCAATAAGGTGTTAAGACAGATGGATTCTTAGGGATAAAAACAAATCTGACCAAAAGTGTATTCTTTGTTTCTAATCAATACTGCTTCTAGTAGATTGGTAAATAGAATTGGACCTATTTGCATATGTTAAGTAGAAGAGATATAACATGTATAGTAAACTAAGAGACAGGCAAGAATTTGACTACTGATCACGTGTTGTAAAACAACACACTACAACAATATATCAGTTGGATGAAGCAGCATTTGTCGAGATCTGGATCTATTGTTTTTCAGCCCAGATCTAAAGTAATTCAACAAATTTAATCTATAAAGTATAGGATTTTTTTATGAGGTAAAAACCCTACAAAAAAAGGGTATCGTAGTATAAACAAATGTTTGTGGTAATGTTGATGTAAGGCCAAAGCACACAACAAAAACAGACAACATGAGCCAAGTTTAAAAAAGAAAAATACATTAAATTTATTGAACACGTAAAATGAAAGGAATTATACAAATTAAGTGCTTTGTGTGCCAATAATGGCCAATAACATGTATGTACAAATAAAAGTATATAGTGCAAAAAATATGCCTTTTTACAATAAAGGATATAAAATTATACCTTTTTTACTATAAAGGATGTACTGCAAACAAAGTATTGTGTTTTTACAATAAAAATATAAAATATGCTGCATGAGGTCCCGAGAAAATCAAACAACATTAAAACAAATATAGAAAAATGAAAGATAGTACTTCTCTGAATGCTTTTCAAGTAGTAACTACAATGTTTGTAGTGACCTTTCTTGGTAACAGTGAAGAAACAGATTTCACACCAGTTGATTAATTTTTCTTAGATGAGGGAGCAACTTTGATTTTCTTTTTAATCCTCACCTAGCAGTATCAAATTCTGTTGTTCTTGACCAGAGTGACCTGAATTCAGCCAGCAGCTTATGTCAACTCCTGGACCAGAGCAACCTTGCAGCTGATGATGTCATCTCTTGTCCTTTTTCAATTCAATTAAGTTCTTTTGTTTTATACACCAAGACTGGCTGCAGATTATGCCTCAGGATTTGGAGCAAAGCCCTCTGATTGGTGCCAAAATAAATCATACAGTGCTATTTTTCGACAAATTGGAAGGATGCAAAAATATTTTTTTAAAAGTCAATAGTTTAAGCTAGAGCCTAAAACAGTGTCTGTTTTCTTTCAGAAAAGCAGACAATATATGCTCAGTCAGCTTAAATTTCTTATAGGTTAGAGCTAAAAAATTGAAAAACAACCAGCCAAGAGGGGGAGAAAAATGAAATAACTGACATCTTTCTAACTTCGGCAGGTTGTGAAGCTATAATGAAAATGGCATACACCAAACAATTGTGAAAATTGACCTTCATCAAAATTTCAGAAATTATAAAAAGAAATTTAGGACCTAAAATAAACTTGTCATAGTGGAAAGAACCAAATTTGTCCATTAAACAGAAACAAAAAATAACCAATTATGCAATATCTTCACAGATTAAGAAAAGCTAGCAGAATCTGCAAATTTGACAAACTTGGAACTTAAGATTTGACTATTGGCAATGAATTGATTCAATTAAAGTTGATCGAATATCTGGCTGATAAATCTCATAAATATAAAATATTGGAACAATTACAATTGAATAATTTGTCTCTAACTGTATGTGTGCAAGTTATACAACAAGTAGAATTGATTAAAAAATAACATTCTACTGAGGACAATGTAGAAAGGTACAGTATTAAAAAAGGAATGCAAGAAATGTAAATACTGTAACTATGATCATTAAATTGACAGAAAAAATGTCCCGCTTTTAGAAAAATTTGCCATAATTGCTGAAGAAAAAAATCATTTTCAGTCTGTATGCAAAGTTAAAAATTAAATAGTATCAAAAAAGTGGAAAAAGAGAAAATTGATGAAATTTTTTCAATACCAAGATCTAAGGAAAATAATTCTTTTGAAAAAATTAAATTAAATGGCATGACGTTTCTAATGCAAGTAGATATGTGGAGTAAAGTCACTCTGATCCCAAGAAATTTCTGGGAACAAATGAGTAGTCATCTGAAATTGAGACAATCTGATGGATCTTTTATAAAAACTTTGGGATACATCAATGGAACTTTTGAAACCTATAACTGATTTGAAATTATTCCTATTACAGTAGGTAAAGGTGAATATGTTAAAATTAATCAGTAATGTAAAATCAGGAAAGGTATAAATAGGAGTTGCAAGTATACAATTAAATGAAAGTAAAACCGCCTCTTTCTTTGAATCTCGTAAATTACCTATTCACCTACATTTGATAGTTGCTAAGTTAAGGAAAATGATACAGGAGGGAATTTTGGAGCATGTTCCTCCATGTGGCAGTAAATGGACATATTATTGGACATGAAATGTTTTACAAAAAGATTGGCCTAAATACAGATTTACAATAAATTCAAGGAAATTACCCCAATTAACAATGCACACTCACTACCAAAAACATTGGAATTACAATTTGGATGCATACTCTTTGCAGTAAAATCATTATGAGTTTGCAATCAACCACAGTATTACAGTCAAATCTGTATCATTTAATAGCATAGAAATAGATCTTTAATATAGTACAAAAAATATAAAATAGACTCTGTAGTTATTATTTAGTAGCAAAATAAAAACTGCTGTAGCACTCATTTTAGCATGTTTTGTCATATTTCAGTTTTTTTTTATGCTGTCCATAGTGACGCCCTAATTTCAAAATAATATTCTGACGGGACTTCTTTGAACTTTTTTGTGAAAAATAGAAGTTAGGTCAATTTTCAATCTGTATTAAATTATATTTCAATTTGATAATTGCAAAATGCAGCTGCATCCTGTTGAAGTTGACTGTAAATGTTTCGGAATTAAATTAAGCTATCAGTTAATAATATTAAGATGTTGGTAAATAATATTTTTGTACATCTTTTGGTACAAAAATTATAAAAATATTCCTGTAATTTTCACTGGAGAATTGTAATGAAGTTGGAAAAATGTTTAAATTTAGCTTTGAAATGCCTAAAAAAATGTAATTTCTCCTTCCTTCAAACTTTGTATGTAAATAATGCATTTCAAAAATAAAAAACATATCTTCATTGTTTGAGTAGAAATTCCTCATTTATTTTTTAAGAAAATCTTTAAAATATTTCCATGGTTGGAAAGAGAATAAAATAAACTTTATATATGTGCACTTTGTGTTTTTTATAGATTTCGAAAAAGATATGAACTGTTAAAATAATAAGATAAAACTGGTTGTGTTCAGTTTGTAATAACTTACTGGACGCAGCAGCAGCCACAGTTACTTGACTGATCTTTCCTTAGAGAAAAAAAAACGGTTGTGAATTTTTTAAGAATTTTCAAATTTTTTTTATTTAATTAATTTGCTTGTTTCTATTTATTCATTTTTTATCTTTAATATTTTTTGAACAAGAAGTCTGAATTGAATATTTATTAATGAGCTAAGTTAGTTTCAAAATGTTTTTATACAAATTCCACAACCCTGGCTATTGACAATATTGTTCTATATTTGACCAAATTTCCAAGTTACCAACAAAATATGTCATGGAACATTTTATTCTGTAGGAAGCACAACAGATTTTAGATGGTGTAACAGTGGATTGCCTTCATCCTGGAATAATAACTGGAAAATATAAATTACCTTCTCCAAAAGACTGTCAAATATATGAGGGGGGAAAAAAAATCTTTGCTGTGATAGCCTCTCCACCTTATCCTGTAACAGCCTGTTTCTGTAAACTAGATGACTGAATAGAGATTAATGACTTGTACTAATCATACAAAGCAAAATATTTCTGAGATTAATGATTTCCATGTAAGATAACGTGTTTTATTGTAGAATAGCAATTGTTGTGGACTCAGAGGATTCAAAAGAGTTTGAATTGAATATTTATTAATGAACTAAGTCAGTTTCAAAATCTTTTTAACAAATTCCACAACCCTGGCTATTGACAATATTGTTCTATATTTGTCCAAATTTCCAAGTTACCAAAAAAATATGTCATGGAACATTTGATATATAACTTGACTATATGTTTTCAAACCTTGAGATTTTTTTAAAATTAAAAATGGTCACTATTAATATTAGTTGATATTGTCTATTGATGTTAGTGGCCTCTATGGATTAAAATACATCTAATTGTTAATTGCTGACAATAATTGACCAAAAAATTCTCTTCTTCTGATCCTACAGTAACAAAATCTGAATTTTGTTGCCGCCATATTGGATATATGGTGGCCATATTGGATGACTGTAATATCTATGTGGTTGGGAATAGTACCATATTATTCCCTATATTGAAAACTATTATGTGAATTTTCATGAATTTATAGTCAGTGATAGTGGAAAAAATTGATTTTATCTGTTAGTCTGTTTTTTTGTGTCCAAAATCCTGATTTTGGCTTCCTATATCTAGTACAGCAATTCCTAATTTGGTCTGGGTGAAAAATCCAAATAACTTTTCTAAAAATAATAATTTCAAAAATAAATTCATTCATTTGTGAAGTCCTGAAAGTTTCATTAAATTCCGACAATTATTTGATTTTTTGCAAGAATTTCCAAATCAGCGTGTTATTTTACCAGAAAAAAAAAGTGATAAAATTTCCATAGTCAGCTATGTTACACTATTGATGAATACAAACAAGATTTTAAATCAAAATTTTGAACATATTAGGAGTAAAAAATTTTGAAAAATAATTTAAAAATACTTTGGTCTTTCCTTTGAATATGATAAAACTTTGTTTTTATTAAGTTTGGGGCCTTTTTTCATCATACTATGCTGTTTTTAACAAAAAAAGTGGAGGTACCTACTGTAGCATCACCACTATTATTAGATCTATTTATTAAAATAGACCTCATAAGAAAATGACTGCGTGTGCTTGCTTTTAGAATTCAATAACTTGATAAATTATTTTTTTAATTATTATACTCATAATAAACCAATTCTGATTTTTAATGAAGCTTGCTTTAAATCTTGACCATTGACAATCCTTTTTTCCTGACTTTTAGTAAAGGTTGAATGTTGAATCTTGTTGAAACAAATTTTAGATAAAACAATTAACAAATTTGGTGCAAATCATTCTTTTTTTTTTTTTACAGATTTAGTGGATAATATACCAAGTGTCAGGAAATAGCAGAGTAGTGGTAATGACAGTAGGCAGCAACGAGACCCAAAACTTACCTATATTTACCAGGTTCAAATGAAATTGTAAAAGCTAATTAATATATCCATAGAATGACAGTTTTTAACTGAATTTTTATATGAAATCTTCATTGTATAATGGTCAGTCTATGTGATTATTACTAATGGATTGGATTATAGAATAACTGTAGTAAAAGAAAGTTTTGACACTTAAATATTAACTGTAGTATAAGCAGGTATATAAATATCTAATAGTAATGTAATAACCAATTGTTAGTGAAAATTAATATTTGTTTTTATGGGATTTGTTGTATAGTACCATTTCTTTTTAGGCCTTCATAGTATCTATATTAGAGTGACTTAGTATTTTTATAAGGTACTGTTGTAGCTTTGTGCTAATTGGTTAAGCGTAATAACTACATATTTTCTTTTTACCTTAAATATTTTCTTAGTTTAATTCATGCATGTACCTTTTTAAAACTGTTTTGATGAATATCTTGAGTCTTGAATATTAGTCATTAAACCTTTCTCAAATCTCTTTGTCACATTCTTAAAGCCCTGTTCTATATTTGTACCAATTTCTTATTTACTAATTAATTCATCATTCATTTAGAATGGAAATATTATTACTATTAGTCACAAAAATGCTTACTTGTAAATCTATTTGTACTAGGTTGAACATTGGCACTGCTATCAACTTTCTTTTGAATTTTGTCATATTCTTTTCTGTGATATCTTTTCAAATGACTTTGCAGATTACTTGTGTTTTCTTGACAAGCTACTATATTGTGTTTGCAAATATGACATTTACTAGAAGTTTTGTCTTGTTGCATAAAATGCCCCATATACTTTTCAGCTTTCAAGTGTTGTTTTTTGAAATGCCTGTCATTGTGGAAGTCTGTTAACTGGTATGTAAGGGGTCAGTATTAAGCAAGGGTAATAAAAATTTATAGACATGCATTAAAGACCACTGGAATTGAAAACCCGAAAAGCACAAATTCGGGTGGATAATAAAGTAGGGATTGTTCACCTAAAGTCAGTTTTTAGACTTCAAAGGTAATTTAGTCTTAGAATTCATGACTTAGATTAAAGTTTATATTTATTAAACTTTCAAATAAATTGTCAACTATAAATAACTACCATATTTATTAACAAATTATTTTTTTGACAATTTCTTTCATATTTTACTATCTATATTTGTGTCTTTGGATAACACATTTGAGAGAGAAAATGATATAGCTCTCTAGAAATTAGTTTATGATGTGGCTTTTAAAAAACCAAAAAATGAAGCCCCTCATGTTTAATTAAAAATATGACAATTCTTTTTTGGTACACCAGTCAACTGTTAGTGGGGTTTTGCAAATAAATTTCTTCTAAACAAGGAAAGTCAATGTTATTTTTCCCCTAAATAAATTTGTTTTTATTTAGCAAATACACCTAAGATTAAATATCAAAAATAATTAAGAGCTTTTAATTTCATTTTTAGAATGTGTATATTTCCAAATCTGTGAGTATCACCTGTTCTTTTTTTAGATACACATTTAAAATTGAAATTAAAAACTATTTTAATCATTTTCTTAAATGTATTTGCTAGATAAAACCATAAAAAATATTTGCAAAAATAAAATGAATTAATTTTCTTTGTTTAGAAGAATTTAATAAACAGAACACCCACTGAACACTAGTGGCTAAAAAAGAATAATTTTTACTTTGGGTTTAAAAAATGACTTGCAGTTTTGAGAATATATACATATTTTAAAACAGATTAAAACTTTATTTTTTTTAATATCTAATTTTAGGTGTATAGATAGAAACAATTTTATTTGTAGAAAACAAACAATTTTATACTAGAGACTCGTATATCTGGAAATATACACATTTTAAAAGTAAAATTAAGAACTATTTTAATTATTCTTAATATCTAATTTAGGTGCATTCCATAACAAATTTATTTATAAAAATATCTTCATTCATTTCTCATGTTTATAACAACTTTATTTTGTTATTAGCACACTGGCTTCTTACTAGAAAACAATTATTACCCTTACAAAAAATCTGACTTCATAAATTTTAACATTAAGATGAAACTGGCAACTATTTTTTTTTTTTTTTTACTTTTGCTTGCTATTTTGTTAACTTGATTTTACCACAAAATTTTTTTTTTTAAACTGAAACATAGATTTCAGGCATGATGTCTGTGTTTCCTTTTTTTCCTGTTTGAAAACATTCTATGATTACCAAATGTCATATTTGTCGTATTTCCTTTTTTTTTTCCTTCTTCATTTCTTTTGTAGATTTCACATTTATTTCCTAAAACTAGTCAATTAAATGTTTTTAACATATTTTTGTTCAATCTTTTTCTCTTACAATAACGGTATAAATGTTGATAAAATTTTAACATCTGAAAGTCTTTTTCACTAGTGTTTCTTTGGATATTGTCACTCAGTAAGTGATAACACTAAACTGAATGATTTGGGTTTTGGAAAAAAATTTTGATGCAGTTTCACGGTGTAAAGATGAAACCGAAAAAGTTGGTTTTTCAGTTAACCTACCTATCTCTAACATCAAACATTCCATATGTAAGAGATGTGTTGAAACAGATTCAAAGGATTTATCAATGTTGCAAAATCAGTGATATTTAGTAGTAAATTTGCTTTTCAAAAACTTCTTACTAGAATTAGTTCCTTATGATAGAAAGTGTTGAATAAAGATTAGATTTATAACATATCCAAATGTGGAGAAGTATATAAAGAGAAAACTGATCATCATCTTAAAGATAAACTTGAGGAAGATAAGAAAACTTTAATCAAAAAGGAAGTGAAAAAAACTGGTAGGGCAGACCTGATTTGGGGAAAGAAAGGCATACATTACCCTCATTGGAATGAGAGTCAGACACGTGATAGGTAGCACTGTTGAAGAGTAAAGAAGTTTGTCAGAGAAATGCATAAGTTAGGCTCATTTTTCGATGTTTAGGAATTATGTATAATAATAAATCATCAGCCTAATTGTGCGATGATATTGTTTAGTCTGTATACCTAGCACTACTGACATTGACTAAGTGATCCACTTGGTATCTTAATGGACTTTTTTTCTCTCCTCATTTTTCAGTAGAAATAAGGTGGTTGTTCTTTTCTTATGGATTATATATCTGACAAAAACTGAAGAATGGATCAGCCAAAACTTTGTATTAACAGCATCAAAAACACAAAAGAGTTCAATTTCCCAAATAAAATTTGAACTATTAATGACGTTTTAATGTTACAAACATTAAATGGAGTAGTAACTAATACAATGTAAATGTTGTGTAGTCAAGGAAATATAACTCACTCCTGAGTGTACAAGCTTTCCCACTTATATACAATCTAGTTTGCATATCATCACATCTCCTGGAACAGTAAAGGCTTTATGCTCTTGGTAGACTTGCTAATTCTAGGAACCATTCCAAGAAATGTAGACACACTCATTCTCTCCTCCTCCTCCTCTCTCTCTCTCTCTTTCTCTTGAGTTCTTGGTGATCATCCTGATCCCTCTCTTCTACACCAGGCTCTTCCTCTATTTCAATATCTTCTGGCTCTCTTCATAGTCTAAACTGGTCTTTATGAGCTAACACACCCTGTCCTTTTTTTTTGTTAATATTGCTGTATTTTTGCACTACAAATTGTACTTTCTCAGGATTTGAATCTTTATTCCTTTTTTTACCATACATTCTCATTTGTTGAGAAGGACATGGTTATTGGGGCTCTAATTTGCCTTCCTATCAATCCTGAGGAGCTTTGTGTTCTGCCCGCATGTGGGATAACTTAAAAGCAACCTTGGTAGATAACTTTCTAGGTTGAACTTTCCAAGAGAGAATACTTTCAATCCAACTTTTATCATCTGGACCATCCTCTTCACAGTTCCATTTGACTGAGGATAGTATAGGGGTGTAGGGCCCTCAATTTTCCATTTCAAATTTTCCTTCATTCCATTTTCACTTTTGGTAAATTCTGTTTTTTTCCATTTTTACTTTTGAGAAATTTCATTTTTCCATTTTTATAGAATTTTATGAGAAATTTTCAATACATTATGCTATAATTATTATTAAAACTGAAAAAAATATAATTCAAATTTTCATTGCATATAATGAAATAGAAAATATCTACAAATCTTTTTTTCAAATATTAAAATCCAAGTCCAAAAATAAATTATATGTAAAAATAAAAATAATGTAAAATGACTAGACAATAAAACAATAGAATATTACAGTGCAGAATTTTTGATGTAGAACTTTTAATCAGAGCTTCTTTCTTTAAGAACATATTCATATTATTTTTGTTTTTTTAATTAAAAGTATTTAGATTGATTTATTGATTCATAATATAAAAATCACATTTAAAGTGTCAACAGCAAATAACTTGAATCTCAATAATAACTATATATATTACTATACATAGTCTCAAAATCAAATGCCTAAAACTTAAACGTCCACCTCAAAATTCTGGACAACGTGACTTTAGGCAACTCTTTCATCAGGTTGAAAATGAACTCTAAAGGTTTGTGGTTTGACTTTAGTAGAAATTTCTTACCCAATAACAAATTGCATGCTCTTTCAGTACTCCAGATAATTGCCAGTGCTTCTTTTTCAATGTTAGAATAATTCATTTTCACTGCCTTCAATTTTCTGGACAAATACATAATAGGATGTCCCTCTTTCTTACTTTTTGGTGTACTTATTTCTAACTAGCAGTAGATACCCGGTGTTGCCCGGGGATGTAACAGTAAGAGATAGATCAAGTATCGACCATCATAAAGACTAAAAAATAAAATTGACACAAAGATTATTGTTTATGGTTGACAGACACGCATGTCTTAATTAGTTTTTTTTTTTTGTTTTTTTTTTTGTTTTGTTTTTTTTTTATGAATTGGTCAAACTCAAACAAAAACATTGTTTTCAATCGTTATGAGTCTACCGATTGAATAGAATTTTATTATAAACAACTGTCTTTTAAATGGAATTTTTAAAGCATTCTGAATGTAAAAATAAAGAAAATGTGTGCAAGACAATAAGAAACACTACCTGCCAAAAAAAAAAAAAAAAGTGAAGTTTTGTTGAAATCGGTTGAAAAATGTAGGAAATCCGATCCCATATATAAATGAACACACACACACACAAACAAACAACCTGGGTTTTATAATAAGTATAACTCGATATGAGTTGTCCCCCTTTCATTCTCGTGATGCCTCTTAATTGTATTTTCAAATTGATTTTGTGCAAAAACAATTGTGTTTTTCCAATTTTTGGCACTCAGAACCACCGCAAGGTAATTTTACGTAGTCCTGTGAAGTTTTGTTGAAATTGGTTGAAAAATGTATGAAATCCGACCCTTATATAAACGTACAGACACACACACACAGACACACACACACACACACACACACACACAACCTGGGTTTTATAATAAGTATGATATTTTTCTAATAAGTCATTTGGTGATAGCCTAAGTATGAAATTTTCTCAATTAAATTTACACTTATCTCAATTGTCATGCCTGTATTACTCAATCTGCTCAGAACTTGTTCTGTTTTATTCTTTAGCTTTCCTCAGTATGAGTGTCAATACCTGTCATCCTTATAGACAATGATGTTTTTTGCTCCTTCCAAAACTTTCTCAATAGCCTTTTGGAATATGTGGCTGTATGTTTTAATTCCAAACAGCAGACAAGTGCACCTTAAAAACCTAGAGAAGTGTTTATTGTGCTGACTTCTTGAAAATGGTAGTCAGTTTTAATCTGGTTATACGCAGATTCCAGATCAATTTTAGCAAAAAATTTCATGCCAGCAAATGAGACTGAAAATATACCGGTTGGCTATTCTATTTGAGCCAAACACTTGCCTCATAATCCTTTAAAAGTTCAATCTTAGGTTCTTGTAATTTCATGCAATTAACTAATTTTGAGGTGTCTATTCTTAATACATCAAACCCCAAGAGCCCATGATTTTTTATGCACTCCGCAACTATGATTGGTATTACTTTGAATCAATTCTTAGTCTCAAACATCCCCTCAAAGCATCCAAATGTTTTAATGACTGACCCATCAAATTGTTTCAATTGCAGATTGGTCCTCCTTAATTTTGGTCTTTTCATTTTCTCCCCAAAATTCTTGGGTATTAACATTACATCACTACCCGTATTCACTTGCATTATTACAGTTATTCCATTTATTTTTATCCTTTCTCTACTCTTGCACTTTTACTTCATAAATTTCCATACTCTTTTTGGCAGAGAATCTACCGTCTCCACATCTATTGGATTTTTTTCTATTTGCATACTGACTGGAAATGGTTTTTCTTCTTGCAATTAAAACACATCTTTCCAAAAGCCAGACATTTATACTTGTTCATCTCATGTTCTTTGTTGCAAAAACAACATTTACGCAAACTCTCCGTAATACTGTATTCCTCCCTGTTAATCTTAAGGGTATTAACTCTAGCTGCTGTAAAAATTCAAAACTCATTTCAATATTCATGTTCTGGACTTGAAGCTGTTACAAAATTTTGTGGTTACTTGAGATGTCATATATTTCTTCAAATAGCTTTAACTGTATTAATTCCCCTTCTATAAACATCAGTCCTGTACTCAATTTTTTGAATTTACAGTACCTCGATGCATCTTTTAGCCTGCGAACATACTGTTTAATGGTTTCATCCAGGTTTTGCCTGATTTCAAGGAACTTTGTCCTTTCAGCTATGACCAGTTTCTTTTTTGGATGTATATTTGTTTGTATGATGTTGGTAATTTTTTCAAATGTCAAGTCTTCTAACCTCTTTGGCTTGACCATTATAGAGATCTTTTGTATGGCCTCACAACCCGCTGATGCAAGAAATAAATCTGTTACTTCATTTACTCCTCCTCCTATATTTACTGTCACTCAATTTCTTGTCTTTCACCAATCTCATCCAAGTCTCAACAAACTCAGGATCCTCTAACAAGGTTAGATATCCAATCGTCAATGCCATGTTGTGTTGTATAAAGTTCTTACAAGTATGCAGTGTAGTCAAGGAAAGATAACTCACTCCTGAGTATCGAAAACCTTACCACATATACAACCTAATTTGCATATCACCACAGTAAATATAATAAATTTTGTGATAAGATAGGCTTATATGCACTTTTCTACTTCACATGAAATTTGAATTGTTAAAAGTCCATCCTATATAGAATGTTGTGGATCAGAAAACTTGAAAATTGTATTAAAATTAAAAATTAGATGCACTGAATTTTTATCTCAACATTTTGTGATTGTTGAAGTAATGTTATTTTATTCTAACTTTCACAACTCAGCTTAGCTTTAACAGCTTAAATCTATATATCTTTTTAATAATTAACTTCTGATTCTTCTATTTTCAAAGATGTATAAATATGGCTTGAGTCTCTGTTATTGTCTAATGGCTATAAATTCTTAGCAGGGCCCAAAACTGTCTATGGGTCGGTGATGGGGTCAGGGTTTGGGCTATGGTTCCATGAGAACCACCGTAGCCTCTGCCTTTTTTTTTTTTTTTTTTTAAGATCTGTTTTATGTCCATACACCATCTTTTTAATTATTTGTAAACTGGCGTTACATTGTCAGTCATAAACTAATAATATACATTGTGTATCAGCATGTCTGGTGAGTTGCATACTACACAGAAAACTGTGACAAGGTTTGAGCCCCAAAAAGACTAGTTTCAGCAGTGTTTTGCTTTTTGTACTTTTTACTTTTTCTCTACCTAACTTATATTGTCAATCATCAATTATGATAATCGGCAGGGCTGGTGCTTACTGCCCTATGCCTACAGAAGTGCTAATTTCAGTAGTGCTTATTTTTTTAAATTATAATTTTCTTTCTGAACAGTTCTTTTGAATCAATTAAGGGAATAATATATCTCAGTAAAATAGTTTTTTTTTATTCCATGATCATCCACTAAGGAGCATCTCTGATTTTTTTTTTCTAGTAAACTGCCCAGAAACTGAAATACTGTTGTTAAAACAAATTTTTAAGTCAATCATGTTTGTGTTGTGTTGGAATCTTTGTAAAACTTTTTTTTCAGTTGCAAATTTTTACATTTCCATAAAGATTAATTGCTGACACGCGTCAGCAATTAATCTTTATGGAAATATAAAAAATTTGCAACAAAACATTTTTTTTTTTTTTTTTTTTTCAGTAAAATTTAGTCATGGAAATATTAGTGATTATTGCAAAAAATAACATTTTCTCAGGTTTGTTTTTTTTTTTTTTTTTTTTAAATAAAAAACCTATTCATTATAAAAGTAAATAATAAATGGATATGTACTGAAATTTTTATTTAAATTGGGTAATTCCCTGATTTTTGGTAATTTAAAAAAAGTGCTGCTCCCCTCTCCCTAATTTTCCTTTGAGGATTTGTGGCCTCCATGTTGGGAGATTTTGAAATTGACATGTAGTACAGGGGGGGGGACTCCATATCAGAGGTGGGCGGGTCGAGACTCTAATGCTGGCCCTGATTTTGAGTCTGAATCAAATAATTTTCTGTTTCTTTTTTATTTGTTATTTTTTCCAAATAGTAGAATGCACAATGTTAATAAAGCTTTATATTGAACTTTATTTAATTAGTATAACCAAAAGTTTATAACAGATAGCAGGTTGTCTTCCTATGGTTGCTACTTCTAACCAAGTTAAAGCACAGTCTACAATTTCAATCTGTATTTATCTCTTTTTTTAAAATTCTGGCGAATGCGGTGTAGTAGAGAGTGATGTCTCTCCACAAATGATAGAACACAGAACAATACAATAGACTGATTCTTACACCAGAAATTTATTTAATTTTTTGTTTTGTTAGTGCCAATGGTCTAAAGTATCATCGAAGCAAGACCAAAGGTTGCGACTTGCCAGTCAGTGGTTATCAACTGGAGAAGAGTGATAAGTCAAGTAACAGTGAAGGAGACACTGAGGATTCAGCCACAGAAGATTTTACATCACAGGAGATGTCAGCTGATGAGTCCCACAACTACCATCAACACTTGCACATGAATGACAAAAACAGAGGTATGTTTATCCATTATAAGCAAGATCACTTATCATTGCCTGTCTTCTATCACTTCTGAAATCATTATTATCTTCTTGGCAAGAGATTTATTTTGCATGATTCATATTTCATTATTCATAAAAAAATAATTCTAAAGATTAATAAAAAGAAAAAGAATAGATGATTATTTTTTAATCTACAAACTTAATGTAAAATATTTTTACTTGCTTTTTTACTAGTCTCTACCAAATTTATTCAATGAATTAAAGAAAAAAATATATTTGCATGCACACACACACACGCACACACACAAGTTGTACGTTCTATCAATCTCTGTTGACATTAGATGCTAATCTTCAGGTTGCTCACATGTATCTTATGCCTGTCAGCACAGATTTTTATAAATGAAAAAAGCTTTCATTTTAGCTTTGAGAGCTAAGGGATTAAATTTATTATTTCCAGTAAACAAAATATTCTGGTGTATTTCAAACAGAAATTATATTGACTTGAATCAATTTTTTTTCTTTTGATAAAAACAACTGATTAGTGCCCTTAAGTCATTTTTCATTGCAATGTAATTCTCTATATTAAAAAATCTTCCAAAAATAAAATATACTTTTCTGAAACTTTGAGGAATATTAGCTGATTTAAAGCATAATTAATCTGATTTGAAACAAATATTATTTACTTTTAAGTTTAAATAACACAGAAATGTATTTTTAAAACAAAACAATAGCTGTTTTTTTTAACCAACATTGCCATGTTTTATGTAATTGATGAGGCAATGACAGGTCATGATATAATGATTATTATTCTACAGAGACTTTATTTGTTGTACCCAGTAATCTTTAAAATGTTGGAAAATATTCTCCATAAGCTAACTTTAGGAATGTTGACTTTAAATTTATTATAGCGGTCACTCTTATTTTCTGCTAATGTCCTGTATCGTCAACCATACTTTAAAAAATGGACATGTTACATTAGGTACCTTCATGAGATTGCTAAAAAGAGTATAGCATGACAAAAAAGATGCCAAACTTGACAAAAATAAAATTTAAACAATAAAGTTTTGTTTTATCGTTTAAATTTTATTTTATTATTAAAAGGAAAGATCAAAGTATTTTGGATGTATTTTTTTACATTTTTACTTGTTCCTAGCACATCCAAAATTTTCATTAAAAATCTTGTTTTTTTTAGTCAGCAAAATTGACAGATAATCAATCACATCAACCATTTTTTTTTTTCCATTTTATAAAAAAAATGACAATCTCAGTTTGAAATTCTTTTAAAAATCAATTATAATTTTTTCAAAACTTATTTTAAGAAAATCGTAAATTATAATGTTTATTTAAAATATTTTGAAACAAGCTTAACTTAGTTTCTGCACCGAAAAGATGTTTGAAAATAAAACAAAGCAGGTGATGAAAGACATTCATAGCTTACGTGAGGATAATTCCTTCTACAGATGGAGAGAAGTGAAATTATTTAGATTTAAGTGAACAAATTATTTACCTCATTATTTTTAAGGAAAACTTTCAGCGCTCTAATTTTTTTTTTTTTTTTTGTACTTAGCTTTCACATTTACATTTACGATGCTTTATGGAAAATATATTATAAAGAAATTAAAATAAGACTGTTGAGAGTGAGATTAAATTTCATAAGAAAGGTATCTAATTAATTTATAGGTACCTTTCTTAGTAAATTTTACAGAAGTGTACATAAAATACAAATTTAAATTTTGGGTCATTCCATGTCAATTCACCAGGGCGTGGCACCCACCAACACAGAATTACTTGACTTTACCATTCCAATTTTAGGGGTGTGTGTATAGTTTTCCTATTTTACCTCTAAACTAAGGCCACACAATGTCGCCGAATCTTGGTGTTTTTTAAAAATTAAAGAAAAATACTTCCATACCTTCAATATTTCTGAAATTTTGTATGTAGAGCAAATAAGAAGTGTAGAATCCAAATATTTAACTATTTCAAGCCAAACACTTGTTAGAAAATTTTATTTTACTCACCCAAATACATGACTCCAAAATCAACAACTTTTCACCTATGTAGCTTACGGTCAGTCTATCAAAAATACATCCTCTTCAATTTTCATAATATTTTTTGCCTAACATCTACAATGCCTGCTCAAGTTCACCAAAAAATTTTGTGAGGATTTTAAATCTACTTTAGAAGATATGGCCCTGCCAAGTTTAGAGTTTTTTCCTATGTATGTGCAGGATTTCTGAGAAAGATTATAATTAAAGACAATCATCCAAATGCTTCATGACCTCTAAAATGTTGATATTGTGCTAAGTAACAATAAGATTGGTTTTATTAATTAAAAAAAAAAAAATTATTTAAATATATTTTGCAGATATTACTTTTTGTACAGATAGATTGTCTTTAAAAAGCAGTAAACATTGTCTCATGTATGATAATCAAGTGCATAGAAAATTTGTAAATGGCACTTAACAAATGAAGTTAAAAGAAATTCTTTCTGTTCGTGTTTCTTTTAATTTTATTTTGGTAAATTATTTTCATGAAACTAAAAACCATTTGATTTTTTTCATTCTGAAAAAGTCATAAGATAAATATGAATTATACACCCCCCCCCTTAAAATTGGAGTGGTAAAGTCTAGTGCAAAATAATTTGGCACACTTTCCTAACTCATGAAGGGGAACATTTGTGCCAGATTTCAAGTAATTCAGTGTCGGTGGGTGCAGATTTCGACTTTTTGCTGGTGTTTTGACATGGAATGACCCTTTCATAAGATGATAGGATAGTTGTAGGTACCATTCTCAGTTGAAATTGATAAGTCAAATTAACTTCTCCACACGTTTCACAAAAATAAATCTATCTCAAAAGGACATTTACAAAACTGAATGCAGCTTTTAAGTAATTTTATAATATTTTAGCAACTTGAATGTAAAAATCTATTATAATTAAAGAAATAAATAATTGTATTAAACATTCAGTATTTAAGTGAAATACTAGACAGAAACTCAATCCACATGACATTTTTTTTTATTGCATGCATGATACTTCTGGTTTTCCATAGATTTGATTTACAGTCTTATTATTGACACAAATTATATTTTTTTATATACTGTTGTTCGTTAGTTTGTAAGAAGCTTTGGAAATTATAATCTGTAAATATATATCTACTTAATAACAATATTCATTAAATTTTACAAACTTTTCCCTAATTTTAAAAGAATTAACAACATGTAATGTAAAAATAATAAAATATTTCAGAAATAAGAAATAATTGTTTTAAAAATTCATTTTTCATTGACAATATTGTCCATGTTCATTAAAATAAATAAAAGCAATTAAAAGCTTTTGAAATTAAATAATATTTTTGTTTTATTGAGTTTTGTATGTTACAATTCAGAGATGATTTTCAGGTTGAGGTGGTTCAACTAAAAAAGAAACAAAAACATGATTTAGTTTCCTTAAAGCCTTATGCTTTTAACTAATATATTCACTAATCTTCCCAAAATTGAAATTATAGAGTTTTCATAGAATTAGTTATGGGGGGTTGGGGGTGATACATATGGAACAAAACTATTTTTGCCCTGACTTTAAAAAGGAAAACATATTTATAATAAGTTCAATCATTTGTGAACAGTTTCTGAAAGTTTCATTAAAATCCAACAATTATTTTTATTCTTGCAAGATTTTCAAAATTAATGTCTGTCATACAGAAAAAAAATGCACTAAAATTTTGTTATTTTACTCGTTCCGGTGATACAAAGAGAAACAAGATTTTTTTTGTTTTTTTTTAATCAAAATTTAGAATGTTCTAAAAAGAAGGAAAAACTTTAAAAAATAATTAAAACATACTTTGATCTTTCCTCTTAATAATAACATAAACATTTAGATGCTAAAATTTTGTTTTTGTCAAGTTTGGTGTCTTTTTCATCTTGCTATGCTCTGTTTTTATGTTACATAATATTTTATATACATAAAAAAAACTTTTAAAAATCTAATAGTTGATTGCTATTTAACAACTTATTTTAAAGGTGTATATGAAAATTTCTCAAAAGTTTTATTCAGAAAATTGAAATTTTTTTTGTTTCCATTGCAATTACAAATTTGAAATTGATTATTAATATATAAAAAATGATTTGTTCTGAAATTGTTTAAAATTGAAACTAAAACTTGCTGGTGACAATGCAAATTAATCTTTTAAATGAAAACGGTTTTAAAATTACATAACTTTCAATAATGTTAACATAATTTATTCCTTTTTTTCTATAGTTACTTAGCTTAGTATATATCAATTCAGATAAATAGAATATTCCTTTTTTGTGAATAACACATTTTTTGCTCAAATTCCTTTAAAATTGAACAGTTTACTCTTAATTAAAAGTATATCAGTATATGAAAATAATCTAGTTGTATTTAACTGACAAACTAGGTTTTCTTTCAAATGTAAAATATTCAAAATTTGAAGACTATTATAGAAACAAAATATAAAAATGCTGTTTTTGTTTTTTTACAAAGAAAAAGTATTTAAGAATGAGCACAATTTTGAAGAACTGTATCACCACATTAATACTTTTTTGTTACACCTTTTGAATTTACTATTCCTTTCATTTATTGTGGTATAAAATTAGTGTATGACAATCCTCTGGTGTCACCAATGCCCACACTTCAGTAATGTCTCACTTCAATTCATTGAGATTTGATGGATTTGATTTTCTTAATCTCCTCTTGAGGATTCTCCATAAATTTTCTATTGGATTTGCATCTAGACTATTTGCAGTTCAATCAAGAATAGTTATCCTCTTCTCTCTAAACCATTCTTTTTGTAGATGTTGCTGCATAGAATAGAGCAAGGTAATATTGAAAAATATATTCATTGTCTCCAAACTGGTTCTTGATATATAGGATAAGGAAATAATCTAAGGCATCCTGATAAATAGTATTATTAACCAACCTTTTCAAGAAACAGATCTTTCTGAAACAGGTGACAAACATACAACCCTTAAATCATCACAGATTGAGTGAATTTTGCACTCTTTATGCACTTGCCTTTGCATCTCATATGACTTTCTACAGACAGAGGAAAATACATCATTTTAATTAATTACTAGAAATGACCTGGTCAACAGACCAACTTTAATTACTAGAAATGACCTGATCAACAGACCAACTTTGTTCTCTAGCCCAGATTAAACATTTCTGTGCCTTCTTAAAATTAGTAGTTTTGAAATTGGTATCCCACTGTAATATCCAAATTGATGGAGTCTCTGAAGAACTTGAGATCAAGAAATAGCTAAACCAGCATCATTCCAGGCTTTGGAAATTTCACCACAATTGACAAATTGATTGGAAATTGTTCATATCTAGCTGTTGTCCTGGAACTTATCTTTGAGACAACAGACTGAGAATATCCCACCTCAACAGCTATCTCACTTTGAGATTTTCCAACTTTTTACAATCTGTGAACAACATCTTTTTTGTGTCTTTGATATTTCCTTAACTCTTGCCTTTTAAGATACTAGGCAACAATATGCTGCACACTGAAGATTCCACTCTTTTTATACCAATACTTTGACACTGAAAATACTCATGAAATGACCTCATATGTTAATGATTAACTAAAATTCAATTTTCAAGTAGGAAATGTCAGATTATTTACATGAATTGTATTGATATACAGGTCACAGCTGTTTGAGGCTTCCTACAGACCCACTGAACTTAAATAAAGTCAATTCAGGTTTCCTATGGTAAAAATTTTCTTTCCCAAGTGAAAATCATCACAAAAATAGCAAAAGTCATTTTGTCACAGCTTATTTTCTCTCAAAATATGGGTTTTCATACTTTTTTAGGGGTAAAATATTGAGAAATGACTGTTTTATCATCACCTAAACTAATATCAAGGGAACTTTTGATCTGAACCCCATGAAACTAGGTATTTTCTGAAAGCAAAAGATATATTCTTTCATTTAAAAGTAAAATTAGCTGGTGTAAATGACTCAAAATTTTTTTCAGTGGGTAAAATGTGAAAAAATAGTGAAAATTTTGCATTTTTTTCTTGTTCTAAACAAATATTTCCCCCATTAATGGGAAATTAATCTTTTTTTTTTCTTTTTTTGAAAATCAGAAAGCCTAAATCATAATAAAACTATTTCAGGCATAAAATTGAGAGTTTTGAAGGAAATCAACATTCCTAGAGGTTCAAAATGCAACAAAATCCATTGGTAATTTTCAATTATATGACTGCCAAGGGTTAAAAAAATTGACACCTGGCCACGGAAATCTTTAGTAAAAGGCAAGAGATTTATCTGCAATTCCTAACCACCAGAAACCAAAAGTTTTTTTTTTCCCTAAAAATAGCGATAAGGGAAAATAAACCTAATTGACTTTGACGTCTAGGTCAAAGGCCAGCCAGCAATAAACGGATGGCAAACCTTAGAACAAGTTGTAATAAAACCCACCACTCCCAGATAAAAGCAAAGAGTGAAAAAAAAAAAAAGGGTTCACAATTACTAGGGCTTCATACAACCTATGTTTGAACAATGGCTTGATGAGTTTACTTTTGTTTTGTTTTTAACACCCCGTGACCCGGGTGATGACAACAACACTTAGCAGCGGACATTGTGTTTTTTCACCGCATATCTTTCCTATTTCCCATCGCCGGTCCATTTAGCCTTTCTTTTTATTCAATGATGTTCATGCCAAATGAAAGAGAAAGGAATGAATTTTGAATGATGTTATTTTGAAGCGAAAATAAATATTTTTTCATAAAAAAAAGGGGATTTTTCTCAGAAAATTGGGCATAATTTCTTAATGCTAACCGCCGAGTGACATTTTCCACAGCCAAATCAAAGATTAATTACCAGTGAATAATTCCATGTGCAAAAAATAGCTGTCTGGATCCTATAAGGTCGCCCTAAAAGGTCCAGAAGTTTACTAATTGATCGAAAACCTGTTGCGCATAATTGTATTTTTCACGGTCAGTTTGCATTATTTCATCTTGATATTACCATTTTCGGACAGCCAAGTCATCAAGGATTCAGGAAAACACTTTGGCATAGGTTTTCTTTAAGAACTTTACATTCTATGAGGTGTTTAAAATGTTACTAACGAATGAGATTTTTTGCCAAATATTTCGTTTACGCGCCATGTTGGATTTTCCTATATGACAAAAACAAGGGTTTTAAACAGCTGTGAGGTAAGATTAAATTATCCAATTTTAAACAAATTCAAGCAAGAAATATAAAAACTATTTGCAAAAAGCATATTTCATTTTTTTTAATCATATTTTTTTACATTTAATAGTGGGCAATTCATTTTTGGCTGACTCATTCTTACAGTTTAAGTGACTTATTGAATTGTATTTGAATCTATTTTGCCAGAAAACTGTGATTCTGTGAACCTCACTGAAACGAGTGATGATCTGTGTGCCATTAAGAGCAAACCACTACCTTTGCTGTTGTCAACATTTAGTGAAAGTACAGTGGTAGCTACTCCTAGTACCACATCTTGGGCTTTAATGGATGATGGTTGTACCAGTGATGTCAATAAACTGCAGCAATTGGCAATTATTGCAACAGGGCCAGAAAGTCCACTTCTCAAGCCTGAAACAAACCTGAATCATAAACGAGTTTGGTAAGTTATGATTTTTACTTATTGTTTACTTTTTTAAACTTAGTACTTTATTTCCTTTAGTCAAGGACACACACCCATATTTTGAATTGCAAATCTTTGGGGAAGAAAAAATAAGAATGTAGCCTTCAGCATTTAAGGTGCAGGATAAATTTTCAAAACTTATATTGGGGAAAAAATATGGTCTTTGATTCTGTGAAATATAACACTTTTTAAGTACAATGCATAATTTTGACATATTTATCATGATTAAATTAAGAAAATTGAATATCTGAAAAAAAGAGTAAAATATAATTGAAAAATATATTGAAATATTTTAGGAATCCTTATAAAAATATGGTTTGTGTGATAATAATAAGAAGGCATAAACTTTTTTTCTTTTTTAAGAACTAGTAAGAAACATCATACTCTAATGTAATTGTAATTTAACCTATCAGGTGAATGATTGATGTTTAGATCTTCATACTGGGTTTGAGGGCAAATTTCCATTTACTGGATCAGTAACAGGGGCTGTGTCACTTGATAAGACAGGTAAACCTTTTAAAGATACAGATGTTGATTCAAGTGGGTAATTAGAAAAGTGTAAATTTAGTGGATTTTCTGAATCAACATTCATTGGTTTTTCAGTATGGGCTAGATGTTTTACTAAGACTATAGTTTCCTTAACCTCTGGCTAACAGAACCTGGAGTAGTTCAACTTTATCAACCAGAGGATCAGTTTTACTTGAGCATACATGTCTCCTATCAACACAGGAACCAGCTCACATAATGAAGATAGTTTAGAAGTTTCTGAAGAACAACTGGAAAAGTTAAAGTCTTTCATGGGAATGACATTTGTTTCTATATACAATAAGGATCTGATAGAATGAAGCACATTTAGTAATGCTGAATTTGTAGACCACAGATTTTTAAAGACATTATTATTGCCGTTCAAATAATCACATCGTATCTTTCAACCTGAGCATTACCTTGTGGATTGTCGCTTGTAGTTCTACTGCACAAAATTCCCTTACTAATAAGTCTTTGATATCTTTTCTTATAGAAGAGTTCCCCAATCAGATTGTATATACACCAGTATAACATATCTAACATAGACATTTTATGATTGTCATGGTAGTCATGTCAGCATATGGATAAATGAAGTGAAATCTTGAGTACTCATGAACAATGCTCAAGAAATACTTATTTTTGTTAGTATTTACTTGGGAGAGGACCTTTTAAAGATCAGTATTTAGCCTCTCAAAAGGTTGAGTGGGACTAGTAACACAAAATTTCAGTTTACACTTTTTGGACCTTACAAAATGGTAAAATTGGAAGAGGTAAATCCAGTAACAGTCGAAGCCAGTTATATCAGCTCTTTTTTTGCAATTTTCTACCTCATACTTTAAAATTTAAATTTTCTTTATTGAAAAGACACTCTTATTTTTATTGTATGTGAGGTTTTTTGTTCTCTATAGGTTCAAGAAATTTCTTCAAATTTACATCATGTTCCTTTTGTGTAATTCCACATACAGCAATATTACCTAGATAGGAAAATGTTCCTTCCAATCTTTCTATAATAAATGTCTCCATAACCTATTGAAAACAAACAACCCCATTTGTAACCCCAAAAGATTACCACATACTTCAAACATCATATAGGGCTTATCTTGATCTCTGATGGGCACTTGGTGGTAGGCACTGCAAAGATCTACAATGTTGAAAACCCGATACTGGGCAATTTTATTTATAGTCTTGTCAATACATGGAAGAAAGCTATGAAGTAGTGTAAATTTGTTAATTGATTCTGAATAGTTAATAGCAAGTATTGTTTTCCATGGTTCCTCTTTGATACAAACTACTTGAGCTGGCCACAGTGAATTACTGACCTCTCTGATACCCTCCCCAAGGGATTCGAGTTTCTTGTTTGATAAATTTACATTCATTGACAGAGTATCACTGCAATTTAGCAGCAATTGGATGACACTTCGACTTTAAATTTGAAAATAATGTTGGTGGTTGAACACATGTTACAAGAGGATAGGGGTAGTTTTCCACCCTATGACAATGTTACGTTATCATGAAGCTTTTGGAAATCCTATCTACATCTGTACAATTCTCTGGCAATATCCCCAAGTGAACTCTATAGTCACATCCATTCACTTGGAGGTTTTCCTGGCAATATCCTGTACTTTCAACCAAAGGTGAGGCTGAAACCATTGAAATAGTTTTATTAGAATGATAAACCTTCAAAGAATAGCGTTCAACCACTCTCGGATGAATGTAGATTCCAGTACTACCACCATCAATTAAACTATCCATCTCCCTTCCATTCAAAGAAACATTTGTAATTGCCTTCATCGATAAACTTGGTGAGACAGCCAAAACATTGTTAGCAGATATAGTTGAGGATCTTGTAGGGGCACTAGAATGACACACATATGCATAGTGTCCTACAATTTTGAAGGAAAAATTATTACCAGCAATACATTTTTTTTCTTTTTAAAATATTATCAGCTATATATTTTTTAAAAAAATATTACCAGCAATACATTTTTGAAGAAAAAAACATTACCTGCAATAGATTTTTGAAGAAAAAATATTACCAGAAACATTTTTGAAAAAAAAAAAAATTGCAAGCAATAAAAAATTTTGTCAGCATTAAATAACCCATTGAGGTTCATATGCCATAAAACAAAACAAAACAAATCCTGGGGGAGACAAAATTTGTCTATGTCACTGCTTGATATGAATAAAAGAGAATTTTGAAAGAGTTTGAACCAATGTACCCCTATCTTGTTTAGAACTTACTGAACTGGGATCACAATGAAGCCTCTCTGGTTCCATGATTCTTAAAAAGGGTTGCCATTGGTTCAAAGTACAGATCCTCTGAATACTTTTATGTTGAATAAATTGTGATAATAAAGGAGACACAAACCTTGCTCTAAAACTTTATTCAACATAAAGTGTAACACCATTAGAACAAATGGTGTTAGTAGAGCAAAGTGAAAATGTTAGGAAAGACCATTTCTTAAATATCCAAATAACATGGTGTCTAAATGAGACAGTTAATTTGAATAAAACAGTCCAACTACACAATAGTCAGTTATAATGATTCAAATTTATCAATTACTCTTCTTCCTTATTTGTGCAAGAAGTTTTCATTTATTTTGTTGGCATCACTGTGCTCCTCATTACTCTCAGTTATAAGAGATGAAAATTATTTAAAAGTGGCATTATTGCAGGTAGATCTCAGCAGTGGATCATAGGAAATATCTCCATGTAACTGTCTTATAAAACAAAAATCTTAGTTCATATTCTGATAAAGAATCTTTTATAATTGCAGTCAATCTACTGATTGCAAAAGTCTGTAGTCTTTATCGTATCGCAACAACAGCCATTAGGTAAAGTTATTTTTATGGAAGTTAAGATACTAGCTTTTTTTGCTTGATGGTTCTGTTTAGGGAATTTATTACTTGTTACTTTGAAATTAACTTTAGTAATGTATTGAATATTCAAATGGTGTACACACTCTACTTGCTATAACAGATCAAGGACAAGCAATTAACTGAGGATTAAATTTTTTCTTTTCAATCATAAAACAATTTGGTGTATTTAGATTGTACATTTAATGTTTGTGTGTGTGGTTTTTTTTTGTTTTTTTTTTTCTATTCTTTATCTTTTATTTCAGCTCTGATGGAAGTGATCCTCAAGTGACCTCTTCATCTCCTTGCCCAACATCAACAAAAGAACCCTGTAAAGAAAGTGGTACATGGTCACATACTTGGCCAACAACTGTCTGGCAGTGTTTCATGAAAGGTTGGATCTTATTTTGGGTTTTCTGCCATAAATACTAACTGTAATGTTTATTCTGATATTATTAAATTTTTTTTTTTTTTTTTTTACAAACATACAAAAGCCATATAAAATGAAACTGAGGAAGGCGGGGTGTAAATTAGATAATTTTGTGAAAAATAGATAATTTTTACAGCTGTTTAATTACACCCATAAACTATAGGTGATCTAGACTACTTTGAAGAGCTGTTATGAACTGGTAACACTTGTTATATGTGGTTATCTCATATTTCATCTTCAGGTCAAGAAAGCTTGACATTCCATGACATGCCGCTTCCATTCATTCCTGTCATTCATTGCATTTGGAAGCTCATCCAGTCAGCATCCCGTGTCTTCAATCAGATACTCAATGTACATCTTTAATCAACCTTGTGTTCTTTTTCCATGTGAAGGAAAAAGAACACAAGGTCTCATATCTTTTAGATGAAAAACATCATAAAAAAAGTTTTCTGTAATAGTTATAGCAGAAAAATGTGCATAAAATTATTAGACATAACTATTTTATATATCAATATGAACTTTACTGTTTTAATATAGAACAGTAAAGTTCATATTGATATATAAAATAGTTTTGTGTACATTTCTATTAAGTGTTAAGATAAGAATCTTTACAAATATAAACTAAAAGATTAGAATTAATAAGTGCAAACTTATATGATTGGAAAAAATAAACCCAAAGTCTCTATGCCACTTCTAAAGTAATAGGATAATTTTATTTAGTCTTAATGAAGTTTGAATACAATGGATTGATAAAACACCTCCAATGCTGTAACAAGAAAGGTTTTCATCATGAAGTGTGCCAAAATTGTTTTCATAAACTGTAAGTCAACTTACAAAATGAGTGTTTGCATGAAGTAGTAACACTAGTTATCTCTTGTAGTTTAATATGATTATGTATATTTTAAAAAAAATATATGTCCTTTAAAATATACTTGGAATATTGTAGGAGCACATTTTGTAGTATTCATTATGTGCCATGTACCTTCAGGATGTGGCTGATGATGTTGCTCCACAACTTCCTGTTTTTTTTTTCTGGCATCAATATTTACTCCCTTACAACTCCTCTATGTCTTTGTAATATTTGTTCCATTTTCTCAAACTTGTCAAATAGGTTACTCACTGTTTTCTTTTGCTTCATTTTCTTTTCATTATACCCTGTAAGCGTTAAATTCGCCAAGCCTTCTTTCATTTTCACAAAATTTTGGTTCTCTCTTTCTGATTGTTAGCAATAATCTCTTTATTGTTCTTATTCTTCTAAAATCTTCCTAGTTTCTCACCTGCTCTATCTGTAATATTCTCTACATTTGTCAGTAGAACCCTATCTCAGTTACTTTGTCTTTTCTTTATCTGTGAAGCAATTGTCCAGCATTCACTGCCGTATAGGAGATTAGACATTACATAGCAGTCCAGCCCATTTTTTTTTTTTTTTTGCTTCTAAGGACTTTTTTTATCCCTTAATATTTTGCTTACCTTCTAAAAAGCCTCTTTCCCTATTCCTATGTACCTTGAGACTACAATAGTCTCATAAGCAGATTTTTGTTGGGTACACTAGTGATGCTAAACTTGGTAGTTATCTACTTCTGGAATACTAATTTGTACAACATTAATCATCAAAAGATGGAAAATGTTATGCAAAGTGCAAAGGTACCAGCTGTTTTATGGACAATGTCAATTTTAAATGAACCTATTTTGACACCTCATAATTTCTATTTGGATATTTTAGAAACAAAGGTTTCTACCATTACTTTGTTTAGCTTTTATAGATCATTAGAAAACTTACCAAAATTAAAGATATTTGAGAAACTGCTATATATTTCATTTGTGTTTAATTGCTAAAATCAGCCTTCCTCTTTCATAAGAAAGTTTGGCTTCACTACAGATGAATGTGGGTTATTTTGAAAATTAAATTCTGAAACTTTGAGTTACATCCTTCTTCAGATAAACAATACCATACAATGAGTGGGTAACAATGAAGATTGGACTCTGAAGGAACATAGAAATATAGAAAGAGGCTTTTCAGGTGAGCAAAGTATTAAGGGATAAAGAAAAAATTGGTACTATTTTTATAGTTAAGTAACTATAGGAATTTAACATCTTATTTTTATAATTATTTGGAATTTTGACCAACATTTATTTTCTAATAAAACATTAATTTGTTCTGTATCATTTTTGCTAGTGTTTTCTCTTACAAGCTGAGAAATGAGTTGATTATTATTGGGTTTTTTTATTATTTTTTTTATTTTTATTTTTTTGTAGGAGTGCAAATTCAGTTTCCTGAAAATACTTGGCAAACTGCAGAAGAACTTGCTCGCATTGAACAACTTAGAAAATCGTCAAGTGGCAAAGAGAACAGTCAAGATGGGTAAGACAAGTAGAATATGACATAACCATTCCCTCTTTTGTAGTAGATTTGAATGGAAACTAAACTAAAAATTATTTTTTTTGAAGAACACAAGATGTAGCTACATCTTTTTATTCTCATCAACTGAACAAAATTAAGCAAGTAAAGTTTAATGATTCATTTGTCAGCTTATAATTAAACAAGATTAAGCAAAATTATTTTTGGAGATGCTATTTTTTTAAAGAGCATAATGATGGAAAAGTATTATATCACTTGAAAAATGATTTTGTGGTCAATCATTGCTTCTTGTTGGCATAGAAGGCAAAAGATTAAATGTAAAATATTCATGTTTTTTTTGGGGGGGTGTAATGATATTTGATGTAGCAATCAATCTTAGTTCATTGCAAACTCAACTATTTTTTTTTCATGGTCTTTTGAATAGACTCAACACATAGACTTTGCTATTTCTTATGGGCAGTAATAAAAATTGAAGATTACAGAAAAATGTATTCTACTAGTTCAGAAAAAGATATAGATTTTTGGAATTTGGGCCAATTTTATAAGTCAGTTGTAACACATTCAATATAAAATCACTTGAAAACTAATTGGTAGATTAGATAAAGCATGTCATTTTAAGTACATTTTAAATTATCTTTACAGTTAGATTTCAGCATATTTTCATAGTTAATACTATTTGGTTACAAATATTAAATTTGAAAATGTGTTTACACAAAATGATATATCCTACTTCATTGGCCCTCAAAAACGCTTTATAGTTAACTGAAATATGTAAGTAATTGATACAATTCATTTTCATTAAATTGTTAACTGTTTAAAGAAGATTTTCAGAAGGTTTTGGTAGGGTGTTTTCAATTTTTTTAAGATATATAAAATCTAAGAAAATATAGAGATTTAATCACAATCTGGCTAATGCCATGTTTAAAAAGTTTTCATCAAAGTTGATTCATTTGATTTTGAAAAACATCTTCATATGGTTTTATACAAAAATACTATAGATTTTGTTTTAAAATAAATTTTAACATACAACACAATCCTTGGTACAATTTAATATAATAGAATTACTTTAAAAATTGTAAAAATTCTAAAATATGATATCACCAGAATCAGTTATAAACATGGTAAAAAGTTGTGTGTGTGTATATATATATATATATATATATATATATATATATATATATATATAAAGTTGCTAAAATAGATTATTAAGAATATGAAATAAATATTTTTTGTTTAGCCTAATGAAACATGTAATATAATCCCAAGCCTGTAATCTCTTTAGATTTAATAATTCAAATATGCACCAATATTTTTTATATTGTAAATTTAGTTTCATACATTTATACATTCTCTTGGAATATATTAGCTAAAATCATTTTGCTTTTAAAAGCACAAAAGTTATAGTAAATGATGTTTTTTTTATTTTTTCATGCTCACACAGTGTGGATACTGGAATCAACACAGCACGATGCATACTCTAGATTCTAATTTTACAGCTTTATAGGAGATGTATACACAACCATTTTATATCAATATGAACTTTTAGCAGGCTTTATATGTAGTTCACTGGAGGATTAAAGAATGTAGGGCAAGTAGAAAAGTGTCCCTTCTCAATTCTTTTGTTTAAGACTAATATTTAGTGCTAGTTATGGTCATGACTTATATATAATTTATTCATTTGTTTTGGATATTTTTTCTTTTATGCATTTTTAGGAAGTTTATTAGCTTTAGGTTATGGGATTTTATTTAGTCTTTTTGGTCATGATGTGATTGTAACACAGTAGGAATTTATTTTCATATCAGCATTTGGAGAAGTTCTTTTTAGAACATGATAAACTCTGAAATAAAAGATCAGATTTCATTTCCAAAACTTAACATATCTAATATCTGTGTCTTTTGAGTTTGGTTCATTTCTGCTTTATTTTTTAATGATTACTTAAATTAAATTCCATTAAAGAGGAAGGATGGTTCTATTAGAATATTTTAAAAGTGGCCATATGTTTTTGTAGCAGAATAGTCAAAATAAAATGGTGTGGAGCAGGTGAATGATATGCAGCCAAATTTAAGACTTCAAAATAAAGCTTCCATTTGATGTAAGTCTCATGGAGTTTAAGGATTCTTCAGTTATTCAGTTTTTCTTTTCCAAATTCCTTCATACTCTCTTTTCTTTACTTGGAAGTCCCTCATTAATGTATTTCTTATTAGCTATAGAGTTAATTCTTCCACAATCATCTTTTTGTTTTTCACTACCTCAAATGATTATATTTCTCTTGATTTCAATTTCAGATTTAAAAACAATTACTTCTCCCAACAAAAATCAAAACCTTTGTCCACATTTGTAACTATAAAAATTTTTTTTAAAAGAGTAGAAAATAAACCTAAAAATTTAATTCTACAATTCTTTTAAATAATTTTTGGTATTCTTATTTTCTCTCCCCTCATTTTGTTTCTGCTGTTCAGTTATGCTGCCAAGGGTTTACGTTTGGTGCGAATGACTAAGATATTAGAAGAAGACAAAGACAGTTCAGGGAAATCATGGCATCTTCATCTTAATATGTCACCTGACCTCGACAACCAGTCTTCACTGCTTGCAAAGTGTGCACCAGACCATCCTTTCTTCGTTTTGGAGAAAGGTAAGTAAATATTGATGCCATTGTTCAAAATATGAAGGGAAAAATTAGAATTTGCAGTATCATTAAATTATATTACTTGAGCCTTTGAGAATTAATTAGTTTTCATGCTCTTGTGTTGATTTTTTTGGTTCTAATTATATTTTTTTATGAACAACCATAGAAAAATTAATTTCAAACTTCTAGAAAGTGTATTTTACAAAAGAAAAAATTGAAAAATTGAATAATTGTATCTATTCAAGTTTAAAAATATTTTATATTTGTTATGTAGAGAAGATTAAGTTTTAGATAGAAAATTGGTAAAATTTCTGAATGTTTAATAAATTCAGTGGCTATGAAGAAATCCATTAGCTTCCAACCAATTTTAACAAATCGGTTAAAGGCAGATTTATATACATCAATTTTTGTTTGATTTACTTAGTCATTATTTTTGGGAAATAAGTATACTAATTGCGTATAAAACTTGCTCCTTAATGCAAATATACTCTATATAGATCCTGGTTATTTTAAATGATCTACTCATTTCTTACATGTAAAATTCCATTGTAATAGTTATTTAGGTTTAATGTCAAGAAAAGCAAAGGCTTAAAAAGTTCATACTTAAAATCTGATGGTTTTTCAAAATCCATAGATAATAATTATTCATTTAATGATTGTATAAATTATATAGAAAAAATATAAGATGTTATTTAATTTTTTAACTATAATAACTTTATATAGTACTGTTTATTGTTAGCATATACCAGTGCTGAATAACTATTTTTAAACATTAAGATTCAGTGATTATTTGATATTTTTAATCTAAAGGTTGTATAGTTTTGGGGCTGGGTTTTGTTGTTTTTTTAACTGTTTTATTTTTTTTCTTGGCTGATTCTTAGATTTATATAATTTTGTTTGCTATTTGAACCATTGAATGTAAATGAATATTTTCAGTTAGCTATAAAACAAATTTGAGTAAATGTCTCAATGAATAACACTGATCAAGAACTTTTTTGTAATTCTGTACTGAATCATCTTTACTTGTTCTTTGGAGGTTGAAAGTAGCATTAATGGTAAAAACCTAACTTTGAAAATGTACCTGTTGAGTTTAAATGTACCTGTTGATCATATAAAGACCAATGATACATATTGGAGAAAATTATTAAAATGGTTTGAAATAGGAATGACCATCTGAAAGTTCATTTTTGATCCAAAGCTAGAAGTTAAGGTTAACATAAATTTTCATATTTCAGATCAATGAAACGATATAATATGGTGTTGTTAATTTTATTAACTTTTGAAAAAATAGTTGTCTATTTTTAATCTATGTCATAAATGAGAAATCTTCCAATCATAACTGATTACTTTTTATTGTCTGTAATTTTGAGTTGTTAATATTCCAAGCTTTATTCAGACAATTGAACGTCTATTCTTGTTGATATTACCATCTTTTGGCCAAACCATTCTATAATCTTCTTCAGTTGAATAATCCTTCTTTTTTCCTCAATAAGATGACAATAGAAAATGGTTACTAATATATCAAGTGAATCTGTTCATTCTAGCAATACAAAATACCCTGTGTATCTCTGTAGCATGATGTTTCATCAAAACATGTACATATTTTAATTAAAAATCTTATTTTATTTTTTTTAATTTGTTCTATTTTATTTAAATTATTTTTTAACAATTTCTTTTATGAGCATTTTTATATGAGTCAATCTATTTTATTTATTATACCTGCAAAAATAAAATATCTATTTTATTTACAATAAGATTTTCATGATTATTTTTAATAGTTTAAATATCTATTTATATTTAAGATGGATTTCCTAGCACTCATTGAAGCAGAAAAAGTTTTATCTGGAGTGTGAAAAAGAACTGACTTTTATGAACAAATATCAAATATTATAGTTTAAAAAAATAATATCTTTGTTAAAAGAAGGTTCATTCCTTTCATGAAAAGTTGTTTTGATGAGAGATTATGCCACAAAGATAGACAGATGATTCACTCTAACCTGTTTAACTGGAATATTCAAATTTATACACTGGTGTTCCCCAACTCTCTTATGGGTTGTGTGTGTGTGTGTGTGTGAGTGAGAGAGAGAGAGATAGAGAGAGAGTGACTGACCAACCCCCCCCCTTCTTTTATTCTTGAAATGTATTCACCTGGCTATATTCAATGGCTATAGTCTTGGCCAAAACAGAGCAACATTATCAGGACAAAAGAGGAATTCAGTTGCCTGAACAAAGTTGATTGGTAATTACTTAAGTAATTAGCACTTGTTATTAAAAAATATACATAGATAACTTCTTAATATCAACCAATTTGGCACCTTTTATCATTTTAACATTATACTGTTGATTAGTTTTGTTGATAATTTGATTTTTTTTTTTTTTTTTTTTCTTTCCTACAGGTTGGTCTTCATACTCACCAGCAGTTACAGTGGAGCACTATGGCATTCCATGTCGTAAACTGGAGGAAGATGACATTTGTCTACCTCCATCACACCATGATGCCACATTTACTCATGATGTGTTTGAAACTTTGCAACAGAGGTAGAGCTTATTTGCCTTCTCATAGTTGTCAAGAGAAAGTAAATTTTAGGATAATTTAAATGTAAAATAGTTTTCAAAGAATGATATTTACCTGCGTCCTTTTTCCTTTTAACAGATTCACAATTGTTGATCTATTAAACCCAAGGTTATGTCTTGATAAAAAAGCTTTTATATTTGCAACATTTCTATTGTCTTTGATTTCAGCCTGGATTTCACCCCTTCAGATTCATCTGCAGTGCTGGCTTTGAGCAACATGGCTAAGGTATGCAAGATATTTTTTTAGAATTCTTTTTTAAATTAAAATAGTTTTGCTACATTCATTCCAAAATTAAGAAAAACACAATTAAAAACATATTACTTGTGTTTTAGTGAAATGGCTTTTGTAAAACTTTCAATTTACTATATGGAGTAACAAATTATTTGTGTACAAAAATAATTCAAAATGATTCAAACTCATTGGAAAGAAATGGGGAAAAAACATTAATTGCTGTTTTGCTATCAAATCCACTTATTTTCTACTCTTACTTAAATTAGCAATCACAGTACAACCCCCCAAAATAATGAACGCTTGTTAAGCAAATTGACTCTGAATATTTTTTCTAGCAACGACGTGACCTTGAGCAAGAAAATCTGGAAAGACGTAACCAAGAGAACCAAGCTAAAAAACAGAATGCAATAAAGACTGATTCTCTAAAAGCCAAGCGTCCTATGAATGGATTCATGCTGTTTGCCAAAAAAAACAGACTGGAATACACTCAAATGTACCCTGGCAAAGACAACAGGTCAGTTGGTAAACATGTACAAATCTTACAACATAGTACTGTACTAAAGTGGCAATCACATATAAAAAAAAACATGTATATATTTATATTTGTATATGTAAACATTTTTATATCTGATGTGGAAGGATTGGGCTACACAATTTGATAATCTGTCCCTATTTTTAATCTTGTGTTCAAAGAACAACAAATTAATGCTATTTTTTCTTTGTATGAGTGAGGATATTTGATTTAAATGCACAGTATATTCTCATTGCACTTTAAGAATCTATTTAAATAACTTGTCTTTTCAGTCGCCATATTGGTCAAGTATTTTTATTGCAATAGAATAAGATACATATTGAGAATTTATAGTTTGTGAGGATGTTTAAAACACTGAATGAATCCCAGTCAACAGTATAGATTTGTATGATTAGTTTAACTGATAGCTGTTTAACTAAGGCCCTTTTAATATTACAACACTTTAATATACCAGGACCGAAAACAATAGTTGGCCTATTAGCTTTAATAATTTAATATTTGTGTGTTTTTAATTGTTATGCACAATTTAAATCTTTTCAGAGCAATTAGTGTGATGCTTGGAGACAGATGGAAGAAGATGAAGACAGAAGAGCGCAGTGTATTTGCTGAGGAAGCCAAGCATTTAGCTGAACAACAAAAACGAATGCACCCAGATTGCTGGAAGAGAAAATCTGTGAAAAGCTGGTGAGTTTCCATCTATAGCATTTCTATTTGGTTGAATTTTTTTTAGTTATTTGATATTTTTCATTGTTAAAGCTTTGAAGAAGCATTTTAACAATTTGCTATCTCTACTCTATGAGACTATGTAAATTATCTATTTTTTTATTTATTCTTAGAGAACCGCATGAGAAGAAATGTTTAACTCTGTTTCTCACATACCCATGATTAGTCACAAACCTGTTAAATCTGCAATAAATATCAACTGATCAACTCCATTTTCTACTGACTTGTTTGCCCAACTTTTAATTTTCAACCAAACACATTATAACCTAGTATTATAAATTATTCAAATCTGACAGATAAGGTATGATTGGAATTTTTTGTGATTTATACAAAGATATGAATATTTATCTAGAAGGCACATTTTATTCAGTTCTTTTGCTATGTATTGAAAAAAAAAAAATTGGCAATGTTTGACCATGCCCGAAAAAAAAACGGTGTGTCAAAAGGACGTTTATTCCTTGACACCACTATTACTGTATACATTTACATGATTATAAAAATATGTGAACCAAGTACAATGTGATATTTATTATTTTCCTTTTATAAAAGAATAAATTTGACAAATCTTTTTATTAAAAAATTTATAAAAAAAACATACAAAACTATCAAAATATTTAAACCAACTACAATGCAATATTTATTATTTACGATTTTATATGAAAACAAGTTTTTTATTCAGTCTCATAAATGGTGTTTCATATCTTTGGTGACAATTCTCAAAAAGAAAGAAAATAGGTTTGGGTTTTATTAAAATTCTAATGATCATTTTTTTAAAAACAATAAACAATGCCAAGGGTGTCAAAAATGTATGCAGTAATACCGGGGTCAAGGGAATAACCATCATTTTGACACACTGTTTTTTACAGGCCCGAAGGTTAAACACTGCCAAAAAATCATATTTCTTTCTATTCTTTGTTTGGCCCTGTTTATATTTTTATTGTATCTTTCAGTTCCTGACCTAGTTGTGGTAGACAAGATACAATAATATTACTTATATTTAAATAAGTTAGGCATTTTCCAATGAATAAATGTATCTTTGGAGCAATGTTTCTCAACTGGTGCACTAAAGCACCCTGAAAGGTTGCCAGGTGCATCCTAAGTTAACAGAAGAGTAAATTATTAATTATTTTTAGATTTAAAAAAATCTTTATTTTTAAAAAGCTACAGACACCAAGCACATGGCTTCCATGCCTAAGTCTTTATCATTTGATATTTTAAACTGGATATTAAATTCCTTAATCTTTAAGGAATGGATAATCCTCTTTTTTTTTTTTTTTTTTTTTTTGTCTTCCTCAGGGGATTTAATTCAGTTATTATCAACCTCTTTAAAAAACAATAGCAGATCCTTCATAAATCCTTTTAAATGAAAACTACCACTAATCTTTGGGAATGCTAGACCAAAATTTCATATTTTCAAATTTCATGACTAATTTTTCCTAATTAAAATTGCATTCCAGGATTTTAAGTTATTCTATAAGGCACCCTGAAGTAAAAAATGTTGCGAAACACTGCTATAGAGAATTGCAGTTTTAAATCTCTGGATACAATTTATGCCTAATTCAAAATATTAAATCTTTAATTTAGGATGGTGTCTATAGTCTTAGTTATTTGTTTTCTAATTAGTTTCATTATTAACATTTCAAAAATGATAATGTTTGTAAAGGATGTATGCAGAAAATATGCAAACTACACTGGCGAAAATAAGTTTACCGATGGTTAAAGTTTTATTCATTTCAGAATATGTTTCTAATAAAACAATATAAATTAGTTTTATTGTGTACGCTTTATGTAGAATTTATTTCTCTTTTGAATGATGTAAAAATTGTATATTTTTCTATGACTTGAAAAATTTTAATGCTGGATTAATTTAAATTATCCAAATTTACCAGCAAAATAAGTTCAAGACTGTATGGTTATTATGCAAATTATTTGCTAAATGGGTGATCACCTGGCTGGTCATTAATACATAATATAGTGTAATAACTGAGCATTGTTATGCAATTAATTTGCTATGGGAAAGCATTGTAGTCTTAGCCTAGTGACTAGATCGAAAATAGTGTTACTTCATCAACAAAATGTTTCCTTTATGAACATAAGCAAGCAATTAAAGTGCAACAAAACAGCTTGTGTTCAGGCTTGGAAGCTTTACCAGGATACTCGACAATATAAGGATAGGCAAAGTTTGGGAGCCCTAAGAAAAACAACAGTGCAACTAGATAGATGAATTCATAGGTTTTCTAACCAAATGCTGATGGCCATGGACATTTGCAGCCAACTATCTGGTAAAGCTGCTGTAAACTGTCTGAAACCATCTAAGAGGTTTTGGATTATTTGGGTGCATTGCTAGAAAAGAAGCCAATTGTTTCAGAGAGGAATCTACTCAAGCGGCTGAATTTCTTGAAAAGTCACATTCAATGAACAGCCAACGACTGGTATAGAGTTCTTTGGAGTGATGAGTCACGCTTTTGCATCTTTGGATTGGATGGAAAACCCTTTTGTCAGATGTTGCCCAACTGAGGAATTACATCCTAAATGTGTCAAAAAGATGTCACAAGCAAGAGGCCGGGGTGTAATGGTGTGGAGTACATTCAGTAGATTTGGTATTGGTCTAATTGTTAAAGTTGATGGAAAACTCAACAGTGTAGGCTATATGCAGCATGTTCTGCCATATTTGACTGACCAAATGTCACCTGGAGTTATTTATCAACAAGATAATAGCCCCATTCATAAAGCCAAAAAAGTAATGCAATTTTTTGATCACCATGATATGGATGTCATTAAGTGGCCTTCACAGAGTTCAGATCTTAATCCAATTGAAAATTTATGGAATTATATTTCTAAAAGAGTTTATGCTAAAAAACAACAAATTTAGACTAATTATACGATTATATTAAGCAAATATAGCAGAGCATTCCAAATGGTTTTCACTTATTCACTGCTCACTTATCAAGCTCGATGCCTAGGTGATGTGAAGCTGTAATTAATAATAAATGTTATGGCACTAAATATTGATAAATATTTTGTATTTTTTTGCTCATTTTTACTATAACGTTTTGCTTTAAATATAATAATACCCATGCAGTCTTGAATTTATTTTGCTGGCAAATCTGGATAATTTAAATTAATCCAGCATTAAAATTTTTCAAGTTATAGAAAAATATACAATTTTTACATCATTCAAAAGAGAAATAAATTCTGCATAAAGTGTACACAATAAAACTAATTTATATTGTTTTATTAGAAATGTATTCTGAAATGAATAAAATTTTAACCATCGGTCTTAAACTTATTTTTGCCAGTGTAGATAAGTTGAACATAATGAAATAAAAATCCTTTTCTCACAAATCTTATCTTTTTAAGTTGGTGCTCTGGAGAAAAGATTTGATTTGTAGCCACAGTTTTTATTTTGAGATTTATCATAATTATCTTCTAAATTAAAATCTCTTAAAATTTGAAATTGTTTAATCATCTTTAGTCTTTAATCTTTAATCATCATGTATTATCCTGCATATAATGAATTTTTTAAACAATTACACGAATATATCTTATATTTGACAATAACTGGGATTTTCACAAATCCTCCTAATTAAACTATTTTAATACATTAACAGCCTGTTAGCCCTACACTCTAGGTTAACATGTAAAGTTATTCTGGGGCTACTGTTGTATACATAAGATATCCTAGGGTTTCTATATAAATGTTATAACTTTCAATCATATAGCTATTTCCTCAAATATAACAATGTGCATTGTTTAAATTAAGATTTTTTAACAACCTTATTTATACTCTTCTGGATTTAGGAATCTTACAAGAAATTACTGTATGACTAACAATTTTTTCTAGAGTTTAATTTTTTTATGAATACTTTCTTTCTGCTCTTTATGTCTTATTATATTTACATATGCTTTCTATAGTATTATTACATCTTATTCTAAGTTTCATTGTCTTTATCTTTTCAAAATTTTCAGATTGAAACTATGTTGGTGAAATTCCCATTCTTCCATGCCAACCTGTATTAAGGCAGCTACTGATCTCAAATGTACAAGTGCCCATGTTACTGCCACAAGATGAGCTATGACTGTTCTGTCAGAAGAGTGTGAAATGTGTTTTTATTTTCCCCCTTGCCACCACTTGATCATCTAGACACAAGCTAGTATTTTGGACCAGCTGAACAGCAACAGATTTCAAATCTTGGCAATTTTGTACAGAATTAGCTTAACGGCCACACATACTACTAGTATTCTCATATTGGCTACTTAGTATTCATTCAGTTAATTTAGTATTCATTCATATGAATAACCACAACTCATTTAGCAAGAGAGCAATCACAAATTAGCTAGTAATTCTGAAACCTTTTTCAATTGATGATTATTTATATAGATATATGTGTGTATGTGTGTGTTTTCTTATCTTTACAAATTTATTTTTACTTTTCTATATTTATTTCAAAAATATTATCTTTTTCTTTTTTTTTTTTTTAAGAAAAAATATTTTTCTATGTTAAAAAAAAGAAAAGAAAAAATTCTATCAGATATTTTATAATAATTCGAAATCAAGACTTCTCTTTGCAAAAAATTCAATCATTTATTTTTTAAAAAAATTATTTTTTTAAATTTTTATTTATAATAAATAATTCAGGCGAACCTCTGTTAAGAGGGATAAGAAATTTGTTTCCCTGAAAGTAATTTTTTCCTTTGGAAATTTTTTTCCTACAGTAAGTTGTAAAATCAAGGTATTTTTAAAAAAAAAAAAAAAAAAAAAAAAGAAAGAAAATTTATTTGTGTTTTTTAACAAGACTTGGTAATTTAGAAACTGAATCTTACAGAGAAAAAGATTGCCTGCATATATAATTATGACATTTTAAAGTATTCACATTTATACAAATGCGCACTAGACACAAAATAATTTTATGGTTATATTTAACATTTTTGCGCTTCTGCAAATACAGTTTATTTGAATGTTTATGAAAATAAATTCACTTTTACAGTACCTTTTGCAAAAAGAAAAACTGGTTGAAACAGTTGAAAATGTTTTATGCCAAAATAGCCTTCAAATTATTAAATATACTTCTTTTTCAAAAAATTGTGTTCTGTATTTTTGATGCCAGTCCAAAGCACTAATAACTTGACGAGTCTGGTTTAATTTTTTTTTTCCTTTATATAATGGTTGATTTTTAGATATTTAAAAAGTTTTTCCCTTTATAATTAATATTTGAGTGAACATATATTACTGGATATATCAATTTCATTGGAAAAACTTCCACTTAAATTATTTTTTTATTGACAAAAAGGGGCAATAAAGCAGTGATATGTTTTTTTTATATATATATATATATATATATATATATATATACACGATTTCATTTAGTTTTTCAATTGTATTTTTATAGTGTAGATTATATATATCTACAATTTTTTTCTATTACAGGTTTTACATAATCTCCATTCAATTGTTGGGTTGAGAGAATGAGTGGCCTATGGAAAAAAAAAACAAATGGGTATTATATTTTAAAATGACTTTGACAAACTATAATATTTTTTAGAGAATAAGCATTTTTTAAAACTATCTTTGTTTCAAAAAGTTAACTTTTTCGATGATGATATTTTCTAAAAGTCAGTAAATATTGTAAAAGCAAGTAAATTCTTCCAATTTTTATTTGTTAGCCAAATTTCCAAAGGTCAAATATCACCCATGTGCTTTGGCTATAAATTGGCTTTTGTTTGTTTTTTTTTTTTGTTTTTTTTTTTTGTTTTTTTTTTAATTTTCAATCAAAAGATGCTGGTGACAGATTCAGTTTGTAAACAAATTTTAACTGAGTTCAGTAAAAATGATATTTCTAAAAATTATAGTCATTTTCATTAAAAATATCAAAATTGATAGTGGTTAAGATTTATAGAGCTGAGCAATAAATGAGTGAAATGGTGAAACAAGCCTGTTACATTCAACCAGATGTACTCTTCCTTAAATATTACTCGAACATGTTTTTATTTGCATTCTTTTTCAAATAAATTATATTCGGCGCTATTACTATTTAGCAGCATGTATTAAAATTCAAAGATAATTATCTTTTTTAATCATTTGACTGTCAATGTCTATTTTTTTCCTAAAATAATCGTTATATTTTTTTTTTCTAAATTTACTTACTTAACTATAACATAATTAACTTAAGAGTGACAGTAGTTTTGTATAAAACTATTTTATTTAAAATCTACCAAGAAAACACTCATATTTAATGCCTTAAGCAATATTAAATTTAGAACACAAAAAGATTAAGATTAGAAATTGTCATTACGAAAAATATACACAAATTCTTGAGTATAAATGACTTCATATTTTAAAATATATAATTCTAGAGAATTTTACATTTTCTCTTGATGTTTTGGAATTCCCTACATAAAGAAAACGGATAAATGCTAGAAAATAAATTAAGTTGCTGTATATGAAGTAATCAATAATAATTTATTGCTTTTATGGAATTTGTTAAATATCATGAGAGAGAAGAAAAATATTGAAAAAATTTAATGACACATTGACAATGTAAAATAGCAAATTCTCTTGGATTATTATTATTTTTTGCTTTATTTTTATGATTAGGTTTTTTATTTAGTCTTTTTTATCACTGTTGCCCATCAAGCAAGCATATTGGCCACTACAACTGTTTCTTTTGAAATTTTCAATGAATGTAATTTATTTTTTCATTCTGAAGAAATTTTGTCTACTTTTTATAGAAAAAAATGATATTTTGGTAAATCTTACGCATTTACATTACCTCCAATTTTTCAATTCTTTAAAAAAAAAAGTCTGTATATGTGCATGTTATATAGACAAAAGGAAAACCTATCTTAGTTGACTTGTTTCATCCTCTGAGGGCCTTTTTAAATGCAAATAATTTTCCTTTTGTCTTTATTCATATTGTCCTTTTTACAGATATACTCTATTATTTTTATATATATATATATATATATATATATATATATATAAAATAAAAAGTGTGAGTGTATTTTATATTTGAGCCTGTATTAGCCTTCTTAATATTAAACTTCTTTTAATGTTAAGATGTAAAGATGTTATTCCTCATGCTTTAACATCATACAAAAAGAATGATCTTTTTTTTTTTCTATATCTAGTTGATAATTTTCTATTGGTACTGATTGACCTTTGTTTGAAAACTGTTGTTTTCTTCTTGGTACTGTTTTGAATTTTTACTGGCCTACTTTTTTTTTTTTTTTTTTTTAATGAATTGTTTGCAAGATTTTTAAGTTACCATTGGTTGAAAGACAAGCCTCATAGATCCATTTTCATCTGAACATATTCATATTTCACTATGTGCCTTTTATTATTGTTATAGTTGTTATTGCTGTTAGGAGGATAACAGTAATAACATACAGAAGGTTATCATAATAATTATTATCATTGTTATTAAAAAAGAGTTATTTTTTGTGCCCATTGATCGCTTATTTTATTCAGAATTCTGTTAAATTATTAGCTCCTGCTTTGTCCATTAAACATTTTTGACATGTCTGATATTTTTCTGTTAGAGAACAAAACTGCTGATCAATATTTCTAACCCAATCAAATATTTTTTATTTTATTTTTTATTTTTTTTTTTTTTTTGAAATTTTTTGTTGATTTTTAGTTTTTATTTGGTTTACTTTATTAATGTGTCACCATTTGTTTCTAGAAAATAATTAACTGATAGGCAATTTCTATAAGTTTGTTACAAGCCTGTTTGGCTTATATGTCAAATTATATTTGGAAATATTTTTTACTTGATATATTTTGTCTAATTTATTATTGATAAAATGAACTGTTACAAATATTCAGTGTCGGCTATATATATATATATATATATATATATATATATATATATATATAAGAAATAGATTTAATGTGTATAGGATGCATATTTTCTTGACAAGTTTTCTTGAATATTCAGGCCGGTAGATGAAGTTGGATAAAAAATACTGTTGAATTAAAAAATTGAGCTTCTACTTGAATATGAGTATCTATAAAAAATAATGTTTAAACAAAATAAATTAAAAATAACGTGTGTGTGTGTGTGTATAAGCTGCATTATATCTATAAAATATTTCATAGGATTAAGCAGTTTTAAAGTTATTTAATCTCAGAAATTTTATCTTTTCATATTTTCTGAAATACCTATTTACCATATATACCTGTAAGTTGCATAGTTGTACATGTAATCAGAAGTTTTTATTGTATTACTTACAGATTGTTTATAAATAAAAATAGATCTAAATTTATTCTGAAAGTAATCAATAAATGCCATACTAAAAGTTGCCGAGGTATTAAAATAAAGTTAATCCACTTTGCCTAACCTCTCTCTCTCTCTCTCTCTCTCTATATATATATATATATATATATATATATATATCCAAGCCTCCTCTTATTAACTATTTGTATTTAATTAGGAATCAGGGTTTCTTTCTTGTTTCTCTTGTCTAACTCTGTTGCTCTTTTTCTACAAGAATAAAAATACATTATAATTTCGATTTGTCTTAATGGTTTCCATATTTAAGAGTTTCATTCACATAAACAACTGATTATTTATGCAAAGAAGATATGAGAAAAATTATTTGAGCACAATCAATAATCTTATTAAAATCTCACTACTTAGCTCACTAAATATATGGTGAACTGTTAAAGATTCTTGTTTCACTTGACTACAATTTTAATTCCTGACTGTATTTTATAAAGGAATCCAGGAATAGGTAGTTATTTTCAAACATATCTTTAAGAAATGGAACAGAGGGAAACAAATCACATGAAGGCCTTACCTTAATGATTATTGAAAACCAGTTTCTAATTCAGATCATGGTCATATTGAAATTCCACAGCTTTGTGGTAAAAAATAAATCATATTTCAGTAACCTTGTTATATTTCACTTGACTCATTAATATGTCATTTAATTTTATTCCAAAGTTAATAGAATTAATAAAATAGGTAATAGATTATACTTTGAATTTTTGTATGGCAATTTTGTTGAATGACCAGATGCTTTTTGAATTGTATTGTAGTTTGGGTGTTGTTAGTTTCTGATTTGATTTCTTAGTGTAATGACCAGCCGTCCTATTCATTCCACTATCACCATAACAAATTATTGATAATTCTGTTAGAAAGTAATAGAATCATCATAGCAATGAAGCTTTTGTAATTTTCTGGGTCTTTCTTAGGTATGTTTTACTAAAATGGTCCATTTATGATATGTAGTTTTATGGTTATCTTTTAGAAAATTTATTTTACTGATTGGAAAAAAAAATATTTAAAAATGGTGTTTTTATTTTTTGTATTTGCTGATAAACATTGTTTCTGGACTGGTATTGGTTTGCTTCTGATATTATTGACATTAACATGTAGTGAGAAATAGGTGGCTTTCGATCTGATTCAATACTTCAGTTATATTTGAAAACATCATCATACATCTGAGAAGTAGTTTGGTTTTATAATTCAGACTCATATTTATTGGTTAAAAATGAGATGACTATTTAAATTTTCAGCTTAAATTTAACATATTTGATCTTCTCTATTTTTCTCAAATAATGGCTCAAAAGGATAATGATAACCTTCATTTTCCAGCTCCTACGTTAGCCAGAAATTAAGGAGTTTAAGAACAGAAGTGGATGATAAATGAGAGGAATTTGGACAAGTGTGTTTGTTAATATTCACTGCAGAAATAAGAGGGATCTTATACCATCAAATATGGTAGTTGAAGAGATATTTAATCTTACTGTATTTCTACAATTGCCTGAAAAAGAAAGTTTTGTTGGTATTCAGAATTAGTGAATTATAAATGAAAAATTGCTAAAGTATTTTAGGCTTGATTTTTGTGAAAGACTAAATAGAAAGGGAGAAATAACTGAAAGAAATTTAAGAAATAAAAATGCCAGATATTTTTGGATGAGCATTTTAAAGAAGTAACATGAATTGTAACTAAATCTTAACATTTTAGAATTCACAATTCTAAAATAATTATTTTTCTTGTGCTAAAATTCACCCAATACAAAGCTTGAGAGCTACTCAAGGTAGAGAGTTACTGAATGCAGTGTGTGATTTAAATATAAGAGGAGATAGGTGGAAGTGAAGATTATGAGTATAAGGAGGATAGATATCAATTGACTCTTGACTTGAAGAAGTTAAGATTGTTGTGTTCAGAGAAGCATCTTTGTGTGCATCTGTTCTACAAAATAGTATTTCTTGAGGAGGGAAGCTATGTGGAACTTTCTTATATTTGGAACAAAGAGAAAATGAAAATGATTTAATTCCATGGAAGTGGCATGGCATACCTGAAAGGTCTGAACTGGTAGAACTAAAGAATGGAGCTCATCTGAATATTTGCCATTGAAATAGCTACAGAATAGTAACATTGTATTTGTGGGAAAGAGGCTGCCAAGTGGAGAATAAATCTTCCCCATAAAACCATGCTTGTGATTTTGAACTATATCAAGGGTGGAAAGTGAAGATTTGAGCAGTTCCAGCCCAAGTATTATAGAGAAGCATTGAAATAATTTTATTAAGAATTGTTCCAGTGTATATTTCTGTAGATACATAGAAAGCAAATTCAATCAACAAAATCAGCAGTGGGACTCAAATCCATAATTCAAACTGCAGTTTCACTTAGCTCCCAGTCTTGAGTGTCATTACAAATTTTACATGAATTGTAGTCTTCTGTTAAAGTAAGTGAAAACTACCAAGAAGAATGTTGTTTTTATAAGTAAAGTTCCAATCCTATGATGAGGGTCCTTTCAGTTTTGTCTCCCCCACTGGCCAGAAGTTTCATTGAAGCCTTTTGGCTAAAGTGTTCCACTTCTGTCTCTATTGATAGGTCAAACATACAAGTGTGTGCAATGTTATGATTTGCATATTGTAAATTTTATTTGCTTAGTTTTCTTTTTTTATTTAGTGTACAGTGATAGGGATAGAAACCTGAACTCAAATATTTGTCCTCTTGTTCAAACATGTAAATGGTTGCAGATGCGTTGGTATATTTTTGCTTTTGTAAGTACTTGACTAATTATTGAAAAATTCACTTTGAATATAAATTTCCTTATTCAACTCATTTTAGCAATCTTCTTTGTGTGCAGGAATAGAACTACACATCTAAAATGATATATTGGAGATGTAAATAATATATTTGTTCATATAAAGTGTGTGTTGTTTTTTAGGCTGACACTAAGAAGATTAAATTTGTACATAAAAAATTTATCATCACTGGCCCTATAAATTATCCATAGTTTTATTTTTGGAAGATTATTTCTAGAAACAAACTTCTAACATCATGTGACACAAAACTAAGAAACAGATTATTTGTTTTTATACTACTAACTTAAAAAGAAAAATATTTATTATACTTGAAAAAAAAAACTGTATTCAAAATTTATTATAAAGGACAAAGGAATTGTGTGCTTTATTATTTAAAAAAATGTTTCATTTGTTAGCTATCAATTGAGATGGTGAGATGCCATCTTTTCTATATAAATGGTATAGTTGACATACATGTAAGAAACGCTTGTGTGTGCATGCACACAAAAAAAAAAAAAATAAAGACTCATTTGTTCATTTATGGAATTACAGTTCCCTACTTTATTGGGAAATTTTCTCTTCCTCTCTCTAACAGAGTTTCATATGAAAATAAACATTTTTATCATATTTTCTATGTAAATCATTGTTTGTTTTCTTTTAAATTTTTTATTCTACTTTTAAAATGTTTGAAAAGTAGTTATTTGTTGCCTTATTTATTGCATAAATATTTTAAATTGTAATTTAAAATTCCTGTTTTCTAGTACAGATAAAAATTATGCATTCAAACTATTAAATTTCTAATATAACTGCCCATACATTGCATAGGAATTTATCAATATTTGATCTATTTTTTAATAAAATTTAGATTGGTGATACTGTTAAACATAACTGGTAACTATTCAAATAAAAAAAAAAATTAGATTTTAGGACTTTTAAATTTGATGAGTTCCAAAAATATAGCTAAAAAGAAAAACTTTGCTATTTTTATGAATTTTTAATATTTCGACAGAAAAAGTTTTTTTTTCTTAGTAGGCAATTGAAGTTTTCTTGTTATGAAGAAAATTTCCATTTAGTTTACTTTTCTTGAGTAGATTCATTGTTTGAACATTAATTTAGATTTGATAGAATGCAGAGTGAATAATCTTTACAATGGTACAAGTTATTTTAAATACAAGTAGACAAGTTAGTTTGCTTTATGTTCTCCTTCCCCAAATAATCTTTTTTTGTTTTGATCTCATGCAATATAATGCTGACAAGAGTTTTAAAAAATGTATTTTTTGTTACATTTACTATTGTATTTGTTTTTAAATGAAAAAAGAAAAGATTACACTTTTTTTTTTTTTTCTTTTTTTTTTTTTTTTAGAAACTTTTTATAATAAATTGTTCAGAAGCATTTTTGCAATAGTTAAGTCTGTGTTTATTATTTTTTTGTTTTCTTAACTTTTCTTCATTTTGAATTAAAACTTATGTCGTTTTTTTTTCTGCAATCTCTATCAGAATGATATAAGGCAAATTCTTACATGCGTTTTAAATAGTTGAAATTAAGGTCTTTATTTAATGTAAATTGACTAAATTAGATTTGGAAATGTCATTGTCCGTTAAGTTGTGAAGAGCAGTTATGGCCCTTGAACAGGTTATTAAACGGAAGACTAGGGCGATCAAATAGTGAAGCAAAGAAAAGAATACCTGTCTTTTCTATTAGAAGGAAAGATGATCCTTCAAATTTTTATGGTAGGCCTACAAGGTATTGTGTGTAGTTGCACTTTTCATTGAGTTACCTATTGTCTAGATGCAGAAAAAAATTCACAAAAACAGTTACAGTATGTGATTCATGCCAGATAGTTCAAATCAAATTTAATGTTAATAAACCTTTAAGAGAATTTGATTTGTGATGACACCGATATACACTGGAGTCACTCCAGATGATACCAAAATAGACTTTCCACTCAGTGTCACACCAAGCTTCAGAGAAGTTGGGTGTATTAGTGGGTTGACCTTGAAGGTGACCTCCAAGCCACTAGGTACAACTTTTGTGCTTTTCATCATTTTAGTGGCTTCCCCAAACATGTATACAGATGGTCAATGCAATTGCACTTAGGATGTGCACACGTGAAACAGCTAGATGACAGGTAGATATATGTGCTCCACCCAAGAAGGAAAAGGGAGAGAGAGTCTAATGAAGAAGAAGCCATATTTGGAGAAGAGCCACACACCTACTTGCTGATATTAATTGACAATGTCTGGAGGTGACAAAACAACTTTTTTTTGTATGAGATTTAGTCTTGTGTTCTTAATCTGTACAACAATAATCCTTACATAGTGAAGCGGAAGAATATTTAACAAAGATTAACTGCCTATCAGATTTCAGATGAAATCGCTTCCATTTTAGATCATTTTCTGAGATTTGTAATTTGGGACGGGGAGCATCCAGAAATGTTTATAAAGAAAAACGGTATGGGTGTTTTCTGGAAATATTGCCAGACAATATTAGGATAAACATCAAAATGTGGGAAGATAAAAGGAATTAAAAATTTGGAAATTAAAACATGTTATCACTGCTAAGTTAGGTTATATTGCCAAATTTACTCAGACATTAGAGTGAATATTGTTACTGGTATGATTAAGCTAGCTATCCTTAGCATAGAGTACATGAAGAGAGCAAAACAAAACTTGAAAGATTATACAATATTTATGCGTGGAAGAAAAAGGAAACTTAAATATACAGCTTCTGGACATGTGCCTACACGTCCTTGGGTTTTACTAAAGAATCACAAGGTAAGTTATCTACTTTTTGTGAAAGTAATTGCCAATAAAAGTAGACAAGAGGAAGTAAATATTGTCCCCAAATTGCATTGACAGTTTGATCTTAGGATGAAAAAGAAAACAAAACTAAGTGACCTGGCTAGAGAGGTGTAAAAGAAAAAAATTCATGAAAATGTGGGAGGGCATTCAAACTTCTTGTGAGAAATATATAAGATATGGAAAAGGCTGAACACAAAGCATTGTTTTTTTTTCCCCCCCTGAGCTTATACTTTAATGAAACTATGCCTATGTATATCAAGGAAATTCTTGGTACCAAAGTTCAGCATTTTGGTGGCTGTGGTACTACATACAGTGAAACTTTGAAGTAGTAAAAACAGTTCTTTACTTCGGTATCTGTCTATATTTCTGAGGTGAGGTATTATGTACATTATTTACATTATTCGGACTATTGTCCTCGTCTTTGTTGCTATATTTATTACAAAGTTTCAGCTATTGTACACTCCAGCCATCTTCAGGTAGTTGGAATGTCGAACTGAACCCTTTATTTCGCTCACTGGGGTAGACTGTTCTAGTTCCATGTGCCATGTTTAATGGATGTCAGTTATCAGTTATCTCCTGTTAATTTCCCTCTGAAAGTTCTCCATTGCCTTAACCGGACACACACTGTTTGGGTTCTGTCACAAGGATCTAACTAACGCCTTTATCTACTGTGCCATGTGTCCTTGAGATAACTGATAACTGACATCTATCAAACATGGCATGTGGCACTAGAACAGTCTACCCCAGTGAGCAAAATAAAGGGTTCAGTTCGACATTCCAACCACCTGAAGAAGGCCAGAGTTTTTTTACTTGTTGCATGTTTCAGATATTTGGTGACATATTTATAGCATTTTTATCCATACTAATCAACAATAAACAGAAGTTCAATAAAGAGTATTTTTGAAACATGGCCCAAAATTTGAATATAATTATTCAAACTACAACAATTGGCTCAACGAGAGATGATGGAATACTTGATGAGTATGTACTGTGAGCACTAAGGACAGTCTTCACAATATTAATAGGTATAGTCAAAACCAAGTGGATTTTGGAAGATACCAATCCCCACCTCCAACCTGCCAATTGACCTGCAATTCTAAATGACCAACTTTCTGTACTGGAGGATATTTCTACTGGTGAGATTACAGACTTACCAAAATTCATATTGTTTTTGAAAGAATCATACTATTGAAATTTTACAAGTCTTTTTAATTTGTCAATAATTACAATGTTATATAGAAAATCTTTGGCAAAGTTTAACAAATGTACCCACCAAAAAAAAAACAGTGTATCAAAAGGATGATATTTCTGTTGACACCACTGTTACTATATACTCTCTCTGCAATTTTTATTGTTTTAAAAAGCCGTAAAATGTAAATTGTTTGAAAGTTGGGACATGTGCTTTATTACCAATCATATTTTTATAATACAGGAGATTTGTAAGATTTATGAAAACATGTTGGATGTTAAATTTTTTATTTATTATAAATTATATTTTGAATTATTACAATTCATTCTTTTCTTTGGATATACATGCTTTATTTTTTCTACCATAATCTTTTATTTTCCTCTAACAAATCGTCATATTTACATTTTATCTTAACCTATTTCCTATGTATGAATCTCATTGATTTATTCATGGATATTTATTTTTAAATTTTATTAACTTTAAACTTTTTCAAATTAACTACAGCACTTCTAGGAGGCAGGGTTTTCATGGTAACAATGTTTTCCTTCAGTTGTTTTGAGTGAAACATTGACAACAAAATAAAAAAATATATATTTTAAGCATCCAACTGGTTTTCACAAATTCAATTTTACATACTTTGTTCAGATCTTTCATATCAGTCGAATCAGGGTTTATAGTTTTGTACAACAAAAATGATAGCAACAGGCGGATGAATCTAGGTACAGTAATTGGCAAGAAACATAAACAAGTACTTGTCAAATATGGTGCATCCTTTGCATCTGTTACTGTATCCTTACATAGAGATGCACCACATGCTGTTTCCTTCATTTTTAACTTAGATAAAATGCAATTGAGTAAGAACAACACCACCAAGATAGAAGGCCTGTTCAATTAAACATGACATCACCATAAGTAGTATAAGCCAAAGTGAAGTTGTTGAAAAGTGAAAATAAAGGTTTGTAAGCATTTTTTTTTTTTTTAAGTATGGAATACTTTTTAAATTACAATTTAAAAAAAAAAAAGAAAGAAACCAGGGTTTGAATTTCATCTTAGAACTTTATTCAATATTAATTTATAAAAAAGAAAAAATAAGCAAACAATATTATCATAAAAACACATTTTATTCTGTAAAATTATGATACTGACAATTGAAACTGACAGAATAATTTTTCATAGACAAAGAAAAACAGACCAGCATTCAATTTCTTTCTTACATCTTTAAATTAATAAATAAAGAATAAACAATGAATAAATAGATTAAAAATCAGTTTTTATTTTAATGATTATTTCACAAAGTTACTTAGAATATTTTTTTATATTACATTAGAAAAGAAAGAAACCAAACTTCAAATTTTACCTTAGAATAAACTTAATTTTCTGAAAGAAAATTATTTAAAATTTTACATTTATTGCTATGTTAAAGTAAATAGTGTATGCTTCATTATTGAATTTAAAGACTAAATTCATTCTCCTTATTTTGATTGTGCAAAATTATTTGAAAACTATTTTCTTTATGGTAAAAGAAAAATTGGTTTTAATTTGCATGTCATATTTTATTTTAATTATTCTGTAGTAGTAAAGTTACAATATTCACATTTTTGTTGTGTAAAAAATAAGACAAATTTTAAATAATTGTAGAAAAAAAACTTACATTAGGTATATGCAAAATTTAGCTGAAGTTTTGAATTTGTTTTTTGGGTAACTTGTTTCTAGTAATGCCCAAAGAATTATTCAAAAAAACATTTCTTTCTAATTTTTTGATACTGTGACCACAAGAATCCACATGAACAAAATGATCATTATCTGCCAAAAAATTCAAAGTTATGTTGTAGAGACATTATTATTATTATTATTAATAATAAATAAAAATAATAATAATGAATATCACAAATAGAATAAAACAAATAGCATTAAAACTTTGTTTAAATTAAATAAATAATAAAAGTTCTCCCAGAATGCAACAGAAACATATCCTGTCTGAAAATGAACTTTGTGCCCAAAAACACTGAATTCACTCTCTTCGCTACTGACTGTCAAGACGTCCGTCTTTTCTCAGTACATTGCTTGTTATAATATGAAGTGACTTCTTCCTTTTATCACATGCAACCTTAAAACACTTGTAATCAAAAATACACACACACCAGTACACAAAAATAAATTGTATGATTTTAATTTACAATTTAACATCCTTTAGTTATTTCTGTGTATGTTTTTATTCCTGTGAACACAAGGCTAATTCTGCTGAGATGATGTGAGTGATCCCACAATGTGCATGGCTAATTTACTTTGATTTACTGAACGAAGAAAAGAATTTTTTGCCAAGTTATCAATAACTATATAATTATAGAGAACAGCATTTGTAGTAGTATCATTAAGATATAGCAGAGAACCTCTATTAATCCCCTGAAAATAGCTGCTTATTTCAAGTATTTTGTCCTCATTACCACTTCCTGATATTAAATTCTTGCAACTGTTGCATTTCATTTTCTTAAAATCTGTATAACAGCAATAACCTACTACGTATAATATAACAGGAACAACTTCTTTGCATTCATTGACATCCTCATCTGTAACTTCTATGTTAAATTTATAAATATCTAAATACTGCTCCCTTGCCATTTCATCCCAGTTAGTTTGTAAATTCTTCAAATCAACATTTTGGTTATTAAGTGGTAGATGTAATTTTAAAACTGATATCATCCTGATTTTTTTCCACACTCAAACACTTGACATATTATATTGATCCCCACCAAGTTGCTGGTGCTGGCCAAATCTATCCTCAAGGTGATCTGTTTGAAATTTACCCAGTAATACATATAACTATTTTAAATTCTACTGTGCAATATTTGGTCAGTTGTATGAGTCATATGATGCAAAACTGTGAAGGTTTCATTTGTTAACTTCCCATTATTTCCAGGAATGCTATTCAAAGATTTTAACAAGTTGCAGAATACATGAAGAAATATATAATTGTCATCATTTACTTTAAGTAAATTAGTATATTTATTGTTAAGCAACCAACATTTATATGGTGTTTTACATTCAGTATTGTCTACCAAGTATAAAACATGTTTATGTATTCTGAAACTTCTGCAAAGTTAGGCAGGCATCTGTTTCCCTAAAGTGCAACAATCCCTGAATAGTGAATTGGTTAAAAATTTGCAAAACTAATGAAAGATTTTGTCTTTCAAAACTAGTGAGAAAAAGAGCCTTTGAGATCAATTTATAGCAATATTTCAAAATTGACTGAGATTCCAGGACATGAAGCTTTTATAAAGTACAAAATAGGGCATTTTGGATATTAACTAAATTGGGATTTCTATTATGACAAAATGTTGGGAACATTGTGCATTTACTTTCATCTTTTTGACTAAACCAGTTGTTTCTAATGCATTTTAATATATGAACTGAATCAAATATAAAGAAAAGATGTCTAGATTTCATAACTGGATGTGGATATACAATTGAAAGTTTTGCAGGACTACAAAAGAAAGATATAGCTTTCTTATTTATTGTATTATTATCTGTTATGACTGATATTACAATAAAGCCTATCTCTTCTAGACCAATTATTACATATTTAACTATATCAAATAAATTCTCAGCTTTAAGATATTTAGTTGGCATAATATACACAAAATCCTTGTATTGTGAGAATACACTGCTAGGCATAAAAGCATTTGTTGCAGACTAATTGCTGTTGTCGGCTAAGTCAACAACATTACCACCTTAAAAATCAAAATAAGGTTTTAGGTGAATTTCATCTACAAGATACTGTCTTTTCCCTCTAGTAACTTAAACTTAGTTTTAATATACATAAGAAAATTGTTATTATGTTGATCAACTATAGAATTCATATAGGTTGATAAGGTTAGTCTTCTGATAGATGAATAACTAGGTAAAATATATTTTGGCCTCTCTTAGGAGGAGTGTTATACAACAATGAAGAAAAAAATCATCGTTTCTGTTGAATAATCAAACTTACTTTGTGTCATTAATTTTAGCAGCTCATATATAAATTTAACTGCATAAAAATATCTAAATGACTTGTCATGCACTAAAACAGAAAGGACATTACCAAATGTAATTATAATATATAGCAATCACATTTTGAGGTTTGGTTTGAAATTCTTCTGTGTCCATTTTTTTCATGTTTTCACTAATAATTTCCAAAGTATTTGTATCACTTACATTATCATGAATTTCATACTTCCCTATAGTATTAATTTAATTTCCACATTACAGAACAGGTGTACTGCAAAATCAGGTTCAATTGAATAGATTGAGTAATTTTTGGATATGGAGACTTGATGATGCTACATAATAAGAGTCCGTTGCTACCTTAAGAGTCTAGTAATTTCTATCAAGAAAAATTTAATGATATATATATATATATCATTAATACTGTGGAATTTCCTCAAGTCGTCAGCAATACTTTCATCTAAAGCTCCTTTAAGGGCAGAATTCCTCAGTTGAATTTTTCTGGACTCTGGTAACTCTCTAGAGGGTGTTAGTGAAGATAAATATGAGGGACAGTTTGGTAAAATTCTAGGGATTGCACCTACATGAAGAATTGCTTTTTTAAGGCTAACACTAATTGTGGTACCAGTTTTCTTATGGAAGACTGATGTTTCTCACCTTATGTCCTCAGGTTGAAAATGCAACAAAAAAAATGAGTAGGAGTAGTATGAGTCAGTCAAGGAGTCGGTCAGTCAGTTGATGTCCGACGACAGTCGAATACTAAAGTATCAGCAACCACAACTAGATTACTCTGCGTTATACCTATTATATCAAGTTCCTAACGTTTTGTATGTCGAACCTATTTTAGGACTGACCTAGTACAAATACAAGCCTCCACTGTGAAATCACTCCACAACATTATTTGGTGACGAGGGATTCAAATTCATACGGTGGAAGAAAAAAAAATTTGTTCGCCAAAACATTATTTGGCCTCAAAGATTTGAACTCATACAGAGGAAGATAAAAAATTTCGCTCACCACATTATTTGGTGACGAAATTCATACTTATACGGAGGAAAAAGAAAAAACTTGCTCGTCACAATAATTTCGGCGACAAAATCTTGGATTCACACTTAAAAAAAAAAAAAAACTTGGCAAAGTTTTTCGAAAGCCAAGATGTCAACTTAGTGATGAAAAAATCTGTGGTATTCTCAACTGAGAAAAGAAATATTTTTTCTCCCTGATAATACAGTTTGCTCAAATAGGTCACAAATTGCAAATTCATAGGACCCCCCCCCCTCTACAGTATTTAGGCATTGTGTAAATTTTTGCAAAGATGGAGGAATGCAAAAATATATTCCCAGAATTCTTTAAGTTCCAGTCGGAACAACAGATGACAATATTAGAACAACAGAAAACATTCCAGATGCAACTACAGGAGGAAACTTTCAATAGACAAATGCAATTTCAACAAGACATGGAACAGATGCATAGGGAGTTTCAAAACAAAATTCTGGAAGTAACTGAGAAGAGGAAAGAGAAAAATCTACAAAATGATTTTTTCCAAGAGAATACAATATGGAATTCAATTGAAATATTCATGTACAGTCCAGATGAAGAGATAACTTTTGAGGAGTATTATAAAAAAATATACAGATGTGTATAACAAGGACTGCCACTTGTGGTCTGAAGGAAAGAAGGTTAGACTTCTTTTAAGCAAATTAGGAACTGCTGAGCATAACAAATTGGTAAACTACATTTTACTGAAAAAAACTAGTGAGTTGACATTTACTGAGGCGGTAAATATATTAAGTGAATTATTTAGTAAAAAGACATCTTTGTTTCACAAGAGGTGGAAATGTTTGAATCTGATGAAAGATGACAAACAAGACTATATAACATACGCAGCCAATGTGAATAAGCATTGTGAAGAATTCAAGCTGGCAGAGTTAAGCGCAGACAATTTTAAGTGCTTGGTGTTTGTTCAAGGGCTGGTATCAGAAAGAGACGCAAAGTTGAGAAAATTAGTACTGACAAAATTGGAAAGCAATTCAAGTCTTACGATACAGAAGTTGACAGAAGACTGCACAAGATATGTTAGCGTAAAGAAAGATTCAAAAAAGATAGAACAGTCTGGCGTTTCGCATGTAAGGAAAATACGCTACAAAAAAGAAAGTCAGTCTATCAAAAAGAATTCTAAAATTGCGGACTATCAAACAAAAAGTGAAATACCAGAGAAAAATAAACAAAAACTCCCAAAGCCATGTTTTGCTTGCAGTGAACTACACTGGTACAGATATTGCAATTTTAAGAATAAAAAAAGTTTCAACTGTAAAAGAGTGGGTCATAAGAGCTCGCACTGCAGGTCAAAAAATAAAGACAATAAAATAAGAAAATTGAAGTCCGACGAGGTGAATGATGGAATAACCAGAAAATTTGTTACCGTTGAAATAAGTAATAAAAAAATAAAAATGCAACTCGACACTGGTTCTGACCTATCTATCATAAATTTGTATACGTGGAAGAAGTTGGGGAAACCAACTTTAAGGAAGACAAAGAAAATCGTGAGGTCAGTGACGGGAGAAAAAATACAATTTATTGGGGAATTTGTTACAAACATCACGTTAAATAAAAAAACGCGAAAAGCTAAACTATTTGTCATAAAAAATACCACAAACTTACTTGGTATGAATGAGATAACAGAATTCCAATTATGGGATCTACCAATAAATTCTTTCTGTTACACGGTACAAAGTTTAAATTCTGAAGCCAAAAAATTAGTAAAGAAACTTAAGGAAACATTTCCTACTGTTTTTTCTCCAGGGTTGGGAATGTGTACCAAGATGGAGGCAAATTTCCAGCTAAAACAAAACGCTCAGGCGGTATTCAAAAAGAAAAGGAATGTGCTGTTTGCTTCAATTGAACAGGTAGATAAAGAATTGGACAGATTAGAGAAAACCGGTGTACTTAAAAAAGTTGAGTATAGTGAATGGGTAACACTGACGATATACATGAAAAAAAAGCTCCAGAAACTAAAGATGAAGCCAACACCAAGAAAAACTGGGGTGCGAGTTACCCGCAGCCAAGGACATGCAGTATTATTAAATGATTAAGTCGACTGAAGTCACCACAGAAAATGTTAAGAAGCACACGATCAATAAAAGGAAGGCTAAAGGCTGAACATATAGAACCACAAGAAGAACCTACAGAAACTGTGACTCCATCCTTAAGAAGCTTAAAGCGGAAGGTTGTTTCTGGTAACATTATGGTGGTACCAAAAAATGGAAAAGCAGATTGGCAATATGATGTACTTGGTGAAAGGTGAAAAATTCACGTGCAGTAACCAGATCAGAAGACGTTTTTCAGACATGGTTGACAGCAGTCCCACGGAAGAAACGCTGATGGATGTGATTTTCGATACATTTGATCTAACAACGCCTGCAACAATTTTACCTGAGGTACGCCGATCCAGGAGAAAAAGAAAAGCAACTGATCATTTAAAAGTGGATCCAAAACGTAGGAGATACGCTACAATGTTGCTAAAAAAAAATGAAGTTTTTTTTGTTTTTTCTTCATATTTCCTGTAAAAAATAAAAAATAAATAAAGAAAACTGTTTACTCCTATGGAGTAAAGTTTTAGGTGGGGGTGTTATAGTGGAACACACCTATTCTATAGTTAATAGACTCTCCCACCTATAATGAGTAGGAGTAGTATGAGTCAGGGAGTCGGTCAGTCAGTCGATGTTGGACAACAGTCGAATACTAAAGTATCAGCAACCACAACTAGATTACTCTGCATTATACCTATTATATCAAGTTCCTAACATTTTGTACATCGAACCTATTTTAGGACCGACCTAGTACAAATACAAGCCTCCACTGTGAAATCACTCCACAACATGTGAACATGTCAGTCAGTCGATGTTGGATGACAGTCGAATACTAAAGTAACAGCAACCACAACTAGATTACTCTGCGTTATACCTATTATATCAAGTTCCTAACGTTTTGTACATCGAACCTATTTTAGGACCGACCTAGTACAAATACAAGCCTCCACTGTGAAATCGCTCCACAACATGTGAACATGGTGTTTTCTTCTTTTTATTGAGCCTGACACATCTGTGTTTTCTGTTTGAGTTTTTGGCAGGACGTGTTGCCATTGGTTCATTTATTTTTTTATGACATTCACTGACCTACATAAGCTATGTCCAGGTTCTGTCAGTTACCGAGGATAGGAACAAGAAAAGGAAAGGAAAGGAACTATGTGTATAAGAGAAGAGAGAGAGAGAGAGAGTTTTCTTTGTCACTCTCTTAGTGAAAAGGAAAGTGTATATTTCCATATGGGGTTACTACTACCTAATCCTACTACAAAACATTGTAAAAATCTATATAATACTAAAACTCTAATCTCATATGTGTTCCCAAGCTACAGCTTAAATGATACATAATACCCCAACCACTTTTGGAGCATATTATATTTTAAACCTATATTGAGTGCAGTGACAAATTTAATTAAAATTAGACGAGGGGTTCTTGAACTATGGCTGTTTTTCTATTTTATGGCATTTTAATGATAGAAAATTCAGTATTTGCTTTTGATACACATTCTTATATCAATCCGCATATACAAAAAAATATTTGCATATTCCAACTGTTATGTGTGCAAAAAATAATAAACATTTATAATACATTATAACAACATTAAATAAATTTAAATATGCATAATACAATATATATTTATACAATTCACTACACTACATTAGAACTTTTTGTTATAAATGACTACTTGAAAGGTGAAGCGGCTATATGTGTCACATGATGGTAAATAAATAGATGCATACAAATTTGCTGCTATTAAATATTTTGAAATAAATGCAAGTAACAAGTATGTATAATAAAAGATATACTTATTATTTTGAAAAAGACTACACCTATTTTAAGATATTACTTCAAATTGCCATGTGTTAACTATGAAGTACAGTGGAACAATAAACTTCTTTGTCTTTAAATACAAATTAATTGTCTAACCCTTTGAGCCCTTCATTCCTGATCAATTTTAACACTTTTGCCTGAGCTCTTGAGTCAAGATTCACAAATAATTGGTATCTAATGTTTCACAGTAGATATAAAAATAGCTACAAGTGTTTACCTACCGTTCAACTGGTAGCTGGGCATTAAGTCATTTTTCTCTACCACCGATAAAGCAACAATGTCCTTGAAAACAGTCTTTTTATCTTTTAGATTATCCCATAAACTTTCATAATTTCTTAATATTCTCTAATAATTATCATTATTTTACATTAATCTATTGGAACTATTGCCCTCATCATATTATTAAGAAAGAGCAGGAATTAGGTTTAAGGGTCCCAAATTCTAGTAGTTTAATCTGTTCAAAAAAGAAATAGAGAAAAATTTTTGTGACAAATTTTTTTTCTGACATTTGTCAGAAAAAAAATATTGATTTTCTATCATTTTAGAAGTGGGGGTTCTGTTCATGATTGTAAATACAGTGTCAAATTGATCCCTGATTTTTTAAAAGTTATCTTTACCTTGTTTTCATTTACAAATATCAAATTTACTTACAGCTAAAATGCAGGTTCCCACAATCACTTAAGTTAAGCAATGTCGAACATGGTCAGTACCTAGATGTGTGACTGCTTGGGAATACTGGGTGCTGTAAGCTTGGATGTGCAGGTGGTGTAATGGATAATAGCCCAGAATTGTTAATTGGAGTGCTGAGTTCCAATTCCTGTTGAGTTCGTTATATTCACTTATGTGCAAATACCCTTGAGGAAAGATAGGAATCCACCTCTTCTCTCCTAGTTATGACTAAGACTTATATCACTAAAACAATATTATCTCCAAAAAAATTCTTACATATTTTGTCTTAAAATAACCTGCAAAGGGTTGATAAGCTGTAGAAAATGAATGAATCAATCAATAAAACAACAAATGTCATCATTAAGAATTGCTTTTGACAGATAGACAGCAGATTTATCAATGTGATAAACTTTTAAATTTTAAGGAGCACTTTGTGTATATATGCAACACAAAGCACCCCAGCAGTACCTCATGATATCAGCAGACTCTCTTGATCCTCCATCACATTGTGGTAGTAATAAGGGTAAGGAGATATAGTCAGTTCCCCAATCTTGAACCTATCCTTTGATATCAACAGGACATCTGGTACTAAAGAGGGGAGATTGGTAGTCATTGTCGGTGTTGGGCAATTTTTGTCCCTGGTCTGGGTGTACATGCTCAGGTTCCCCACATTAAACCTAACCTTGTGTCATATCATGTTTCATTGGAAATATTATCATTCACATGGTATAAAAAGGATTCATTAACTATTAAATATGATGCTCATAAAACCAAATGATCAGAGGAACAGGCAAATAGAACCAAAGGAAAAAAATGCATAATTAACAAAAAAAAGGAAAAAGCCAAGGGATGATCAGAAAGCAATAACATAATTCAGCTTTTTGTGTCTCTCTATTGAATGTTTAACTAATATCATGATTAAACTTGAGTCCTGTGTTCAGCCAATGACTGACTGCTAAATCTGCTGGTAGTAGTGATTACAAAAAGGGCTTAATTGAACTGTTAACACATACGTGTATTAACCCCAACCATAGATACTTTAATGACAGACTTGCTTCAAGTACAGTTAAATTTAACTTTCAAGACTTGTTATTTTTTATATGACATTTATGGTCAGAACATAGGTGATCATGGCTCTTCACAATTTCCATTTTTGAAATTGCTGTGTATTGCAATGGTTTTCCATTGCCTTCTCCACATTTGTGAATTCACTGTAATTCATTGAGAGTGGCTGCCACTCAGGACTAAATGGAAGGAGAAGAAATGGTCTCATGTCTTTCCCAAGAAAGTGAACACAAGAGAATAAGCTAGGATTTGAAGTCAGCTTGCCAATTCTCTCTCCATGTTGATAACTGTTACGCGTTAACACATACATCCATGATGTTTGTATATCAGGGATGGCCAAAAGTCGTTGATCTCCTAATTTCTTATACTTAAAATTTCTACATGTTAAATTTTTATCTTTTTATATGTGTATTGAGCATTTTTTAATACTACTGTTTCCTGGTCTAATTCAACTCTGACCATTAACTTTTTATTATACACACACATCCACACAGGTATCAAGGTAAAAAACTGTATTATCAGCCAATGCATTTTGTCCAATGTGGACTTTTTCAAGGCAAAAACGAAATTAATTTATTCAAACAAAGTAACTATAAACAACAAAAGAAAATGTCCTTAGTAACTAGAAGAATTTAGAAAATGCTATTTTATTCATATTGTCAACTGAAAATTATTTCAAGTACTATCATATGTGGAAATATTGTTTTTATTGTTGTGTTGACAGATTCAACCATTTTCTTTTGATTTCTTGATACAGTTGTGTATGTTTTCTTGGGAGAATAGTAATTCTGTTAGGAAAGGTGATATAGGAAAAAAGACTGGGTGTAGATTAATATTTGGATAATATTTAATGGTGGCACTCTCAAGGATTTTCCTTCTCAGTGAGTTATTTTTTTTTTTTTATGCGTGTAGCATATTTAAAATCAAAATTATCAAATTTATTTCTATGTATGACTAGTGCATTAGCTAAGTTGTTTTTGTGAGGTCTCTTTTGTGCTCATAAATCCATTTTTTTAAAAATTTCTACTTGTTTCTCCAATATATTGGGAGGAACAGTTTTGGCAATTTATTTTATAAATGCCTGTTTCAGAAATATTATTGCTATTAGTATTTGAGGATCTGAGTACATCCATAATGGTTTTGGAAGTTTTTGTGACTATTTTAAGATTATTTAGATAGGATAGGTTATTCTGGATAGTGGACGTGACAGAGTTGGTCAGTAGTATTATGCATCTGTTTTCATGTAATTTATTATTGCAGATTATGTTATTATTTTTGTTTCAGTTGTATATTTTGTATGCCTTTCTTTTTGTGTTGTGGATGAAATGATATGGGTAGTGTGTGTTTTCTATGTATGTTTCTTCTTTAGGTAAATATTGGGGGTTGCATTTTCTTAATGCTCTCAGATAGAAACCTATAATAATTCCATATTTAATTTTAGAAGAGTGGTTTGAGTAGAAACTGATCAGATCATTTTTGTTTGTAGCCTTTCCGTAAACGTCAAAATTGATTTCGTTATTATTTCTATGTAATATGATATCTAGGAAGGGAAGAGTGTAATTGGTTTCAGTTTCAAAAGTAAAATCTAGGTTTAACGTTGTTAAGTTGGTAGAGAAGATCTGTTAACTTAACAACGTTATTATGTGTGTAAAAATTCCGATAACTAAAAATATCTCTGTAAAAGGACAAGATGAATAAAATAAAATAAAAAAAGAAAAGAAAAGAAGTTACATTTGACGCGCGTTTCGTCCTTTACATCGATAAGTCCATCAGAGGACTAAAAAATGATCGGATGCTTCCCTTTTGTTTTTTATTCATAATGAAAAAATTACAAAACTTTTATTCCAACAAATTTCGTTGCTGGAGAAAATTTATCAAGGCAAATAATATTTATTTTATTACGTAAATCACTGCTCAATGGTTTTTAATTTTAATTTAACTTTTTATGTTTTTTTTTTCTCACATTCTGAGACAGTATAGTACTTATCGTATCCACAGGTCTTTATTAAAAGGAAAACATATTTTAAAAAAACCTAAGTGAATAATTTGAGAAAAAAAATTATATGTTTGTAAAAAATGTAAAGTAAAACTAAAAGCGTTAAAAAGAAAAACTAGTTAACTGTTTAACAGAACTTCACATTTATAAAAATAAAAAGCATCCCTTTTTATTAGGTTACTAATTTATTGATATCCTTTCCAGTTTAAATCGAAAAATATTCTTGTGTGTTAAATAAAAGTTGTTTAATATTTTCATTTCACATAAAAATGAACTTTGTGGAATTTTCTTTTATCGTTTTTTTATAAGTTCTCGCAAAATATCGCAAAGTATTACGTATTACGGAATGTCGATAAAATTAGCCGCTGTTTCGAACCTATCTACATTCTAATTTTTAACATAGTGTTTACATTTAAAATATAATTTAACAATAAAAATATAATTTTCATATCGAATTAATAAAAGAATTATTTTGTGATTATCATATTAAAATAATTATAGTTAAAATAAAAATTTAGTTATTTTGTTATAGTAATAATTGTACTATTTGAATTTCATTATGGCTAAAACTAATTCTTTGTGATCTTCTTTGTTTTATAAGGTTAAATTCATAATATAATTAATATAACTATTATATTATAATACAATTTTATAAATAATTTACGTGTGAAACACCCTAAATACGAAAACAAAGTATGAATCCATAGCTCTGTTTTGCAATTCTACGTCCTTTTCCCCCCACGTCTTCATTAGGGAGTACGTCTATTTCCATCTTGTGAGCACGTAAGTATTATTTTTTTGAGCTTTTTAAAACAATTTCTAAGTATTGGTATTTTTGTTCAGTTTAAATGGTTCCTAAGTTTAGTTTTGAAATTGATTGGATGTTTTTTTTTCCTTTTAAAGTATATTTTTTGGCTAAAGATGGCAAGACAAAAGAACGAAAGGAAGAAATCTTCGATGAACGAGGTGATTACCAAGGAATGTACCATTCATCTGCACAAGAAAGTATATGGTGTGAAGTTAAAGAAGAAGGCCCCAAAAGCTATTAAGAAAATAAAGATGTTCGCTGAAAGGATGATGCGCACTCAAGATGTTCGTATTGACACCAAATTGAACAAACATATTTGGTCAAAAGGAATCCGCCATGTGCCGTTCCGTGTCAGAGTAAGGCTGTCTCGTCGTCGTAACGAAGACGAAGATTCGCCGAACAAACTCTACACTCTTGTTACTCATGTCCCCTGTGCGAATTTTAAGGGAACACAAACAATGAATGTGGAAAACGAGTAAGAACATTATTCTTTTTCAGTGACTGTCGTACTTTTTTACCGCCAGAGTAACACGTGGCTTGGTATAAAATATTGGCTGTCTTGTGTATTGGTTCATTGAATTTGCAATACATTCATTGTCACTTCACAAACCTCTTTTGTCTTTTATTTTTTATATTTTTACTTGATCATAGCTTTGAGATACTTGATAATTTACTGTGATTTTTCTGTATACTTGATCTTTTTAACCCACGAATTTTGTCCTCTTTTACCTCCCCCCCCCGGATGTTCGAGAAAAATTCATTAAAAAAACGTTTCCCGTTTAAAATTTTAAAGGTAGATGCCACTTGTTTGCTTTTAGTTTTTTCTTTAACGCTATTCCTACATCTTTTTTTCTTTTAAAATATTTATTTTAGTCATTTCAAATATATAAAACCTTTAACGTGGAATTGGGGCTAAAGCTCTTAAAACCTCACTGCATATGTTTTACTTTTTGAAATAAAATTGCCATCAAATCTCGTATTTAAGCGTTTTATTAAATACGAAACTGACTTGCTGCTTTTTCTAATGCTAAGCTTCTTGGTGAAATTCCGTTCTAAAACTAAAGTTATTTTAATCTGGAACTTATTCACCTTTCGAAGTCGTGATTAAAGAAAAGTTATTTTAATCAATGTATATTATTTGAATTGATGCATCCCTTAATTGGCCTTGGCATTATAACGACAGAATTTTGTGATAAAAACACAGACGAAAACCTAAAAAAAAAGCACCTTCCAATATGGCGTGTATCGCTGACTGTTGATAAGCTCATCAGTGAGTACATTTTCAAGATAAATCCCTCTTGAAGCAAAAACTTTTTTTTATTCCTTGTTGCAGAATGTGTAAACTCTCCCAGTAATTACAGGTAGAAATTATTTACCTGTAACCCGAACCGGGAACAAATCTATGTTTCTTGGTAGCTTTACACAAAACTAGTAACATTCAGAGCGTAGACGATTTTTATTTTTAAATGGCATTTGAAACCTTAAAAATTCATTTCTCAGTTTCTTCCACATCTTGTAGAGATTTTTTTTTATTCCATGTAAACTATTGTCGCATGTCACGAGATTGTTTTGTTGAGAATATATTTTGCCACTGTAGCAGTTAACTAACACTTTCTTGTCATTCATACATTTCAACTGTGCTATGGACCCAAATTCAAACGAACTTTGAGCACGTGGGTGTGGAGAGCAAAAATAAATTAAAAATAAATGTGATTCTATGTCGAATCGTTTATTTTTCTTGGACACTTGACTAGTCCTACATTTCAGGTGATCTTTTCTAGAGAAAATTAATCTTGAAATTTTAGTAAATTTGCAGATAATGCTCCAGTGACAAATTTAAAAAAAAAAAACATTCTTTGTGTAAAATCGCGTCATTATTTCAAAAATAACATTAAAAATTAGCTTAAATTTACCGTTTAGGAGATATTGACAATTTTAGTTGTCCCGGTTACCGTCGATTACTGCGTGAAAGTTTAATGGGCTCATGTCACTCCGGCATTATCTAATCTTGATTATTTAAAAATATCGCAGAAAATTTTTTTTTTAAGTGTTGACACATTTATTTAGGTAACTCCACTGTGGGGAGAGGATAGACCTGTTGTGATGAAAAAGTGTACCATAATAAGTATCTCCACTTTTTCGCTAAAAAGAGCATACCTTGATGAAAACACATTTTTTATCGTCTAAAAATGTTTGTTATTAAGAGAGAACTATTTTTGATTATTTCTAACACTTCTAGCATGTCAGTTTTGTTTTTTTTTTTGTTTTTTTTAACGAAATTACTAAAATTGATGTCCACCATTTTTGAGACTTTTGTAAACTAAACAAGTTAAAATATTTTGTTTAAAAAATCTTGTAACAATTATACTTCATAATTAAAGTTATTTGAGGAAAATTAGAGAATGTAATTAGGTATCGAAAATTTTATGCCGAAAAAGCGGAGGTGCCTATATTTTTAATGCTATAACATTTCAAAATCAGATGAGCTTATAATTTTCTAACTTTACTCAAATAACGTGTCACAAATCTTATTTTTAAATTTGTTTGCAAACTTAAAAATTGAGAAAAATGGCCGTTTAAAAATTTTTTTTTTAAAAATCGAGCAATTATTTGACATTCCAATCTATAATTTCTTTTTGAAATACACAAGATTTTACTTACTTGAAATAATAAATTTAATCATTTAGCTTTCAATTGAAACTAGAAATCTTCAAGAATGCTTTTTCATTTTTAAAATTTAATTCTGAAACATAGGTATCGAAAATTCAGTGGAGATACCTAATTGGTTTAACGCTTTCTTGAAGAATTCATTTTACCTTTAATTGCAGGCTTAATGATTAAAAATGTATTATTTCTATTTGATTAAGTAAAATAATCTGATCTATTTGAAATAGATTGGAATGTCAAATTTAATATCGATTTTTAAAAATTTTCTTTAAAAGCGGCCATTTTACAAATTTTAAGAAATTTGTAAACAAAAAGGTTTAAAATTCTTTACAAAAATACATATATTTCTGACACGTTATTTGAGTAAAATTAGAAAAGTTAAATTAATCTGATTGAAATAAATAATTATAGCATAAAAAAGTAATATACACTCATTGGTTATTGATTGGCTGTGTTTATCTAAATCGATGATTGATGGGCGATTTAGTGACGAAGCGATGACAAATACTATGGATAACTAATTGACATAATTGTCAGAAATGTAAGTGAACGCTTTTCTTGGTTTTTAACCACCTAGTAATTTTTACAAATGAACATATTTTCCGCAATTATTTAATATTTTATTGACTTATTTACTTTCGAAGATGAAAAAAAAAAAATTAAAATACTATAAAATTTTCAAGTATATAATTTAATAACAGATGAAATACCATAATTACTCATTTGAAGTATGACCCACACTAATGTAAATTATACATAAAATAAAATATTTAATTTAGCGAAATAGTAATTGAAAAAAAGTAAAACTTAGTTGAAGCTTTAAATTTTTAAAAGCTGTTGAAATGTAATTGAAGCGACCTAATAAAGGGACAAAACTTAGATCATGTGACCGTTTTTCATAACTGCAATTTTAGTCTATCATGAAAATAAGGAACGTATTAAGTAAAAAAAAAAAATTACAAAATAAAAAATTATTTTAAAAATAGAGTAGCTCAACTACGTTTATTAATCTTTTCAATTTTGGATTTGTAAATTTTGTTTCCACTTAATTACTATATCACATCCAGGAAATAACCCAATACAGAATTTTTTTACACGATTTTAAACTAAATTATTAAAATGAAAAAAAGTCTTGTAAACAGTCATTCATCAGAAAAATTTTATTTCTTCAGACAATAATGTCCTTAATATAACTTATTTACAAAAGCAATTAAAAGCTTTTCTAATTAAATAATGTCATAGTTTTATTGGATTCATTATTTTTCAATTCGGAGCAGACTTTCAAAATAGCTCAAATTGGTGGGGGGTAGGTGATTCATAATCTCCAAGGCGGCTCCTTTTAACAAAAAAAAAAATAAAAAATCAGGAAATAGAAAGGTTTTGTGCAAAATTTCATGAGGGTAACTTTTTTTTTTTTTTTTTTATTTAAGCGCAAAAATGTGTTATTAAATTAGTCATTGCGATGATGTAAACAAAAGATTTTAACTAAAATTTCGAACATGTTATTAAAATATACTTTGGTCTTTCATCTTAATAACAAACATTTTGATGATAAAAATTTTTCATTGACTTTGTGGCCTTTTTCATTACACTATACTGTTTTCTGCAAAAAAAAAGTGGTATTACCTAAACAAGCATTTCTTAACGATGGATTCCTCTTACTTTAATTTATGTTTAAGCTCTTAAGGTGATGGCAGTTTTTATGGATGACCAGAAATGACATTTACGAAATCTAAGTTTTTTTTTTTTTTTTTATATATAGATTTTAACTACCTGTTAATTTTTACAAATTATCATTTTCAGCAATTATTTAATAGTTTGACTTTTATGTTTCAAGAAGCTTTATGAGATTTGCATTTTGTCTCTAGGTTCTTAAGTTTACTACCTTTTTAAACAAAAAATTAATTAATGGAAGTATGATAAAAAAAAAATAAAAATATTTAGTGAAATAGCAATTAAGAAAAGTAAAATTTTGATATTTTGAAGGAATGATTTGCTGAAACAACTGAATTAAAAGTAAAATAATTGCAGTGTGTCAGATGACACTTAAATCATGTAGCCTTTTTAAGGATTGTCATCTTCAGATTCTCATAGTGTGTAAACCCCGCTTTGGACAGAGGGGCAACTGAGAAACTTGTACTGAAGAGGTGCCCAGTCCTGGGGAACAGCTGCCCGAGGCTGCGCTCTCTCATTGCACCAGAGAGAGGAATCGGTGCTTGTACCAAGGCCAGTGCAACTGATGACTGAGGGGAATTTTTGTTCCTGTCCCAGTTGTATGTGCTCGGGTCCCCACCTAAAAATAGACCTTGTGTCCCATCTCGTCCAAGTTGGGGGGACAGTAAATACTGTGTACAGATTCTCATAGAAATTAGGAATGTATGGTTGATTATTTATTTTTATTTTTTTATTTTTTTTTTTCCACTAAAAATTATTTTAAAAATATTTGGGTACAAACAACAGCTGTTTGAGGGTTCCTATAGCCCCCCCTAAACTTAAATAAAGTCAATTGAGGTTTGGTATGGTAACATTGGTAATTTTCAATTATATAGCTGTTAGGGGGTTAAAAAAAGATCCTATAAAATAGCCCAAAAACATCTAGAAGTTAAGTGATTGATCGAAAACTTGTTGCACATAATTGTTTTCCACAGGTTTGCTTTGAGAACTTTGCATTTTGTGAGGGGTTTAAAATGTTACTGACGAAGGGGATTTTTCACCAAATATTTTCTTCAAGCGCCATCTTGGATTTTCCTATAGGACGAAAACAAGCATTATAAACAGCTGGGAACGATATCACCAAATTGAATTATTGAAAGCAATGAAGAATTTAAACGTAATGTTATGGTTTTTTTTTTTTTTTTTTTATATCTTTTAATATTGTAACACTGTATCCTCACCCCACTGCACCCACACATTCCACAAGACTACCCATTGGTCCAGTATTACAGGTTAGACACAAGTCTCTGGTTCCCAATGTCAATTTGAATCCACCCTCCAGCCATGTTTTGATTCTAGAGAGGAGTCATCAGATCGAAGAAATCTGGAAGCTCTCCGTTGGTTCACCTGCGAGCTTGTCAGGTGAGAATCAGGTTAGCGGAAAAATAAATATAACCAAGTCGATTCGATTTTGAAAGGACAAAAGTTTTTTTTTTTTTTTTTTTTATATGTATAAAAGCAAACCTTCACAAAAAAAAATTCTCGTTACACAAGGTTGAATGTTTCTTGTATGTGAACCAAGCAAACACAAATACTTTGAAGAATTTTAGTAAAGGAGAGATGTGGCCTTTGTTTTAACCTTTTTGGTCTGTTCTTAGCAAAACTACTGCAACCTTCGATGTTCTTGTTCTCAATAGTAGTAGAAGGAGTAGTGGTACTTAGATATTAGCAGTGGTATTTCACTTCTTCACCCTCAGCTTCAGCAACACACAGTGGACACTTCCTTTTCAATCTCTGATGTCTCTTCACTCAGTTCGACTGCATCCGAAGACAGATGAACCCAAAACTCTGTTTGGCTTGCCTCTTTATTAACAGAACCAGCCTCACCTCCCAGACTGGTGACGTATCTGTTTTTCTAGTGCAAACGTACTGGCATGCTACCAAAGTACAACTTCACTCCTCCAAGAATAAATTTATTTCATCGATTGGTTTCCGAGGTTCACAAGACACTATTGTTTATCCTTGCTATTAATTCTGCTACTCTTTATAACTTTGTAAACTACAGAGATTCTTGTTTTAAAAATAAATTCTAGATCATAACTTCCTTAATTCTTATAGTATCAAAATCCATTTCTTTGTTTAAAAGTTCCAAATTATTATTGTTCCAGTAATTTTCTATTAGTAATCTGATATCCTTTGTACACTTACAAAAAGATTGTATTTCGTGTTCTAAATTAACTTTCTGTAACATTTACATTTCAAAGTCTTTACAGCATATTAACATCTTGGTTTTTTGCAAATGTCTCTCTTTCACTCGGTGTTTTCTGTTTTACAGCATATCCTTTATTATCATTAATATTATTTCAGGGGTGATATTGCTTCTGCCACAATATATTTTTTCTTTTTATTATTGTTATCATGATGGTTATTTTATTAAATTTTTATAGTACTTTAACTATTATTATTGTTTATATATAATATATATATATAATTCTGACACATTTGAGTAAAATTAGAAAATTTAAAGTTAAATTAATCTGATTTAAGATAAATATTACTTATATAGCATAAAAAATAATATACAACCATTTGCGATTGATCGGCCCTGTTTAAGCGATGTTTGATGGCTGATTGAGTGATGAAGCGATGACAGCTAATATTGATGACTAGAATTGACATAAAATTTATGGAATTTAAGTGAACGCTTTTTTTTTAATTACCTAGTAATTTTTACAAATGAACATTATTTTCCACAATTATCTAACAATTTATTGACTTATTTACCTTTTGATGCTTTATGCAAAAATAAAAATTTAAAATACTATAAAATTTTGTTAAATTAATTTCTCTGTAAAGAAACAAAACTCTTAGATCATGTGACCTTTTCATAATAATGTCATGTTTAGCCTTTCATAGATGAAAAAGGAACAAATTAAGTAAAAAGAAAAAATTTACACTATTCCATTTTCAAAATAGAATACTGTAACTACGTTTATTAATCTTTTCAATTTTGGATTCATAAATTTCATTTCTACTTAATTACTATATTACATTCAGGAAATAGCTCAAAACAGAATTTTACACAATTTTAAATGATTATAAATTATAATTAAAATTTTAAAAAAATGAAAAATTCTTGTAAAAATTCATTATTCATCGGAAAATTTTTATTTCTTCAGACAATAATGTCCTTAATATAACTTATTTACAAAAGCAATTAAAAGCTTTTCTAATTAAATAATGTCATAGTTTTATTGGATTCATTATTTTTCAAATCAGACCAGATTTTCAGTTAGTGCAAATTTGAAAAAAAAAAAACAGGTGATTTAGATTCTCCAAGGCATCCTACTTTTAACAAAAAAAATTTAAAAAATTCAGGAAATGAAAAGATACTTTGCAAAATTTCATGAAATTAATTAAGTTGGGGTTAATGTAAAAAAAAAAAAAATTACCAAAATTTTTTAAAACAAAAAAGTTTAAAAAATAATTTCATTTGTGAATAAGTCCTGAAAATTTCATTAAAATCAGACTATTATTTGATTTTTACAAGAATTTTCAAATCAAGGTGTTTTCAATGGAAAATGCAAAAAAGTCATTGTAATTATGATGCCACTCTGATGACGTAAACAAAACAAAAAGATTTTAGCCAAAATGTGTTAGGTAGGATTAAAAAAATTTAAAAAAAAAATCAAAAACTACTTTCATCTTAATAACAACAAACCTTTTGACAATAAGATTTTATTTTTATAAAGTTTGTGGTCTTTTTTCCATTATGCTACCTAAACAATATTAAAAAACAATTCTTATAAAAATGAATTATTCATCAAAAAAATTTTCTTAAGGCAATCGTGTTCTTAATAAATCTTATAAAAACAAAAGCTTTTTTAATTAAATAATACCAGTTTTACTGTATTTTTTATTTTATTTTATCAGAACAGATTTTTGGTGACTGGGTTAACTGTTTTACAAAAACAATGGTTCTCCAAGGTGTCCTAATAAAACAAATTTGGGTCCTAAAAATTGACTTTCTCAATTAAGTGGGTGGCAACATGTATAATAAAAAAAAATTGTTTTTACCAAAATTTTCATTTTAAAAAAAAAACTTCATTCATTTGTGGATATGTCCTGAAAATTTTGTTGAAATCAGACAATTATTTGATTTTTGCAAGAATTTCCAAATCAATGTTTTTCACTGGAAAAAATGTGCAAATAATAATTGATAATTATTACATCAGCTTAGGTATATTCAATAATTCGCTAAAAAAAACACAGCATAGCATGATGAAAAAAAAGGCACCAAACTTAAAAGCAAAGTTTTATTTTGAAAAAGTTTGTTATTAATAAGAGGAAAGACCAAAGTATTTTTTAACTATTTTTTTTAATTTCCTACTTCTTTCTAGCAATTTTGAAATATTTTTTGAAAACACATTAATTTGGAAATAAAATTTTAAATACAATAAAATAAATTTAAAATTTCATAACTGAGTTTAAGATAAAATATGATAGGTACCTAATTTTTATGTACAGTTCTTATAAAATTTTATGGTATTTTTATTTTTTTATATCTCTTATGAAAAAATTTCACAACTGAAATAATATGAAACTTAATTAAAAATAATACCATAAAATTTCATAAGATATGTACTGTTCTTATTTTTATGAAATTTTTTGTTAATTTTTCACTTATTTTTTATATTGTTTTGTTTCCATTTCTAGAATTGAAACTAAAAAAGAAAATGCAGTATGTGTCACTGAAAAACATTAATTATATTTAAAAAAAAAATTAAATTAAAATATTTATTGAAATAGGATGCTAAAAAAAACTTTCAAAAATCTGACAATGGTCAAAGTCACTTGGAATTCAAATCATGTTTGCATAAAAAAAAAATAAAAAGTAACTAACATTTTCTGAGGTCAGTTTATTGTCAGGAGACATGTTCATCCACATATTTTGGAAAAAAAAGATTCAAAAACTGTAGAAATTATTTTTAAAATACCTGTGTAGTGCAGATTGTAGCTTTCAAATTTATGATCTGTGAAGATCTACTTAATAACAGCATTTTCTAAAGGGCAGAGACTGAAACTTTATTTTAAAATATTTAGCACATTTAACATATTTTGTCTTTAACATATTTATAAAAGCTTTTCTAATTAAATAATGTCTTAGTGTTATTGGGTTTTGTATTTTACAATTCAGAGCTGAATTTTGGGTAGCTGTGTATTTCAATTTAAAAAAAAATCAATTTATATTCTTCAGTCTTCTGCTTCTAACTATAATGACTGACGGGCACATTGTCGAATTTCTTGAGTTTTCCTAAAATTAAGTAAAGGTTGATGTCAATGGATGTAAAAAAAATATCTGTCATCTTCCAAAAATAAAGTATACTCTTTTGAAACTTTATTTGAGGAATATTAGCTGATTTAAAGTATAATTAATCTGATTTGAAACAAATATTTACTTTAAGTTGAAAATAACAGAAATGCTACTTGGTGTTGACTCAAGTACTTTTGACCATCTCAGTCATTATCAAGAATCATGTACTGTTGGTGTAGTAGACAAGATTCCATTGACTACATCCTGGTATTCTCCCACATATTAAATATTTTATACACACTTCAAGATACTGTCTCCTGTAATGAAAGGTTTCATTTAATGTGCATTCTTTTTGCATAATAGTAATAATAATAATAATAATAACTTCTCAGTTTGAGTTCATCCTTGAATTGGATGCTGTATTTGGTATTCATTATTTGTCTTATGTTGATAGTTGTATTTTGTTTTTTTGATATGTTGAGTGATATCTGTATGAATTGCATAGTGTTTTGATGGGTGGCAAGTTAAACTAAGAGAGGGAGGCTGATATAAGCTTTTTCAACAATCAAAAGGCCACATGAATATTGTCTCTTTAAAGTCATTGATATTTTCTTGGTGTATTTGTTACAAATCTGATGCACAACAACATAAATTCATTGAGAAATTAATCATGTGACAATCTTACAAGACTTTTTTTCTCAAGACTACCCTTGGTGCCAACTACTAATTATCTTAACTGTTTTTATAGCTGTTGCATGGAGATATATATATATATAATGTATTTTTTTTAAGCAAAATTACTGGTAAATTTTATTTGAGAGCCAAAATTTTTTTTTGTAAAACTTCTTTGCTAAAATTTTCATAAGTATTTTCTAGAGAATAGTATCTAAGTACAGAATTCTAATGATAAAGTTGAAGTTCTCCCTGTTTTCATATTGTGTCATTGAGAAAAGAAATATAGGTGAAGTTGGGCATTTACATAAATGTGTTTTTTTATAAGTTAGAAACATTTTAATAGATTTTATTAAGTTATCCACTAGTTTAAACTTCATCATGACCCCCTCAGCCTGCTTGGGGCAAGTTTCATCTATTGTAACTAATATACATTTTTAATTATTCCACTCCTTTCTTTAGTTTTCTCCTTGCCTCATATAAGTGATCATTTAATTCCCTGGTCACCTCAAGCCATTTTGAGCTTGTTTCATGTCTCAGGAGATGCAGGATTACCCTCACTTTGCGACATTAATGGAATTCATTTTATTTGATCCAACTGAAAAAGGATTTAAAAAAAAACTTAAATCTTTCTCTTCATAATTATTACATGTAAGTAACAACTATTTAAATGTATGACAAAGATTAGAAAAAAAAAATTGCTTTCACTGAAAATCCTTTCTTTTTACTATTAAAGATTTTGACAATAAAACTGTTTTCATTATGTATTCATCATGGGGTGCTGATTTTTTTTTGTGAAGGTACCTCTAATTCTTTAGCTTTCAATGAAAACTTCAAGAAAGCTTTTTGATCTTTAAAAATTCATTTTAAACCATATGTATGCCAAATTAGTTAAGGTATTTATTTTTAAGTAAAGAGAAATCTGTTTCAAAAGCTAAAATTTTAAGAAATACATGAATTTTGTAAAAACAAATTTGTTTCATAAAAAGAATGTATTTTTGTTTATGCAGTATGGTAGATAAACAAAAATAAAATCTTTTCAATAATCCAGACTAAAAAGATTTTATGGATTAAAACTATTAAAGAAATTGTAATTGAACAGCCTTACCACAAGGTCAATTTTTTTTTATGTGAAAAAAAATCAAATGTGACATTAGCAGAAATTCCATACCTTCATACAGTTGTTTTTTTTTTTTTGTTTTTCTTTTATGAATTAAAAAAATAATTCTTAAAAGAGAGCAGAATAACAATGTTAATTAATTTTGTGTTTATATTAAATAATTTTGATTATAATGATTATATTAATAATTTATAATATTAAATGGGTGAATTAACAATGTTTAAAAAGAAATTAAAAATTTTATTTTGCATTGAAACACTTTAAACTTGTGAACTTTATGTATGGAGAGTTTGAGAACTTGCACCTGCCTTTTTGCTTTTTTTGGGACAAGTAAAATAAATTTACTTCATTTACCAAGCCTTTCTTTAAATTGTTAGCTCATTCATCTGCAAAACACCATTCAGGGCTGGTGTCCGTCCACCCTTCACTCCCTAAAGCCAAATGAGGAATGCACTGTTAAAGCGGTCAACAGAAGACATTTTTGATTAACTTTGCTGATGACTTTAACTTTGGTAGTTCAAGCCACCTAAGTTTTGGGTCTTATCATCCAAGCCTCTTTATCGGGCATTCATATCTGCTCTTTTTTGTGCATTTTTGCTAGCTTACACTGAGCCATCGGTACAAATATTACTAAATCTATAGCTAACAGTGAGTAAGGTCCTTGATCGTGATGTCCAGCCCATCATTTACAGGTTCACTAACTTTGTAGGGATGCTGAGGGCGATTATCTCCCTTTTTACACTACAAATTCATGAGTGTCACCTGACTGCTGAGTGACATCAGATGCAACAACAAGGGGAAAGAATGAAAACTATGTGGTCCAAACAAGAGATATGAAAGACATCACCCAGCCTGACAATTTTCCATCCTAGAAATATTACAAGTAAGAAACGTTTGATATTTTTACCATTTTATGCTGCTTGTTTTATCCATGTTTGTTTTTATATAATGTGTGAGTGTGGGGGAAAAAGAGTGACAAATATACAATTTTTAACCATCACCGAATATGAAGCTCAAGAATCAGTCAAAGGGTTACAGTTGAAATGGTAATGATGAATGATGTGGTATGAATTAAAGAGAAGTTGGCAGAAAATTAAGCTTCTGAGAATAGATAACAACTATCTCTTGACGAGGTAAAAATTAAAGTGTTCAGAGAATTACCGATGTGAGAGTCTTCTCCATGACATCGTAGTTTTTGGAAAATATCATCTGAGTGGAACTTCCTTCATACATTTGGAACACGCAGGGAACAAAAGTAATTCAACTCTGTGGAACTAGTGTAGGGTGTCCTGCACTGGTGGAGCTAAAGAATGTAGTTTGCCTGAATATTTGCTATGGAAATAGCAATAGAGTAAAAAAAGGCTTTCAAGGTTGCATCCAGAAAAGAAGTTGCAGGGTGTAGAATAAGGCTTTTCTCACAAAAACACATAAACAATTTTAAACTATCAAAGCTGTAAATTCTCCAGTCTTTGTATATAATTTCTTGTATCGGGTATTTGTATATAAAATCTTTTCTAGCACAATGCATATTTGGCATTCATTTCTTTTAACTATTCTGATCCTTCCCTTTGCTGTGTGAAAGTGTTATTATAGGAGTCTACTCTCCATATTTTTTAAATTTTTTCTATTTCTGCAGGTTAATCTTTTTCATACATTACAACAACTTAGACAATTTGAACAGTTACTAGTGATTAAATTATGTAATTTTATAAAATCATAAACTTACCATGGGAACTCCAAAAGGTATTTTTGAATATGAACCCATCATCCACTGTTGCACTCTTTCAATGCATATAGTGCAAGCTTTATGTGGAGCTTTCTGCAACTGATCAAAAGTGCACCAGGCTGATCATATCATGGGAAAATCTGACATTGTTTGAGGCAGATCCAACTGGTTTCCTTGAATATTTCTTAACCCAGGATGAGTGTTGTGTTTATCAGTTTGAGCCAGAGACAATCCATGCAGTGGAAACACCTTTCTTCACCTGCTTCAAAGTTTGTTTCATCTTCAGGGAAGGTGATGATCTCAGATTTTGGGGGTACAAAAGACATTGTGTTTATTGACTATCTTCAGAAGGGCTATGCCATCAATAGAAAGTACTCTGCCAGCTTGCTGAGGAAGTTATAAAAGGCTGTAACGGCCAAATGCCCAGGAAAACTGATGAAAGGACTTGCTTCCTCAGGATAATGCTCCACCGTACAAGTCCTTGGTTTCAATGGCTTTTGTGTGTGCCTGTGGCTTTGAACTAGTTGATCACCATCCCTATTATCCTGATTTAGCCCCATCTATATGTCCATGGATAAGCAGTACGATGAGCCATGAGAAAACTGATAACACTCGGGAACAAATTTCAATTGTTTGTCTATTGAATTAGATTTGATAGTTAGTTCTACATAATTTACATGCACTGAACACAATTTTATTTTTACTTGGTTTTGCTCTATCAGGTCCTGATGTTGCCTAACACTCCTCCTCTATCTTTGTATTCATAAAAAGTTTTCTTTTTTGCAGTTACACATTATGCAACTAGGTTTTTCTCCCAGTATTTTTTACCTATTGTTATGGTATTGTTTTATTATGTATACTTTTATATGTAACATCCTAAACATATTTTTAATTTTATCATTTTTAACCCATTTTAATATTAGTAAATTACGCTAAAATATCATAGAATTTTCTCAAGAATTTGTTTTCTGTAGAATATTCTAGAGGGACAACTATAATATATAAATGTGACTCATTTCTGGAGTTAATCAGCCAATTCAGTCAGTTAATTAAGTTTGGGCATTAACATAATTTTGAATTGGTATATGATTTAGTAATTTTGTCATCGTGATTTGATAGTTGATTTAATTAGATGTAATTTATAGTATCCCTACTCATCCGTATTTCTAGTTTAATTTCATAGATTGTAAGTCCCTATTTCATGATAAGTTTCTATTTAAACAAGTTTTTCTTAAACTTATATTAAGAGCTTCAAATACCTTTACAAGTTGACAGAACAATCAAACATGTCATGAAGCACTAGAAAGTTCAAATGCAAAAATCAACCCTGATTCCATTTGTTTTATATGTGGAAATTTTATACTTCCACATCAATGAGCAAATATAACTGACTTCATAAAAAGTGCTCAGTTAGATTATTTTGGCATAAAACTGGGACACCAAGATAAATTGTGGGCTCCACATAAAGCTTGCACTATATACAATGAAAGAGTGCAACAGTGGACGAAGGGTTCAGATTAAAAAATACCTTTTGGTATGGTAAGTTTATGATTTCATAAAATTACATAATTTAATCACTAGTATACTGTAACTTCTTTTATTCCAAAATTTAAGGGTCTTCCAACTCAAGAATTAGATGAAGATGTCCTTGAAAATATTGTTATACACTCAGAGGAGTCAGACACCGATTTTGCCCCAAGTATTTGAAAATCAAAATGATTTGCAAAAGTTTAACCAGGCTCAGTTGAATGATCTTGCAAGGGGTCTAAATTTGCCAAAAAAGGTTGGGGAAATCTTAGCTTCAAGATTTAAAGAGAAAAACTTGCTTACTTCAAACACATACATTTGATTTTACAGAAAAAGAGACAAACTTAAATATTTTAGAACAGAGGATAGTTTAATATATTGCTGCAACATACCTGGTTTGTTAAAGAAGATGGGGTTGAGTCTTACCATGCAAATGATTGGCACTTGTTTTTAGACAGTTCAAAAAGAAGTCTTATGAGTGTGTTGTTGTATAATGTCAATCTATACGGCTCGATACTGATTGCGCACTCAACAATTAAAAGGAAAGTATGGACATATAGAAAAGATTTTAATTTTATCAAATAAGGGAGCATGAGTGGATCATATGTGTTGAGTTAAAAATGGTTAATTTTCTGCTAGGACCACAAAGAGGTAAAAAATGCATTTTTTGAATAGCCATCTTGACCAATTTTCAAGTAATTTAGTTGATGTAAGTGATGAACAAGGAGAGAGATTCCACCAAGATACTGAAATTATTGAGGTACAGTACCAAGGCTACTACATGATAGCTGATTACTGATGGGTGCTTGAAAAGAAACTTGCCATCAACAAGCAAATATGCCAGAAAGTTTTGTAAAAGAAAATTTTGCCACACTGAAAGCTTCATATCTGTTTGTTTTTATTTTAAGTCATTTCTATGTAATTTTACTGTAGTTTGAACTGCTTGTATTCATGAAACATGAAAAAAAAATTAACATATGACTTAATCTTTTAGTCCTAATCTGAAAAATGGCACAAAGGCAGTTAACAAAAATCAGAACCTGATAGAGCGAAACTGAGTTGAAATTTGTATTCAGCACACCCAAATTACCTAGGATCAAGTGTCAGATATCATTCAATAAAATAAATATTACTCAGAAAGTCATCAAGGTGTGAAGTAATGGATAAAAGGAAAATTTAAACTTTAATATTCATACCTGCAAAAAACTGTGTCAAAAGGTAATTTTTATTATTTTAAACACAGCTATTTTTAGAATTTTGATTAAACCCAAACATATGAAACTGGATTTTATTAATTCCTAAACTATTGCTTATCTTTTGTTGAAATTGATTAGGTTCAACCTTTTCTTTATAATACCTAATCTTTATTTTAAACAGTTGTTTAAAGTATCAAATAACATAGTCATGAGAAAAAAAAGATTTGTCCTTGGAAATATCCTTCAAATGCATGTTGTATGAAATCATTCTGGACATTGCTAATAGTATGAAGAAATACCATTCATTTCACTCCAGTCCATAGTGTTTGGTGATATACACTATTGCATTCCTCCACAACATCCAAGGTTCTTAGATTGCTGAGAAGTAAAATAAGTCAAAAAAGTTTCTTCAATTATATTTTATCTATAGAAATGCAGGAACAATTTTAGAGATGACGTTTATTCAAAACGTTTTCATAGCAATTTTTAATTCTTGCTTTGGTTAAAAGCAATTTTGACTTTTACTTTAAGTCAGGTTGATAATATCGATGGGAATGTAGGTTATCTCCACTTGGTTTGCCAAGATGCTGTTAAGTTGCTTTGTTAAACAGCGACAAAAATGGAACACTCTCTGTCTTCTTTCTTTTCCTTCTTGCATATGGGAGAAGCAACACCAACATGGGACATGTTCTTAGACATGGGGATATCTTTCCCCTGAGTAAGTGAATTCTCTAACACACTCACACACGATTCCTAATAGCTAAATCGAGTGTGTGTGTGTGTGTGTGTGTGTATATGCATGTATAGATCAAACTGGCTTCCAAAATTCTTTTGAACTTTGAGAAGTAGTAGGCTTCTATTTTTTTGTAACTGCAAGTTGGATCCAAAATCTAATTTCACAAAGAGGTGTGAACTTTTTTCATTAGTTAGAAAATAATTTCACACTGGCTTGCGAAAATCTTTTTCTCAAATTTGGGGGAGTTGTGAAGGGAGTTATTGTTATTTTATAACATGGTTATGGCTCAAAACTAACTTGTGGTAGATCTACAACTATGTCTGCAAAGTATTTTGGTGGTATTTACCCTTGAATCAAACAAACCTTCCGGTGGGATTTTATTTGCTGAAAAATATATAAAGTTTAATTCCTATAAATTAATAAATACTGAAAATTTTGTTTAAATTGTATAATTCACTGTTTTTTTTTTTTTTTTGCAAAATTTTAAAAACATTATGTAACTATTGTTTGCTTTTATTTTGGATAAAATGCATCCATTTTGGTGGTACATATTAATAGCCAATGAGGTATTCAGGTGGCCTTTTCTTAAGAAGCCTTGATTTTAACCTATTTTTGCTTGTTATAAAATTCTTGAATGTTTTGGAAAGGAAGGTTCTTTTTGATTATTTTCCACCAATAAGATGCACGTTTTCGGAAAAAAAGAGAAATAATCCTCTCGGAAAAAAGGGTTCAGTTGTTTTACTGAGGGAAGGGGGAAAATGTAACATGGTGATCAAATAAACCTATTATTGTTTCTACACGTGTCTCCCTTTTATCTCTGTCAATCCTTGTTTTCTTTGCTGCAACTTACACAGTGAAGATTATTGTTCAATGTTCATTCATGTGTCACTGGAATGATAGTCACACGGACGAGAGAATAGTCTCAAGAGTTAACTTTTGCAGCTTAGAATAACTAAAAACTAATAATTTTTTTTTTCTGAAATCAAATTCAAAGAGATGCAATCCAAGTTATCGTTACATCACTACCACAAAACATCTCTTTCAGTCTCCCTCATGTACAACATTCTTCAAGACTGATATACTGACTTCAACTTCTGACAGCTCAAAATTTCACAACTTCCAGAGAACTTTCACTGTGTCTCTTTAAAAACATTTTTAATTTTATTAATCATAATGTCCATTTGAAAATTAGGTCTTTTTAGCCAGTTTAATTTTCATTAGGCACTCAAAAGAATATCTTGGAGAAGTCATCGTTCCCTGTTAAAGTTGAGATACTGCTGTGGAATAAGGGCTAGGAATTGACAAAATCAAGTGGAGTAAACTAAACACATGTGTACAGAAAGAGAGTAAATTTTTTTAAAACTTTCGGTACAAGAGCGCTAAGGAAGGGGAGATAATAGTAAGAGTTATCGGACTTAGTTAAGTTTTCTCAACACCCCCACATACTTTCATATTGCTATTTTATATATATGAGAGTACCATATGAATGGGTTTAAAGTCTGAATAAAAGTCTGTTGAATTTCTTTAATTTTGCTCTAGTCAGTGGTTTGGTCACTACGTCCGCAACTATATCAGCAGTCGGATAATAAATAATGTCTATTACCATTGTGTAGAGTGTCTCTGATAAAATGGTAATGTATTTGCACTCCTGTCGATGTACAGGATCTCTAGAAAGTGCTATTGTACCCTGGTTATCTCAGAATATTTTTATCGGGAGTATATTTTTGTAGAGAGTTCATTCTATTCAATAGTTGAATAAGGTATAAACTTTCTTGAGTGATCTTTGCTAAGGCCCTGTATTGTTTGAGCCTCTCATAGTGCGACTGGGTTGCTTCTTCGATTTTCAAGAAATGGGTGGACCATCCTTGCTTAAACTGAAGCAGTATCCAGATGTACTGAGTCTGTCGCTTTGGTCTGATGCCCAATCGTCATCACTATATGCTATTAGTCTTAGTCTGTCATTGTTCTTCCTGTAGCATAGCTCGTACTTCGCCGTACCTTTTACATACCCCAGTACATATTTGGCTGTTGTCCAATGTTATTCATGTGGCTCAGATAAATATTGTGATAGTTTACTAACAATATTGTAGCATCCTGCTACCACTTTCTTAACAATGTTGAATTTTGTACATTTTTGTGCAAAAGGTGGATCAGAGAGCCTACTCAGCTTAGTAAATATTTTCAGGAAAAATCAGCTTCTAATTGGTCAATAAACACACAAGTGCACGTTGCAATTCACCCACATACAAATATTTTTCCAGCGCGTGACCAAGTCAAGTTTTCCCACCAATTTGCTGTGATCCTATCACGTGATTACATCAATTATAAATAGCAGACACAAGCTTGCTTTCTCTCTCTCCTTTCTTCATCCGCCTAAGATGTGATTTCAAGGATTCTTGTCTAGACCATGGGTGGTCAGACGTTAAAAGCATATTCACGCATGCATGTACGTACAAACTTTTCCAAACTACATTACAAACATACAGAACATTTGCAAACAAGCAACAAGAACTTTTCTCTTTGAAATATTCTTCTAAAGCTACAGTTTATTCAGCATTTCTCAGCTTTATAATTAATTCAACTTTTGTGAGTTCAGATAAAAATATTCACAGTCTAAGGGACATAACCCCTACAGATCTACGCATGTACATCAATACACAAAAACAAAATAAATACAAATGTTATGTTTTAAAACCATTTTGTTCCGTCTTGTATTTCATGTTATGTGGTATTTTACGTTTAATATAAATTGTGTGGTCATGTTATTCACGCAGCCATAAACAGACATCTACAAAAGGTCCGTTTTTATTACCATACCACTATATATGGTAATCCCGACATTTGACAAATAGACCACTACAATATAACTTAAATCTGGCCTAGTTCAGGTCAAGAGATAAATCAAGCTGGCAATGGCTTCACGGTATTTTCTGGGGTCAATCAGGTCATTAGTGCTGGGGAAGTCCAGTTTTTGCTCACATGGTGTCATTCTCGGTTTGCAGTCAGACATATCGATTCTCTCTAGTATTTTTATTATGTACTTTTCTTGACTCATTTATACTAACCGTTGGGTTATGTTAAAATCTATTCCCATGAGATAATAGAGTTTTCCGAGGTCCTTCATCTTAAATTTTGATGTTAACATTTGTTTAATATAATTTAGTGAGTTTATGTTCTCAGCTGCAGGGATAAATCATCGACTCTTATAGGATTACAATTCTTTCTTTGCTATTGTATTGTGTCTAATATAGACAATGGTCTGCTTGATTATGTATGAAGTCGATTTTGGTGAGGCTATGTAGGGTTTTATTCCAGTTTCTGTCTGACTGTTTTAGACAATATAAAGATTTGTTCAACTTACAGACTTGTCTCTTATTTGTATTTGATATTACTTCAAATCGCTCTGGTTGTTCCAAGAAAATTTCATAATCAATTGGGGCGTGTAGGTATGCTGATTTTACGCCCATTTGATATACTATGAGATCGTATTGTACAACCATTTGCATTAATATGTGAATGGGTGTAATATCCGCTGTAAGAGAAAAAGTCTGTTTATAGTTTAGACCCTTTATTTGATTGTATCCCCTGGCAACAAATCTTGCTTTGTATTTTTGCGATCCGTCTGGGTTTTCTGCCACTCATCGTCTTTTCGTTTTCAGTTAGGTTTGTCAGTTTGAAAATGCCATTCTCCTGTAGAGATTCGATCTCTTCCTGCATTGCTTCAAGCAATAGTGTGCTTTTGTGGAGTTCACGGCTTCTTTATAGGTTTGTGACACACCACATATAGCTCTGTAGCAGTAATCGATATTGATTAGTACCTGGTCGTTTTCGTCTTCAGCGTCTGTTGCATAGTCATTTAGGTAACGAAGATTGATTTGGTCTTGTTAGTTAGATAGCCCACCATAAGAGGAGTATAAAACAAGAACATGAAATTGTAAAGTGAAACAACAAATTTATATATAAATCAATTTAGGCTTTTACAAATAAAATTAATGTATTTTGGTTGATACAAGGTTGTCAAAATGTTCGTAGTAGTCCTTGCAAGAATGAGTTTATGTGTACGTAGGCAGGAACGGATGTATGTATGTATGTATGAGCGTTATTGTAGGGTAGGAATGTCTTTGAAGTAATCGCTCAGTCTTAAAATGTTCCGTTCGTTTATCAAGTATAGAAGAGGTGAGGGAGAAAGAGATAATAATAACGATCGATTGACGTTTGTCAAGGGACGTGTTAATACGCTCGTCTCCTTCTCTCTGGTGACAGCCGAACTTGCCCGTCTTTTATTTTGTTTGTGGGGCTTGAAAAGGTCATCTGGGAATTCACTCCCGGATATGATTCGGGCCTTTCCATTGGACGACGAACAAACTTCGCGTCGGCTCGCGAAAAGGTCCGTAAAAAAAATTGTTTCTGAGAATTGAAGATTATTTGAATTTTGTTTTTAAATGTTTCCTAGTTTTCTATTGTCCGAAAAACATTTCGCATCAAGGTGTTAAATTTCACGAGTTTTGTTTTGGATTTGCTTTTGCGTGTGTGTTAAGCAACGTTTGTAAATTCGAGTCTTTTTAATTTCTAACAAAATAAATGAGTCAGTGCTTAGCATTTGAATTTTAAATCTAGGTCTTGTTTTGTTCACTACATGTCCATGCTTGAAAGGTTGGGTTTCCTTTCTGTTATTGCGTAATAGGGAGTCTATCTTAGACGGTTGTTGAAACATCTGTTGAGGATTACTGCAGATGTCATAACAGCGTAAGTCCATAAATTTTTTGGTAGGTCACTTAATCACGCACCTGGCCATTTCGAACAGTGTTCGCCAATTCCTTTTTGTTATCCCGTTTTGATGGGCTGAATATGGTCCTGAGGTTTCACGTTGTATATTATTTTTACGGAGTAATGTTTGAAAATCGTTCGATTTAAATTCTGAGTCGATGTCCGATTTCAGTGTTCTTATCTTACCGTGGGGAGAAGAATCTGTAATAAACTTTTAGGGGGATGACACAGTGTCATTTATATTTTTAAGGAAATACACGAATACAGCGCTGGAGAAATCGTTGGTAACTTATTTGTGTCCATTTATGTCCATTGGTTCTATGAGTCCATCTAGGTCTGCGTACACTAACTCAAACATGGATGCTGTCCATTTGTCAAGTTGTCTTTTTCTACACTGAGAAAAAAATTTCCCTGAGTGCAGATTTTACAGTGTCCCTATTAATACTACCTTTTCCTTTTATTCTCATCCTTTCAACTACATCCGGGTAATTTAGCGATATCATTGTAGTTGCAGTGTCCCAGTATTTTGCGCCATGCGTTGATATCATAAAATGTTTGACAACTGACAACGAAATCCACGAGAAAATTAGCAACTGAACTTAAGGTGGATGCTAAGACGATCTGAAAAGTAATGAAAGATGACTTAAACCTAAAATTTTACACAAGAACACCAGGACATTTGCCGACACGACCTATGAAGTCAAGAAGATCGGAAAGATGAAAAAAAGTTCTTATTTTAAAAGAAACAAGTTCACTGTAAAAATTTTCTACGACTAAAAGATCTTTACTGTTGACGGTGTTCTGAATCGCAGGAATGACAGATACATACTCAAAAGCTTATGTGTGTGTCAAGGGCGATATCGCAACCTGAAATAATAATAATGATAATAAAGGAGGATATGCTGTAAAACAGAAAACACCAAGTGAAAGAGAGGCATTTTCAAATAACCAAGATGTTAATATGCTGTAAAAACTTTGAAATGTAAATGTTACAAAAAGTTAATTTAGAACACGAAATACAATCTTTTTGTAAGTGTACAAAGGATATCAGATTACTAATAGAAATTTACTGGAACAATAATAATTTGGAACTTTTAAACAAAGAAATGGATTTTGACACTATAAGAATCAAAGTTAAATTTAAGGATGTTTTGATCTGTAATTTATTTTTAAAACATGAATCTCTGTAGTTTACAAAGAGCGGCAGAATAGTTAATTGCGAGGTGATAAACAATAGTGTTTTGTTGTGAAACCTTGGAAACCAATCGATGAAAAAGTAAATTGTTTATTCTCGGAGGAGTGAAGTTGTACTTTGGTAGTATATCAGCACGTTCGCACTAGAAAAACAGACACGTCATCAGTATGGGACACGTGAGGGGTTCTCTTAATAAAGAGGCGAGTCAACCAGAGGAGGCAGAGAGTTTTTGAGTTCGTCTGTCTTTGAGTGCAGCCGAATTGAGTGGAGAGACGTCAGAGATTGAAAAAGGAAGCGTTCGCTGTGCGTTGCTGAAGCTGAGGGCGAAGAAGGGAACTACTGCCGCTAACATCTAAGTATCGCTACTCCTGCTACTACTAATAATACTGCTACTATTACTACTACTGAGAATGGGAACCTCGAAGGTTGTAGTAGTTGCGCTAAGAACAGATCAAAAAGTGTTAAAACGAAAGCTACATCTCTCCTTACCGAAATTATTCAAAGTATTTGTGTTTCTTTGGTTTTTGTTCACATACAAATAACATTCAATCTTGTGCAACAAGAATTATTTTTTTGTGTGTTTTTTTTATATGTAAACAAAAAACTTTTGTCCTTTCAAAATCGAATCGATTTGGTTATATTTATGTTTCTGTTAACCCGATTCTCACCCAACGTACTCGCAGATGGACCAACGGAGAGCTTCCGGATTTCTACGATCTCATGACCCCTCCTCAGGATCAAAACAATTGCAAGGTGACTGGAGAGTAGCTTCGAATTGACATTGGGAACCGGAGACTTGTGTCTAACCTGTAATACTGGACCATACCGGACCAACGGCCAGTTTTGTGGAGTGCGTGGATCCAGTGGGGTGAGGATGCGGTGTTACATGTCAAGGGCACAAGCGAAGCATCTAGCTCAAGTCATGGTCTTTGGGGTTGTGACTTCCGATGGGGGAAAATGCCTATCAAATTTTACAAACCTGGTGAAAAAGTTAATGCTGATGCCTATTACAAGACTCTGAGATACAATGTATTACCATGGCTCAAAGCTAACTACCCAGAGGGAAACTATGTATGGACTCAGGATAGTGCTTCTGTCCATACAGTCAAAAATGTACAGAATTTCTGCAAATCCAATTTTGCTGATTTTTGGCCATCACACTTCTGGCCCTCTTCCAACCGGGATCTTAACCCTCTAGATGATGCTATTTGGAGCATTTTAGAACATGATACTAATAGAACATCTCACCCAAACGTTGACTCTCTTATGGATACCATCGGAGAAGAATGGGATGTTTTTTTGGAGAAGAGTTGTAGAAGTTTCGGGGGGGGCAATAATTGAGAAAGAAAGAGAACTTATCGAATAAAATGTTTCTTTCGTTTTGTATTTGTATGTTGGAACCATTCGTATTTATTTAAATAAACAAATTAATCAATTATAAAACTTTTTATTTCAATACCAAAATTATGCAAGTTTTACCTCCCTACCATAAGCCAAGTCGAGAAATAAGAATGCAAACTCCATTCACTATATTATATACACCGTAGATGTTTTATTCAAGACTTCGTCTGCTCGTCCGGGTGGGTAGGTAGGTGATATTGGGGACAACTTCTGCTAAGTCAACTCTCCCTCTATCAACTCCTCGCCCATCTTGACAGGACGACTGACAAATAAGCAATGGAGACTCCGGAACTGTGACACGGATACTCCCGTCTCCCGCGGATTAACACTCTCCCCCAAAACATGACTGTTAATATAGACCATCACCTGGATATAACCCATTTCTGATTTAGTTGCCACTTGATCAGCAAACATCTTTCATCCACCCCTTTATCCTTTGGTTAAAGTGAACCTCGCTTAAAAAAGCGAACATCAAAAAGCACTATCTGCTGGTCCATCAAACAGAAGCACTTAAGTTCGTGATAAAACCACCTCTCCCCTTTCTACGTGGGTGTCCATAGTATCACATCAGCATATTGTCTCTTTCAGATTTTACTCCATTCTTAGCCTGTTAAATATTTTCCTTGCGTATCAACTGTAACATGCTAGTTAGGGTCGTCGTACCGAAGGTAATGTGACCATCCTTTCTCCGTCGTCACAGATCCAACGTGACATAAACGTGATATAATCGACTATTCCGGTTGCCATATGCCTAATGTAACTTTGATCGGTAATCACGATTCCCAGTTTTACAGTTCGGTGAAGGATGAATGAATTGTGTGGCTTTTTTTTTTTCATTCCTCTCCCTCAATGGACCTGTGCTGTCTAATGGATATCTTTCTTTACGCTTTGTACCTTGCTGGGGTAAATTATGCGGCATGGCGTTTTATTAATTTCAGCAGGCCATGAATTTTTGTTTATGGTCTAGGCGATGTTTCCATTCTAGCGACCTTGTTAATTTGGGCAACCTTACTAAAAGGCGGGGAATTTCTAAAATGAAAAAAGAACAAACTCAGTTGATAAAACTATCGACAATTTATTCAGTCAGGTGCCATGTGTAATACACGCTTAGGCTTCTTTTGATACATGACAAGGCATATTTTTTCCCCGCAGTAGGTTGCCATTTCTTTCTGCGGTAGGCTATAGAACCCAGTCTGTCCTTCTATTTACCCATAGCTGAGAAGAAGAGGATTCACACCTTTCCCAGTGGTATTAGCACGTAAGTGAACGTAATGGATTCAACTGGAATTTGAACTCGGCCCTTCGATTCCTTAGTCCGAGTCGCTATCCATTACTCTACCGTGCCTCAACAATTTATTAATGATGATAAAATATAAACGTTGCAACCATCACAGTTATGCGGTTCGGCTTCAGTAAATTCTTTTTCTTCCCTTGGGGCATTGAGAGAAATCTAATAGTTAAAATGTGGATGTGTTACCAACTTCGCTACGTCTAGAATTTGTTTGTATTTTAAGCAGCAATTCTTTAATATGTTCATGGGTTACTATGCTAGGAGACAGATGTCCCAACGCCAACCTGATAATCTGATCATGCTCCAGTGATAACAATAATGATTGCAAAGCTTGCTTCAGTCGATTATTAACTGTGAACAGCTGGAAATACTGTTTAACAAATGTCCTTAGTCTATTCAGCTGCATTTCCATTATTGTCGTAACATTCCCTATTTATCAACTCACATCTCGGACCTCATTGATCAACCAATTGATACTTTGAGTGGTCTTAATTAGATCAATTCTAGTTACAATTTCGATTAACACACTTTCTCTTGCCACCTGGGCCACCTCTCTCTGGCTAATTTCTGATGAGTTTAATTTCTTGCTAATCACTTTTAAATCGCCTTACGATACTGCCCCCAAAAGTACAATCGGAGCTATTTCTACTATGGGTATCACCGCTCGCTTTTCTACCTTTCTTAAAAGATGCTGATATCGTAAGTACCCATACATCTCCTTACACTGCTTAACTATCATTGTATTCTCTTGTCTGAGAATCTTAAATATTTCCTTTATTTAGATCCTTGATAACCGTGTTGCATTCTCACCTGTGATTCTTTCACGTTCTATTTCCTTTCCCAATGTCCTTATCAATCCATTATAAGAGCTTAAATCAATCAGAAAGGTCATCATCTATTTGGATCTGGTCATAGTCACTTCACTTGTCTTCTTGAGAATTGTGCTTTATGTTTCGTCGCTATAGCTGACGTCAGCATCATGAGAAATCTTAACATTCTCGAACGATGCATTCGGCAAAAACAATAAAGAAATCATCTAAACAAACCCAAAAGCTACGCACGCACAGGAGCGGGCCATCTCCCGATTATGCGCAAGGCCCTAATCGGTTCAGAATCCTTCTCTCCCATCATCTCAAGTACTCTATTTTTTTCTCTCCTGACTGTCAATCCATTTTCTTTCAAATCGTCTTCTTAGTCCTCCTTCATTTCAGCACTTTTCAGCCTCTTCCTTAAAGGTAAGTCCTTTTCTTCCTGTTAAGGGCTATGCGCTTCCACTCTTCAATTCAGCCAGGGGAATCTCATTGTCAGTTTCCAACTCTTCTGTGTCCTCAGGAACCGAATCGTTTCCCGTCGCATTACCAGCCATCGACTGTGAATCACGAGGTTTCAACTCTGACTCTATATCTAAACTGTCCTCTTCTCACTCAACCTGTGGTTTGGCCAAAGTCACCTGCCAAATCGGCTTTTCTGTTTATGTTGCTTCGGGGATCTCCCATTTTCAATCTCAGCTGGTTCCAGATCATTAGCATGTATCCATTTTGTTTTACATGTCATTTGATCCCATATTACGAATGAAACTATCACTGTCTGTTCCACTATCCGACAGTAAGGCCTCCACCTTGGTCCAACTCGGCATGTCTTAGATATGCCTTATAAAACACCGGGTCTCCTACAGCCAATTTTATTTCTTTGGTTTTCCTGTTAACCCTTTGATTTATCTTCTTTTGAGCTCTGCATATTCTATCTCTTGCCTGTAAAAAGATTTTATGCTGCTGTTTTTTTTTATCGGTATCACCCCAAGCAAAGCAGTGAAGCCACTAAAACACAAGGGTTTACAGGGTGTGGAGGAATTAGGAACAGAAACATTAATAATGAACAGAAAGAGAAAAGAGTAATCAGGAATACAGAAGATAGTAATTAACATTACATTTAAATTTTTGCAGATTAAAGTTGGTTGGAAAGCATGGAGCCAAAAGGGAATTCTACAGGCGAAGAGTGCGAGAAAAGAAACTGTTAGCATAGAATTTACGGCTACACCTAGCCAGCGCAACTGTAAATTGGTGAGATCCTGACGCCAGTTTAGTACTTAAGTTCATAAAATCTAGGTACCATGGCGAAAAGCACATCAGAACAATTACCATGAAAGTATTTATATAAAAAAAAGACGCAGTGAGGCAATCTTATGGCGGTGGGAAAGTGACTGAAGCTGAGCCATCAGATCAGGACCAATAACATTGCTGATTCTTCTTTGGATCTTATCAAGGAACTCTAGGTAAATAGCAGAAGAACCAGACCATATGTGGCAGCAATATTCTAAGCATGGACGAATGGTAGACTTATAGATATGTATGATAGATTCTGTAGAGAAAAATTGTCTTGCACGACACAGTGAAACGATTTTTCTTAGCAGCTGGCCTACAATGGATTCAATGTAGTCTTTCCACTTGATGTCAGTTGAGAACATTAGTCCGAGAAGACGCAACGAGTCACTCACCTGGAGGTTAGCATCAGCTATGCTGATGGAAGGTAGAGAGAAGTCTCTCAAATGATTAATGGAGAAGTTTAGTTTTGGATGAGTTAAAATTAAGAAGCCATCTTTTTCCTCGGTTATTGACGGTTGTTTTGGATATGGACTGCCATTTTGAAGGTCGTTAATGAAAATTAAAAACAGCGTAGGATCAAGGATGGAGCCATGGAGGACACCCGTGTTAGTACAAAAGGATCTAGACGAATGACCTTTCAGGATAACCTTCATTTCACGATTTAATAGGAAAAACTGGATCAGCTCAAAAATGTGTCCGGTGACACCGTAACTATTCAGCTTGTGAAGGACCATATACCAGACCCTGTCAAAGGCCTCACCGTTTTTATCTAGAGTATGATAGACTCTTTCCGCAACTATCGTCAGTACATCAGCAGTTGATCTGGAGAAACGAAAGCCGTATTACTTGTCTGAGAAAAGGCCCTGTGATGAGATTAGGTCCTCTAGGAACCTCCCCAAAAGACTATAGAGACAGGAGAAAATGATTGTCATCAGCATAGATACCAAGCTGAGAGATGATGCTATCGAGTGGGCCATTAATGACAAAGTAGGAGCAAGAATGGAGCCCTCTGGGCCACCCACATTTGTACGAAAGGAACTAGACGAGTGGCTGTTCAGGACAACATTCATTTCATGATTTGATAGGAAAGACTGGATTAGTTCAAAAATATCTCCGGAGACACCTGTATGCCAAACCCTATCAAAGGCTTTCCAATGCCACAACCCGGGCTTCACCGTTTTTATCTAGAGCATGATAGACTCTTTCCGCAACTATCGTCAGTACATCAGCAGTTGACCTGGAGAAACGAAAGCCGTATTACTTGTTTGAGAAAAGGCCCTGTGATGAGATTAGGTCCTCTAGGAACTTCCCAAAAAGAGGTCGAAGGCTAATAGGCCGATAGTTGGATGGGTCGGACGGTTCACAAGAATTTTTAAAAACTGAAACAACAGACGATGATTTCCGTCAGGCAGAAAAGCAGGCGGCAGCGAGGTATTTATTAGAGAGAACAGTAACCAGTTCGGGAGCACTATGAAGATCTTGTGACTCTCTTCACTGGAATATTTCCTTCTGGGTTTCAAGATGTTATCCACTTCTCGCAAGAATTAAAGATAAATTAAAAATAACTGAAAACCTCACAGCTGTCAGGGCCTGATTCAAAAATAAACCCTAATTCTCGTTTTCTCCTTCAGATAGTTTTGCTAATATATCAACCAAAATCGATGAAAACTTTCCACTTTTGCATTACTCTCGAGGTGATAAGGGTGTAGTGAACGCCTGCGTACACCACGCCCACAAATTACTCAACAGTAATTGAACGGAAAATAAACAATACCTTTTGTAACGACAATTTACGCATCGCACGAGCCACATAAAAATTTATCGTGTTTTTGCTTCACCAAACTAGCTATAGAAAAAAAATCAACAGTTGATCGATTTTTGGACAATCACATTAATTGACACTTTCTTCAATATCCTTCCCGCGCTCGTCACTGGAGCCACCTTACATCTATAAAAAGCAGAAATTAAAGAAATAACTTCAGTAGATTATAAATTTTCACAATCTAAACCACGTACGTGTATTTTCAATTTTCTACTCACAAACACACATAGACATAAACTACACTCACACAACACAGTGAACTGTCTGTTTTCAAGCCAAGTGAACTATTCGAACTATATCATTATTCTGCATAAATATTTCAACTTTCAAACTCAAACATCAAACATTCTTAAACTACCAACAAATTTAAACAAAAGACATTATTACAACATACATTTGTTCTTCACACAATACAAGGGTAAACCACTTCGTGTGACTTAATCTTTATTGTCATTAACGGAATTATATGTATATACTTGTTTCAATACATGTTTTGCTTGTTGATTTCCATTGATCTCTCGGCATTGCTTTTTGTGTTTTCTTTACAAATTTAATGTGGAATGTTAATGTAAAAACGCAACCTTGATCAAAAACCCTTCTGATCTTTTCTAACCACCACCATTAGCTACCCCATAAGGGGGAGTAGTTGCATGTGATACGTTTAGGTTCTCCATGACTCTCTCTCAATATCTGGTTTAGATTATCTGATTCATTATCAGTAACCAATTCCAAGGGCGCGTCAGATCTCAGAAATATATTAGCAAATTTGTAACCGTTTGTGTAGTTTTGTTCTTTACTGCACACACGCTTCAACCCAATTTGTTAACCAAAACTGACAATATATAAATTCCCTCTGAATATTTCCGGATAAGATCCAAACTAATCTTCTCAAAGAAGTAGGAAGGAATATCAGTCTCTATCAATAGAGCAGTATTATTCTTTCCACTTCTCGTATGACAGGTTATACAGCTGCCTACACAAGCTGTTATGTTTCTATGTGGAGCAGGCCAATAATAATATCGACTAATCAGCTCGAAGATTTTGTCAATTCTCATGTCCCAACTTTTCCTGACATTGTTTTAACAATAAGATCTGCAATCCCTTAGGTGCATACAATCTTAATCGGGGATCTTCCTCTTTCTGTATGTTGTATCGTCGAGGTGAATGATACACAGAGAAGAATGAGTGCTTAATATATTTATTCAGCACCAATATTCGGTGCTAACGGACACATACAAAAAACACAGAACAATAAGTTACAAAACAATTAACAAGACAATTTACAAGGAATGGGGCTGGGTCAAATGTTGTACAGCCAAATGAAGTAAGATCAGTCCGAATCAGCTTAGTATCAACTTATTAATCAACTGTTGAAATCCTCAATCGTAGACAATTTAAGGCTATGAGCCAGGCCATCTGGTAGAGTGCTGAAGGAGTGCTAGCTACTCTACAACACTGTAACATATATATCAGTTCATGCCTTTCTTCTGGTCTATCGATTCATTTAAAGCTTATCGTTCACTTCAGGTTCCACTATCAACGATTCTAGTTTGTTTTTTTTTCGGAATTCGCGACAATTAGTCTGCACAGGTGGATCAAGCAGAAAGATGTTAAGAATAGCATTTTTATTTAAAAATTTATAAAATCTACAAAGTTTTCAAAATATAGGAACCAACTACAATGCAATATTTATCATTTTATAAATAAATAAATATGAAAACAAGTTTTTTACTCATAATTTTATAAACTATAGAACAAGAACATTTAAATAAACAAATGATTTTTTCGAACGTTATACATTTTCTTCTCAAATTATTTTTTTATTTTTTGTTTTAATTTTCCAATTTTAAAAAATAATATCATGATCAAGGATGCCTAATCGATAAAAATCCAAGGCTTAAAACTTCTGCAATTATATAGGTTATCTCCTTCTTACTATTTTTTGAAAAACATAATTTTGAAGTTTTTTTTAAATCGCTGCAAATTTTTTCAAAAATGCCAAGAAAATCTGTCAATAGATTATTTATTGTCAGCCAAGTGCTCGCTGATGAAAAAAAAATCTTAAATGAAGACAAAACATTGTGCACCTTGATTAAAGCTGATAAATTGTGTTATTTGTAATGGTTGGCAAAATATCGATGAATTGCCAGTCGATTCAAACTTTATAAAATGGTAAATAATAAGGATTTCCCTATAGTTCACATATTTTTAAGATTTAGTAAATTTTGCATAAATTTATTAAAAAATTGTTTTCATATTTATTTCTTTATAAATTGGTATATGATAAACATTGCATTATATTAGTTGGTTCACATTTTTAGAATGATGCAAATATAAAATTCTTTTAAATAAGCAATCTAATAAATAAATAGTGTTTAATAATTTTGTTGTAAATTCTCAAAGAATAAAAACGTATAAATTCACTTTCATATGTTTGAATTTTATGAAAATTCTAACCATTGCAGAGAGAGTGAAGGTAATAGCGGTGTCAAGGGAAAACCCGTCCTTTTGATACACCGTGTTATTTTTGCAAGCACGAATGTTAAACTTTGCCGAAATGTGTCAGAGCGACTTGTTTCATGTAGAAAGCTTTGCGTACATTTTAGCTTGTTAATCTCTTTGTTCACAAGTAAAATGTTGAGTTACTGAAATGTTGCATTTTCAGTATGGTTGGTATATTTTAGCGTGCACGTGTAACAAAGTTTGTTTTTTCTTCAAGTTCCGGTAATTTCTGTGTTTTTCAAGTTTTACTTGGATTTTTAAGTTTAAAAAATTCCATTGAAATCAAGGCAAATACGACAAATATGTCTCTAAATAAACAAACCCCGCAGCAACTGAAGATCCTGTGGACTTTTTGGCCAACTCATTAGTCATGTCATGCCAACTTCCTTGTTATGGAGTTGGGTCAGCAGTGTGAGGTATACTGATTCTTAAATCTTACTTAGTTTAATTTGAGTTCATCTCTTCCGGTGCCCTCTTTATGGGTTTAAATTAATATTTGTAAACCGAACTTTTCCATCAGACTCCAATTCGAATAACCATATTTTTCTCCTAAGATCTTTATAGTAAAGATCTTGATAATTCTGAAGCGAAGAAGTAAAATCTTTACACCAGAATTATGAAGTTTCAATATTTTAAGTCACTAACCACTTTCAATGTACCAGTATAGCTTTACCAGGACTACTATTCTATTAAATCGGTACTGATTTAACAGTAACACGATTTGAATTAACAAGATAACATACAAATATAAATGATGTGATTTTTTTTTGTTTTTAGCTCTACGATTCTTTCTTCTCCTTGGTCCCTGATTTCTCGACGTCAAATTTATATCTCTTAAAAGAAATATAATACAACGGGGTTAACAACAACGGACTAACTTTATTTGCATATCTTGCAATGGGCGCCTTTTCTCTGAATACGTGTGTGAATGATTTGTTTTTTACTTTTTAGAAACCCTTTTGCACATCATTTAAAGTTAGAAAATATTTTTAGATTGTAAAAATGATTTTGAAGATAATAATGATTTGCTGATACAGGTTCTACTGTAGTGCCACGCCTATATTTTCTCCAATTGGTCAATAAATATATACTTAAAAACAACAGGACAATTTATCTATCGTATTTCACCATAGTAAATTTATTCCTACACTCTTTTCAAAACATGCTTTGCTACAAAATCACTGATTGGTCCATTTTCCGTCCAATCAGATATTTTTCAAGTAAATTCAAAAATGTACCATAGCGCCTCTACTGGGAGCCTCCCCTGGTAGTATAAATATTGGATGCTTTCCAAATAAAACTAGTAGTAATTTCAGAACCACAGTCGAGGTACCCAGAGACAATGATAGTTCTTATTTACTCGCTCGTGTATTTCATCCTACTCACTCCGCACGTGCATACACACTACAGAACTTTATGTGACACACCACCAGTTCTCAGTGGACACACCAATTAAATCAACTTTTTAAGTTACAACTATTGAACAATTTTCAGAAAGAAATATTCCATTTCAACACTGAACTCTGAACTCAGACAAATCTTTTTTAAGACATTTCCTGCAGTCAAGAGGAAGCTACCTTTTTCTCCTTTCTTTCACGCATATACAACTACTTATATTATTTGTTGAGTTTAATATACATATTTCTTCTTTAAACAAAATTGGTTCTCATTGTTCTCTTTTTTTCTTGATGTTTAAATTTAATGTATGGATGTTGATTATCTTGAAACACGCAGCCGCATTTATATATTTGATCAACCCGACTACTAATCATCACCATTACACTACTAATTAATTCATAGCTAATGGGATAAGAGGTGAAATCACACCTTCCCTAAAGGTATTTGCGTGTAAGTTAATATAACGAACCCGAGTGGAATTGGAACTCGGCTCTCCAATCCTGAACCGTTATCCATTGCACCACAGCACATCCAAGATTATAGCACCTGATATTCCCAAGCGGTCACTCATTTAGGTATTGACCAAGCTCGGCGTTGCTTAACTTCGGTGATCGTACGGGAACCGGTGATTCAACGTGATGAGGCCTGAAGAATTTAACACTCACAGGACCTATTGAAGGCAAGAGAAGCAGTGAAAACACTGAATAAGACCACGTTCGATTGAGCGGATAAAAGTAAAAGAAGAGGAACAGTAAATTTATTAAATTATTCATTCGCTTATCAACCCTTTTCAGGTTATTTAAAACCAGAAAATATTTTTTAGACTATAACAATTTTTTTAATAATAATGGTTAAATGTCTAACTAATTAACCCATAGTTGGGAGGAACAAGAAATGGATTCATACATTTCCGAAGGGTATTTGCGCGTAATTCCGACTTGAATTGGAACTCGGCTCTCCGATTAGCAATTCTGAGCCATTATACCACCCACACATCCAAGCTTATAGCACCTGATATTCCCAAGCGGTCACTCATTTAGGTATCGACCAAGATCGGCGTTGCTTAACTTTGGTGACTTTTTGCGTATGTATGCGTGTGTGCCCATCTCATCTGCATGCGTTGTCCCTGATTTAATATATTATTCAGATCAATATAACAATATTTAGTTTTTATTAGCATTTCCCTTTACACAAAGATAAGATATTTATCCGCATGCCTACTCGAACGGAACATAACACAAGGTCGAAATTAAAATGGGGATTCCACTTGAGACCAGTGTCCTAAAATAGTCTGCATTTCCTCTTTTGGGGACGCTTTAGGCGCGAGATAAAGACTCTACGACCCCGAGGGTGAAGTATTACCCGTGGAGACAGGCCTGATATTGGACTTAAAATAGTGAATGCTATTTTTAGCCTATTAAGATCAATTTAAAAACGCTTCCTTACTTATCACAGAAATAATTTTAATGAATATTTTTGCGTCATATATGATGTCATAATCCATTTGGAGTGAATGCAATAACTCATTGAGAATAATTATTAATATAATAGTTAAAGAGACAAAAGATAAAACAATCTACACTAGTAGTCATCATTTTTACCACCCCCCAAAATAAGCATGCTTCAGAATAATATTTCCCTATCATTTAGTCATATTCTTGTACTATTACTATACCTCCTGACGAATTGTCATCAAGCACAAAGCATAAGTTATCGAATTGAATTTGACGCTCAATTTTCACCCCCGTCCGTAATTCCTAAAAATCCAAAAGATTTGGTATACAGCGTTCCACTAAACCAATTAATCAGCAAACCCATTATTGTCCGAATTAGGGATCAGTCAAATAATATCATTATACCAGAAGGAAACCCAGATGTGTTTGTAAGCACTTTCGACGTTTTGAAATGGAAAGGCGTTACTAAAGATGTATGGAAGCAAACTGGAGGTAAACTTTGTCAGCGAACTCTTTTTGGTGAAAGCTGGCCTTTAAGACTTAACCGTGAGAAATACAGAACTATTTGTGGATCAGGACAAGATTCAACAGTTCTTATTAAGAAATTCATAAATGATATTATTATTTTGGATTGGATAAGTCATCAGCACCCCACAGGAACCGTGCCCATTAATAGTCGCTTTCTCAGAGTGAGTATACCAGATATGAAACTAACTGCAGACTCTAACCCTTTTAATATAACTGTTCCGGCTGCTTCTCTTGTAATTATTAGTCAACCTCCAAAAGTCATCAATGCAAATACTGGTTTTAATATTTCGGCTGAAATTCATGACGCTAAAAATAAATTAGTTACCGAAGGTTTAGATTCCGTTCTCTACGTTGAATTATGTGTTCCATATGAATACAAGCAGTTTTATCATGCTTTTGGAAAGGACATGCTCATTATTTCTACTGAAATTCGATTGGGAGGAGCCAATGTAGTCACTCATCAAGGTACGAACGATTTGGTTATACGCAAACAAGCTTCTGGAGGCAAAGTTACTTTCACAGACATTCGAATATTAGATGTTATATCAAAATTAAAGTTGAACTTAACAATGTATATGTCAAAAGATCCGTGGCTTAGATCACCCGACTGCTCGACGTGTTATGCAGACATAACTTATAAGGAGGTCGATGAATATGGCATTGTGAAATTTAAACCAATGACAAGCAGTTTACTGAGCAAAACGCCGGCAGTAGCTTTTACTCGGGAGTTTGAAGTCATAAAGCAAACTCTCAAAAAATTAATCCTGATAACACCGTATGAACAAAATCGACTTGTAATTACTCGTAACTTTCCGATCCCTGGTCCCATATATTTGGAGGCCCAAGACATTAATGGGAATCGAATTTATTCTGGCCCACACGCGAATCTACCAATAGAAATTGATACAGTTCCTAAAGGTGTTTGCATTTCTGTAGATCATACTACCTATATACGCGAGGGTTATGGAAGGCTTAAATGTTCAGTATGCCAGATTATAGGATCTGTGTATTTGAGTATATATTCCAAAGTGAATCCCTCAGCAGTAGCTAACTCAAGTGATTTTAACGTTGTCGGTGATATTCATGTTGCTCATTTTGATCACTTTAAATATTCAGGTGCTGGATGGAATATTGAACCTCATGTAAACAGTTTTATTCGATTTGGTGCCAGAGATATAAACAGTGGAATAATTCCTGGAGTTTTGAAACATTTTCAGATGAAAATATACGTGGATACCATTGAAACAAATAATGATATCACGCGAACAATTAAAATGTACTCATCATTTCGTGATAAAGGACAAGAAGATCCAAGTACAGCGCTCCGCGCCGTCATAATGCCAAACAATGCGAAGATATCAGCAGCAATGATAAGAGATGTAAACAACGATGAAATACCGATGATTTCGCTTTCACAGAAGCAGTCAGAGTTCACTGTGTACCATTATTTTAACAGACTTTGCTGGAACTGGCAACAGATTGGCAGATCTTTCCTGACTGCATGTAAAGAAAGAAAGTGGACTTACATAGTGGTACTGAAAATGGCGAATGAAGTGATTCCGGATATTTTTCCCGATATTGCTTCAAAACTAAACATATCTTTTAGTAAAGAAGTGATTATAGAGCTTTTTGATCCTAAAAATCCGGATGAAGATATTTTATTTGAAACGATGAAAGTGGTTAAAAATATGAAAAGCCGAATTATATTTGCTCTGTTGAACGCCACGTATCAGCCTATTATATTACCTGCTGCTGCTCGCTACGGTTTATCATCCCGCGACGGATACCAATGGCTCTTTTTAAGTGAATATGCTTACGCATTTCCCATAAATAATCTCTGTGGAGAACATTTAACATGCTCAGAAGCTTTCAAAGGTTCACTTATGTTCATTGAGGCTTACAATATTAGCAATTTTCATTCTGATAACTGGTATCGTGTATTGGATTATTACTTATCTGCTGACAGAACAATGCTTATGGGTTTGGAACCATCTTACCCTAACGTTGACGTTGGATCTTTCTTGGGTATTGGTTATGATGCCATTTGGTTATTTGCAGAGGCATTAAATCGTATAATCTCGCGGCAACTTACGGCCACAGGTACGCTAATTATACAAGAGCTACGGGAGATTACAATTGAAGGGCTTAGTGGGATATTAAAACTAGACAACGAGGGTGACAGATCAGATTTTATAGGGACAATCAGAGTTGTTAATACGGAACCTGATAGAATTCAGTTAATAAGATTTTGCAAAAAAATGAGCCATGATGTTCAAGTAGAGTTCAAATATGGAATAGCTCCAAAATACATTGATTCTTCTACTAACTTGTCCATCACGGTCATTCCTCTTCCATATTCAAATGTGTACAATTTGAGAAAGTTCGTCTCTTACAGCGGAGGAATTAGTGAAATAAACAATCAATGGATTGAGGACAAATCAGAAGCTTGGCCGCCCATTAGAAACCAACGCTTTGAGAAAATTGTGCCTCAGTTTCTATGCAGAAATTCTTGCGGAAAAAGAGTAACAATAGAAAATATTAATCTTTATGACAGAGGAAAATGTATTTCCATGGATACTTGTGAATGCTTTTTAGGTTACTATGGCGTTAATTGCGAAAAGGTGATGTGCGTCTGTCTTTTTGGACACTGCTTAGAACCTTTCAAGTGCAGATGTGCAAAAGGTTGGGCAGGTAAGATGTGCAACAAACCAATTTGTTCCTTTACCTGTTCTAACGGAAAATGTGTGGAACCAGAAGTATGCAAATGTACGTCTGGTGCTTGGGTTAATAAAAGGTGTTCTATTCATATTGCATCAATAATAGTTCCTTTGAGTCTTCTCTTAGCTGCTTTCATCTACTTAGCGTATATAGGTACATTTTGGCTGAAGAAATATCTGGAACATAAAGCTGCCTTATCTGATCTGAGTTGGTTAGTTAAGTGGTCAGATGTAGCAAAAGTTGATACTGCAGCTACAAGTAAAGTTTCTTGCGCATTTTCTGAGCTTTATTCTTGGAATCGAGAGAAATGGCACGTGAAGAGTTTCAATTCTAAAACTGTCGACGTAGATGACGCCAGAATTCGATTCGATATGGTTGAGCTAGTGACAGTTCATCACAAGAATCTTATAACATATGGAGGCGCATGCCTGACTTATCCAAATGTTTGCCTTCTTGTAGAACCGGCACACAAAGGCAGTCTTGAAGATATATTAGTTAACGAGTCCATTCAACTTGGTTGGGACTTTCGTTTTTCTTTTATGAAAGATATTTGCGCTGGCATGAATTTTCTTCATACAAAGACAAATTTTCATTCTCATGGTCGGTTGAAGTCATCAAATTGTCTTTTAGATAATCGCTGGACTGTGCGTTTGTCTGGCTTCGGCGCACCTACCCTTCGTTATGGACCATATACAATATTAACTGATACTGATGACCCGGATATTTATTATGAAAATCAACAGTCATTATTGTGGACAGCACCTGAACTACTTGAAACAGCCACCTGCCTGGACGATATTCGCACGGGCACAAAAGAAGGTGATGTTTATTCTTTTGGAATAATTATTTCAGAGATTGCAACACGAAACATACCATTTGGTCATGAAAGAGATTTCCTGTCTGTATTCTCCATTCTGGACTTAATCGTCGATAAGGATAACCCTGCTTTGGCAAGCGAACGTGAAGTGTGGAGTTCTATTGGAGGAGATTTGTTTTGTGTTCGGCCCCAAGTAACAAGCGAGCAATTACCAGAAGGAAAGACCGTTAAAAAAAAATTTAAGAAAATGTTAGATGATATTTGGTGTGAAGAGCCGACAGCGCGGTTACCGTTTCAGAAATTAACTTCACTTCTCAATAATATTCATCCTTCGAAGGGAGAATTGATGGATAACCTGATACACTTGCTGGAATCTTATTCTAGTAATCTTGAGCACATTGTTGTTGAAAGAACAAACGACTTAGAAATCGAAAAAACTAAAATTGATAACATCATTAGTCAGATGCTGCCAAGGCAAGTAGTTGAAAGTTTGAAGAATGGCGAAAAAGTGCAACCAGAAATATTTGATAATGTTACAGTTTTTTACAGTGATATCGTTGGGTTTACAACCATTGCCAAGAGAAGCAAACCAATGCAAGTGGTAGATTTGTTGAACAATCTATACGGCAAGTTTGATGGCATCCTAGCACAGTACGATGTTTACAAAGTGGAAACTATTGGTGATGCATACGTTGTTTCCAGTGGCGTTCCAAACCGTAATGGTAATTCACATGCTGGTGAAATTGCTACAGCATCGATAGATATAGTATGCACTATTATGACAGTACCAATTCCACATTTGCCAGATGATAAATTACTTTTGCGTATTGGTATCCATTCAGGGTCTGTAGTTGCTGGTGTAGTTGGTCTTAAAATGCCTCGATACACACTTTTTGGAGAGACCATGCAGATTGCTGCTAATTTAGAGGCTACATCAAAACCGTTGCATGTTCAAGTTAGCAAATACACAATTAATATTCTGAATGAACTTGGTGGCTACTTCTACAAACGACGTGGAGATAGGGAAGTATGTGGTAGAACAATAACCACCTACTGGCTTATAGGTAAAGCAGGTTACGAGAAAGTTTTACCAGATGTTGACGAATAAATTTGTTTTTCAGTTTCAAATTGTGTTTAAATAAATGCTAAAATGCATTTGGTCTATTATTATTATTAACAAACAAAATGGTTGACGTAATTCATCCAATATTTTTTACTTCTTAAAGAAAGATTTAAGAAAAGAAAAAGCACTGTTTTGCATACAAGTATAAAAATGTTTATATTGTATGCAATTTTGAAACATAACTTGAAGACTGACATACTGTCGAAATATTGTTGAACATTGTTAAACACTCTTTTCTTTTCTTTTGCTTTTCTTAATTCGCGCTATTCTATAAGATTATTATTATTATTATTATTTTTATTTTCTTTGATTTCTGGCGTTTACACATTTCTTTCCGGGTCCCGCCCAGGGACCTAAGGTTAGAAATGGCGTCATGACACTTTCCACTGACAAAAAAAAAAAAAAAATTACATAGATAAAGCCCTTCGTAAGGTGTGGGCTGTACTTGTGAGTACAATTTTTTATTTTATTTCTTTAAGGCTTGGGTTACCACCAATCCGTTCAATGAGTCAGTCTATTGGGTCCTTTTCCAATCAAGCCGAGGGCTCCAACTACAACTGGAATTGTTGATGTCCTCATGTGCCACATTTTTGAGATTTCGAGAATTTTTCGAGAAGGTATAAAAAAAAAAAAATCGATGCCGCTTTAACCCAAGAAGAAACCTCTGTGGCACATTTCTCAATAGAAAGGTTAAAAATATCAATCCCAGGAATGTCGCGAATAAAGTCACAAAATGAATCTCAATCAGTACGCTGAAAACAGAAAGAAGTCTTGTGAATGGTGTGGGGTCCTGTTTAATAGACGACTCAAAATAAATATCAACATATACTTGTAGAGGGCCGCGGCGGTTACGGTTTGTTGAGGGTTCATGGCGTGGCTGTTAAGTTGTTGATAGAAGTCAGACGTAGAAGAAACGCAAGGTTCAGATACTCCTGCCCGCCGAGCCCAACTACATAAAAAGGTTGGACTTTGATTAAGTCCAAAGAAGAAGGAAAAGAAACAAACAAAACAAGACCGATAATATATGTATATACAAATATATATTATTAACAAGTTACAATACATGGAAACAGTACAAAGGGCGAAGTGTGTGTGAATATTCTGTATGTGCGTGCGTGTGTGAATATTCTGTATGTGCGTGCGTGCGTGTGTGTATATTGTGCTTAGCGTGTTTCCACGCTATCCCTTGTTAGCGACTACTATTCGAGGTTGATAGTTGAAATCCTCTAGGAATAAGAGAAATTTACCTCGAGGTGTTGGTGCACAGGCCTGAAAGGAAAAAAGAGATCGAGGCGAAGGGTCATTGGCTATTTATAGCCAGGAAAGAGAGACCCCTGGTGAAAGGGTTACGAACTGAAGGAGGAGTTAACTCCGACATACTACAGCGTGATTCAAATTACCTAGGGGACAGAGTTGTGATGATGTACAAGAATTACGAGAGGAGGTAAGGAACAAATGAAGTAAAGAAGAATTATGATCAAAATTATTAAGGAAACGAGTAGGGAAGTCCACTAGTTGACTAAGAGACTGAACAACTGAAAAAATGAATGTCTGTATACCGGTAACATCAGAAACATTAGAATGATTAAACTAATTGAAATGAGCATTAAAATCACCAAACACAAAAATATTCGCAAGATGAATGTAGAGAGAGCACCATTTCTATGATGCTAGATATTTTGTCTAATATGTTACAGCCCGAGAAGAAGCGGGGGAAGAGGCGATGAAGGAAAAAGAAATGGCTCACAGAGTGCAACGAAGAAAGTTGAGAAAACATGGAAGAATCATCTAGAGACTCAAGAGACGATACACTTGCTATTGGAAGATTTTCCCGGGTGTAAACACTAAGTTCATGCATATCCTAGAATCTTTTCGGCAAAAAGAAAGATAGCTTGGAACAGAGAATTCATTGGTAGCAGTAGAAGAATTTAAATTAGTTTCGCAACGTACTGAACGTTTCAAGAGAAAAGATTCTACCTTACAGAAATTTGTACGAAGAAAGAAAAGTTGAGGGGTTTCGCGTATTTTTTGTTTACTGGTTTAGTCGTATTTCTTTTAATTATAACTGTCATAAGAAGATTAATTTTTAAGGAGAAAAATACCCAAATAATTATCACTGTCCATCGTCTATGGTAATACACGCTGGCCAGAAGTTGGCTAAAACTAAAGCATAATGTAGCCTTAGTATGCATGTGTAGGGACATTATCATACTTATTATAAAACCCAGGTTGTGTGTGTGTGTGTGTGTGTCTGTACGTTTATATATTGGATCGGATTTCCTATATTTTTCAACCGATTTCAACAAAACTTCACAGGAGTACGTAAAATTACCTTGCAGTGGTTCTGACAGCGCCAAAAATTGGAAAAACACAATTGTTTTTGCACGAAATCAATTTGAAAACACAATTAAGAGGCATCGTGAGAATGAAAGGGGGGCAACTCATATCGAGTTATACTTATTATAAAACCCAGGTTGTTTGTTTGTGTGTGTGTGTGTGTGTGTGTGTTCATTTATATATGGGATCGGATTTCCTACATTTTTCAACCGATTTCAACAAAACTTCACTTTTTTTTGGCAGGTAGTGTTTCTTATTGTCTTCCACACTTTTTCTTTTTTTTTACATTCAGAATGCTTTAAAAATTCCATTTACAAGACAATTGTTTATAATAAAATTCTATTCAATCGGTAGACTCATAACGATTGAAAACAATGCTTTTGTTTGAGTTTGGGTTTGACCAATTTGTAAAAAAAAAAAAAAAAACTAATTAAGACATGCATGTCCGTCAACATTAAACAATAATCTTTGTCAATTTTATTTTTCAGTCTTTATGATGGTCGGTACTTGATCTATCTCTTACTGTTACATCCCCGGGCAACGCCGGGCTCGACTGCTAGTCTCTAATAAAACTTCATTAAATAGCATACGCGCAAACCGCCAACGCACAAAAGTTCTAGCCTGTTTAGACAGTCAGATATAAAAACAGAATACATGCTGTCTGGTCAGCAGCAGTCAACTCATGTCTTAACAGCGTTTTTTTTTCTTTTTATGTGCCGCATCCCTTGAGGACGTAGGCGATCATGGCTCTCCACATCCCCCTATCCCTTATAGCTCTCAATAAGTTTTGTCCCTTTGCCACTTCCCCCCAGGCTATGTTCTGTCATCCACTTGCTAGGTATGTCATGCGTTGCTTTCCCTTGTCTCTCTTTCTCTCTATTCGACTTGCGAGTATCAGATTCTCCAAGCCCTCCTTTCTCATTACGTGTCCAAGAAATTTCAGCTGCCTCTTCCTGATGTTAAGTATAAGCTTCCTCCTTGTTTACACGCTCTTCAAAATCTCATCGTTGCTCGCACACTCGGTTCATGATATCCATAGTATCCTTCTGTAGAACCATACCTCCGCTGCCTCGGGTCTTTTCTTCATCTTTGAGGAGACCGTTCAACATTCGCTGCCGTAAAGGAGGACAGATATCACGTAGCAACTCAGTACACTTTGCTTTTACCAAAGAAATCCTCCTGTCTCGTAATAATCTCCCTAGCTTTTGGAATGCGTCTTTGGCCATCCCAATATGTCTTCGGATCTCAGCGTCGCACTTACCGTCCTCTGTCAAAATACTTCCTAGATATTTAAATTTCCGCTTGATTTTAGTGTTCCCGACCTGCAAATCGCATTTCGGGCTCATCCTTTTACTGATGACCATGTATTCTGTTTTCCTGTAGTTTATGCTTAGTCACTTCTTCTTGCTCTTCTTCGCTACCTTCAGTGGTCTACACGAAACAAATACAACTTTAAACATTACACACACAAAAAAAGACTTTTTTCTTTTTCTTGTAATTTCTGTTAAATTATATATAAAATGTTGTGTTTATTATAAAACATGTTTATAATTATTTCTTATTTCTTAATGGAGTTCCGTTATTCAAATTATTTATTGAAGTTTGGGTTGACGAACATTTCGTCATATGTATGTGGGTGGCTTCGACAATGTAATATTAGATATTTCAAAGGCCTTTGACAATGTGTGACATAAAGTATTAATGCGCAAGCTCTCTAGCTATGGAATAACTAGAAGAGTCATCTCAATTATAACGGGTAGGTCCCTGAAGATAGTTGTTAACGGTCAGTTCTCCGAGGCCCAAGCGATCAATGCAGGTGTCGGCCAGAGTTCGCTTCTTGGTCCAACCCTGTTTCTACTTTATATAAATAATATCTTTAAGAGTATACTGCGATCATTTGTGAATATCTATGTTGATGATACAACGGTATATGAGTGCACCTCCAAAACTCTAGATGACCAAAGATTGACAACTGATCTCTCCTCTGACCGAGCTCTTACAGCTCAGTGGGGTGAAAATGTCTGGTCATATTCAATATCCTCGAAAACTAATCTAGTGACATTCCATCATCGCCAATCGAACCCAGAACTATGGCGATTAATGAATGTCCCCTCAGGTCGAACCCATGTCTTGAGCGCGTATTGAGACTTACTCAACTTAGACCTCAAGTGGAACTCATACATACAATCTATGGAATTTAAAAGGTTTCGTTTTTTTTTATAAGTATTTCACCCCAAGCAAGGCGGGAAGTCACTAGGACGCAAGGGGTTACAGAAATTATAGAGCGAGATCGGATAGGAGTGATAGAAGAGAGTATGAGGAGAAGGGTAGTGGATAGATCGAGGCAATTGGAGATGTCGATTGACATTACACTTGAATAGCTGGAGATTATAGCTCTCAGGGAAACTGGAATAGGGAAGGGAGTTCCACTGGCGAGAGGTGCGAGACATGAAGCTATTAGAGTAGAAGAGACGGCTACATTTAGGAGTTTCGACAGTGAAGGGGTGAGAGCGGGGTGCCAGCCTCGTAGGGCGCTTGAACTCATGAAGTCTGGGAACCAGCGAATGCAGCTCCTCGGAGCAATTACCATGAAAGTATTTGTAGAACAGACAGAGAGAGGCGACGGCGCGTCTGTGAGAAAGTGACTGTAGACGAGATGCCAGAGCAGGGCCAATTATATTGCATATCCGCCTCTGGAGCCTATCAAGAACCCCGAAGCAAACAGAAGGGGCTCCAGACCATATAAGGCAGCAATAATCCATGCAAAGGCGAATTGTTGATTTGTAGATCTGAAGGATCGATTCCGGGGAGAAAAATTTCCTGGCGCGGCACAGGGAGCCAACTTTCTTTGCGGTGGACGAGGCAATTGACTCAATGTATTTGTTCCATCTCAGGTCAGCAGTCAACGTGAGACCGAGCAGCCGCAGAGAGTTGCTCTCGAGAAGTTGAGCGTCAAACATTCTAATGGAGGACAAGGTGGGATGCATGTTCCCATGTAAATAATTAATGAAGAAGCATACAAAAATTTGGGGTTTACTACGGAGATTTATTCTTTTTATGGTGACTGTGTAGTGAAACAAAGTTCTCACTTTTTCTTCGGTATATCCGTTCTCTTGTCGTGTCCACTAAAATATCAAATGCAATATTTATAAACCAATCACACTCAAGAAAACACTTACATCTTAAAACACACCAATAAAATCATAGATTACAAATCAGAATGTTTGTTGTATTAGTCATCATTATTTTTAGGTAGATACCGACCAAATATCGTACGGACGTAGTAGAAGACATACCACGTGACTTCTTAGGGCCAATTAGGAATAAATAAATAATTTAATTCTGGAGCCGATATTGTTCGGAAAAAGTGTATAAAAACATACGAAATCCGTTCCCAAAACAATATATACGCGGCTGTCACCAAACTACACACACCTCTCGCTGATGACCTTCATGACCTCATGTTAAAAACGACAGCGTTGACAAACTCCAGACCACGGCAACACCGCCAACAGTAAGAAACAATTCGTATCTCTCGTATCCGTTTTTACTATGAATCACGCACACAGATGTTGACTTTTTCATACAAACACACATATCACAACATTTTATTGTTTCTCACACACGTACACGAAGACAGTTTATATTTTATTTCAAAACTTTATCAACCCAATTCCAATCTATTATCAACTGTTTGTAGTCTTATCGTTATATTAAATTAATGTTTATTTGTTGAAACTACGTTGTCTTTTCTACTGAATTTTATTCCTTCAATGAAAAGCGTTTGATTATTCTAGACGGCCAAATTACGAGCGACCCTGTAACGATATTTTGTTAATGTATTGAATCCCGACACTCCAAATTTTAACATTCAACGAAAAACCGAGTAGAAGGATTCCTACACTCTTTTCCTTGGTGCAGAAGTTATGTAAGTAGAAACATTGTATTCATAGTCGAGCTTAAGTTAGCCTTGCACAGTTAAAACAAGCAAAAGAAGAGTTGTACTTACTGGGAGATTTAAATATGGTTATGGAATGTCCGTTTCTTTTTTCTTGGTCCAGAAGAAACCTTCATGGCTAAGACCCACCATACCACGCAATTCCACTCTCATTCCATTCGTATTCCGCTGGATTAGATTGAATGTTCTTCCCAACGAACTGTTGCTCTGTGGAACCGACTACAAAAAGGATGCTTCCCCAATAATATAAAAATTTTGCTTTCCTAAAATGAGATTGGCTCCAGCTAAAATTTGACATTGGCCAGCAAACTTGTTTCTTATTGGCCAATAAAACTGTCTTCGCATATTCCAAAAAATAAATCCGAAACACTTCAATGTTCTTGGCGGTTCACCACTTGAGCCTAGATGCTAAGAAATTTGTCCCAGCTTTCCCGCATTAAAGGGTTGAGATTAAAAATTGTGACAAAACGCGAGGAAAACAGCAAGATTAGAGCAGACAAACTCTCTCTTTTAGGCGCGTACGAATAAAGAAAAAAACTCCTGCTCGGTGAGTAACAACAAAAGAAGAAAGTGTTTATTTACAACATACACAGAAAAAAAGGTAAAGGGATAAAAGGACGATCAGGAGAGAAAGAAAGGGAAAAGAGAAAATGTTCTTAATTTAAAAAAGGCTTACTCAAAATATTTCTTTGAAAGCCTAAAGCGATTAGAATATTGTTAAGGTTCAGTTCAGATAGAAACACTCACAGTTCTTGTAGTAGGAAAATTGTTCGCAGATATAAGAATCCTGCAGTTGAGTGAGTTCGTAGGTCGACTACAGAAGTTCAGTGAGCTCGTCAGAAGGAGTGGTGAAGGGATGCAGCTTTGGATTGGTCTTGAATTGTGGACCGACGATAGTTCTTGACAGCCCTTTAGTAGGTAGTTCTTCTTTGGTTGAAAGAGGTTCTAGAGCTCCCTAATGTTGACCTCACAGACGTTAGGCAGGATTCTCACTGGCAAAATAGGCAAGATTCTCCAAATTTATGGAGTTTTGGTAGGCTCTGATGGAACGGGGACTTTTCCCTCCTAAATCGTTATACAAATTTCCTGGCCCCTCTATTGGTTAGAAAACACATTCTTATCTCTGATAAGAATCAGGGCCCTGGGAGCCGGTTTTGAAGGTACTGAAAACAGGTTGAAGTGAAGAAGCTGTGAGGTTTCCCCCAGACTTTATGGCACCATGGAAAGACTAATGGTGGTGGAATTCCTTTTTATATTTTCCACCAGCTCTCTCGTTAGTCAGAAAATATATTCTTATCTCTGATAAGAATCAAGGCCTTGGGAACCGGTTTTGAAATTTAAAAGAGGTTGGAGTGAGGATAGAAAAAATAGCGAGAATGTGAACTTGTAAAATTGTTGTTCTCAAATTAAATTCCAATATAGAAAGCCATAAAAAATGCACAAAATTTAATCCCCAAACCTTCTGAAGAATAAACCTTTCTCAAAACGTGACCCCCCCCAAAAAAAAACAAATAAGCTAAACGATTATACGTAGATCTTTAACATTTTTAAAACAATAATAAAAATGTAATTTTTATAATAACTACAACATAACCTGTTTAAGTTTAGGGATTATTACTTCTTAGCCGTTATCTTCCCCACATATCCGCATATAAAGTCATAAACTTATGGAATCTTCCACAACAAGCCAGTTAACCCCTGCTAGGAAATGCACTGTTCCTGTTGTAATTTTCACCATCACAATCTTACAAAATATATAACAAGCATTCATTGGTTAATCACCTTCAATCTAGCTTGCTAATTGGTCAGTTACGACCAATCAAACCGCCTGCACGCGACAAATGTTTTTCCGCTCAATATGCTCGGAGCCTCCAACGTGATGCACGACATTATAAAAACAAAACGCGTGTAAACTCCCTTGTGTTTTCTTTTCATCTCTCTCGCGTCTCATTTGCCAAGATGTAATCTTCAAGAAGTCCCGTCTTAACCTTTGTGTTCAGACGTTAAAGACCATTATCAACATTCACGCAAGTACGAACTCTGAAATCTCTTCTGAACTTTTACCAACTTGTACAATACACAATTCCAAACATGCTAAAGAAACTTTATTCTTCTAAACTACAGTTTAATAATTACTTTCACTTTATGAACTTAGGTACAAATATTACCTAATCTAAGAGACACAACTAGGTCTAACCTTTTCACTCAGTATTCATGCATGTATATTGTATATCAAACTCAAACATTAAACTCAATTGTTACGTTTTGAAAGAAGATGTTTTTGAATAATTATTCTCTATCTTGTATTAATTGGAAGATTATTGAACACACACAATTTTAAGCCTTCTGATAATTCAAACCTTCTACTCCTCTCCAACACACATCACACATCCGCAACAAACTATGCCTCTTACTCTGTAGTCCTCTACTCTCTGGTTCCCGAGCCTTGTACAGGATGGGCATCATTGTAAAAAATAAATAAAAAATTAAAAAAAAAACAAACTTAAAAACTCATGGAAGTATAATAAAATCGCGATTTTTTTTGTTTCAATAACCCAAGAGGAAATTATAAAAAAAAAGCAAAAACTTCGAACAATTGAAAGAGACACAGAAATTTAGATAAAACGGTAATTAATTCATTATGTTGTATTGTACACACCTAAACGATCGTACTAAAACTGAACAAACTAAAAAATAAAAAAAAATGTTTAAAACTTTAAAACGACTGTTTTTGTTCCAATCTAAATTTTTAATAAATAATTAAATAACTTAAGTATTTTTAATTTACGAAAAAATACTATAATTACCGTGCACTAAGAAAATAGAAAACATTTTTTATCTAATCTACTTCTAACATATTTGGAATAATAGAAAGTTAAGTTATTTTTACTCGTTTTACTTTTATTTCTGATGAAGTTTCTTTTTTTTCTGCGATTTTTTTTTATCACAACGTACATGTCGCGACAAACGTGTACTAAAAAGCGATGGAAATGAATAATGTGAGATGTTATTTCAGGAAATGACATAGCTCACGTTTCGTGAGAGAGATCAGTTTTTAACTGTTTAATTTTTTATTTTAGGCTATTTAATTTGTAAATAGACGATTGATTAGTGTTGTGGATTTTTTAAAAGTTCAATAAATATTCAAATTCAAAAGCAAGATTCATTGAAAATTATAAGTAAAATTCAGGTAAAACTCAAGATTTTCATGGAGCTGAAAATTTGAATCTTAGTTTGTTTTAAGTGCAGAATAAACAAACAAACAAATAAATAAAAAAAAAACATTTTTTTTCTAAATATTCAAATTCAAAATATTGTGTAGTTAGAGAGGGTGGCCCGAAAGTCTTGTCACCCCCAAAGTATGAACAATAGAAGAACGTCTAAAGCACATGTATGGACTGGATTCAGTATTTCACTTTCACTGACGTTGTCATGCATAGAGAATCCTCTCTTCCAAAAACTGTAGAAGCTCGTGTCAACCATCTGAAATAAAAAAAAAAAATTATATTATGTAAGAATAAGAAGCGTGACAAACAAAACTTTCGGACTATCCTGTAGATTTTAAAAAACAAAACAATTTTTTAGTCTTAGACTTCTTAAACTTAAAAATTGTGTATGTGACTAGCTTAAAATTTAAATCAACTTGAAAAATTTTTAAATAATAGTTTTTAAGTTTTATAATGTATAAACTGAGAAAAATTAATTAATTAGTCAAAAATATCAGCAAGATCATGGTCACATGATGTAAAGCACATGTTGGTCAGTGTCACATGATTTCCAAAAACAAGTGAGTATATAAAAAAAAGTGAAACGATCGTTTTCATTTCACTTCAGTAAGGATCGGCATCAATATTTCCTTTAGAGACGTATTGTAAAGTAAGTATTATTGTCCCTCTAAGAATTATTTGGTGTACTTTGTGTCATATTTATTTCGTTTTGATTTTATTTACTAAAACACCTATATTTCAGAAAATTATTCGTCATCGTTCCATCCCATGTGTTATTGTTATAATTTGTTTTAAAAAACACTAAAAAAGTAAATTAAATAAAAGTTTACATTAAAAATATCGATTTGTGAAAAATACGTCATTCGAGTAATAAGTGAAAAATGTGATATTCTTTTTTTTTTTTTTTTTTTTTGTGTAAGAACTTCGGATTTGTATATTTGTTATTTCCTTATTTATTGTAATTTTATCCTTTATTTATCTCGTTAATTCTGCAAATTATTACGAAGATTTCGTAGTTTAAAAAAAATTAAATTTAAAGAGATCCTGTTTCTGAAGTACTGTTATCCAGATATTTTATTTAATAAAAAATGCCTCTAAAAACGATTTTGATTTTAAAATAAACCACAAATCAATATAAATTAAATAATTTTTCCACCCGTGAATAGTTTGAATACTGGAGCAATTTGGTGGTAACACACACACACTTACACTGCTAAAATCGAAGTATTTATTTACGTGTTTTTACCGTTTCTAATGATTTATTTGCGTACCAGTCAAAGAATGATTTTACCTTGATTTATTTATTTTAACTCTATAAAAATTGTTTGGACTTATCCTCATATTCTGAGCCCTCCTTTGGATTTGAAAAGACATACATCCGAAACAAAGCGATACCGTCCGAAATGCAATTAATTTCAATTTTTGTTCGTAAGTAAAAACAGTTAATACAATCTCCGTGAGAAAGTGCATGATGAAAAATATTTCTCGAATAATATGCTCACAGATTGTGTGCTTAGAATATGAGGCTAGAGAACAATATGGGCGTCACTGAGTTTATTTCAATTCGAATGGAGAAACTAATTTTCAAACTAAATTTGACGATAATCGCGTAGTTTTTAGATAGTAATAAACTAAAGCTGCACAACAAAATAAGATCCCATATTCCTTTTCAGGACAGAAATCCATTCATACCTCTTTTGATGATACAGTGCTGCGTGGTAAAAATCAAAGGTATTTCCGCGTACCCACTTTGCAGCAGAACGTGACACAAGGTCAAAGTTTAATGTGGGATTTTCAGCAATACAGTAGAAAAATTGCACTAACACCCTCGGTACCCCCCCCACTTTTTTGCGGGATGCCTCTGGCGCAGGGTAACGGGTTCCAGGGTTTCTTTGATGCTTTTAGTTTTTGTTACTCATTCTTTCTAATAAACTTTGAATTTAGTTAGATTGAAGTTTTCCGGCAGAAGTAGAAATTCTTTCAGTTTCTTTTTGTCGGTTTTAAAAGAAACGCTTTACATAATTACTTGGTGTGTATGTATGTTTTTTTTGTTTAGTTTTTTTTTTTTAGCTTTTTATGTGTTTGTGTGTGCGTGTTTAATTACGCGCGTTTTTATGTATGTGTTTGTAAGAAGAGTAAGTTACTTATTCTTATTTTTATCTGTCGAAAATAAAAATTTAAAATTGAGTTCTTAAAATTTTTTCTTACTTTCACGACAAACATAAGAGCCCAAATTTGTGTCTTGCAAAGAAAAAAAATCAACACAAAAAGTAAACGACTACGAAATCAAATTTTCTCTTGAATCTGCAAAAATCGCAATGGCTGTTATTGACAGAACATGAAAAAATATAAAAGTAAAATTTAAAAAAAATCTTTTATTAATCGTACAGTGTAACAATCATATCGAAAATAGTTACTTTATCTATCCGATTTTTAAATACACCTCTAAAACTGACAAATTTTATTTGAAAAACATAAAAATAAATTGATAGCTCGCTCGCAAGTGATATTGTATTGTTTGACGGACAGCTACACAAGTTCGCGTTGACTTTGACAGTTCTAGACAAAATTGCTTTTAAAAATTGAATAAGCCTTCCTACGTACTGTCCTGAATAACAAAAGAAAAGTAATATAGAAAGCAGAAAGCTTCTGTTGCTAAAAAAGAATTTCCTTTTTAAAACAATAAAACTTGCCAAGTGACTTTACACTACCCTACAGTCATGGCTTTTTTGGCACACCATTTTATACAGAGACTTATATTAAACTTTGTCAAAATTTTTACAATTAGTCTTTTTAATAAAACTGAAACTCATGATCTGATTATTTGCTTTTATCATTCATTTGAACTTACACTTATTTTCTTATTTATGTGGAGTCTCTTCATTATCTCCCTTTCAATCTATCAACTCTGTGTTTAGCTAAGCCTGGAACATGGAAAATATATTAAACCATTCTTCCAAGTTAGTAGAGCCAAATACATTCAAGAAAGCTAATCTGAATTTTTTTTTCTTCTTCCATTCCATATACACATTGCTTACATAAAAATATTTTTAATAACTTGTTTTAAAAGTTTTGGGGCAGGCTTTGACCTTTATTTACCTAACAATCAGTATTTTACATCATGGTTTTTATCAACCTTTGTCAGATATGCAACTATATCTATCACAAAGCAAGCTTTAGTGTATGTGTGTGTATATATATATATATATATGATAAAATACTTATTGCAGAACACTTGCATTTTCCTAATGCAATTAAAAAGAAAACAGCTTAGCTGAGATAATTGAAAACATAACAAAAAATGTTAAAAATCAGGATTTAAAATGAACATAAATAAATAAAAATTTAATCATTTTGGCACTTTTAACATTGAAAGGATGGTTTGTACTTTGTAAATGGGAGATTAAAGAATTTAATGGAGCCAAATTTTTATAGCTCTTCTGCATTCATAAGTATGTTTTTTAAAACATGTTTTGTCCTCTGATGCACTTTATCAAGGCACATTGATTTTGATTAAAGTCCATCAGAGGATGAAACACATCAGTAAAGAAAAAGTTTTCATTTTGTCTTTATTTATATTGTTTTTTGTTTACAGCTATATTTTATTATATCTGAATTTTTACACATACACAAGGGTGGGCTGAAAAGTTCATAGGCTGAATATGAAGGGATGATGCTAGAGCTGTGAAATCTTGCATGCATTAATTTCAACTCTTATTAATAATGGCATTGTTTATTTCAAGGTAAACTGACATTTGACTGTTCAAAGAAGACTTTAAAAGTATCTAGCAGTATTGACTTCTCTTGAAAATGGACAAAATTTAGTATTGTGGTATTATGAAGTACCTGCAGAAAAAGGGTTTATCGCTCAAGGACATTCATGCTAACATGGCTGATACATCAGGGGATGACACCCCAGCTTTATCAACAGTGCAAAAGTGGGCAACTGAATTTAGAAGGGAAAGAGAGATGGTTTGGATATCTTGCAATTGCCACTATCAAGGAAAACATTGATCATGTTCACCACATGGTAATGGATGACAGGTGATTGACAATAAATCAAATAGCCAATGCTATTAGCATATGCTGTGAAAGAATTGAGAATATTCTGCACAATGAACTTGGCATGATGAAGGTTTCTGCTCGGTGGGTGCCATGTCTTCTGACATCTGATGAAAAGTGCACCATGCTGATCACATCATGGAAAAATCTGACATTTTTTTGAAGCAGATCCAACTGGTTTCTTTGAATGTTTCCTAAACTTAGGATGAGTGTAGGGTTCAGCACTTTGAGCCAAAGAGAAAATCCATGCAATAGAAATGCCCCTTCTATTCTGCTTTAAAGAATGCCAAGATCATTTCATCTGCAGGGAAGCTTATGGCCTTAGTTTTTGGGATGTAAAAGGCACTGTGTTTATTGACTATCTTCAAAAGGGCCACACCATCAGTGGAGAGTACTATGGCAACTTGCTGATGCAGTTATAAAAAGTTATGAAGTCTAAAAACCCATAAAAACTGACGCAAGTGATTTTGTTTCATCAGGATAATGCTCCAGCTACAAGTCCTTCATTTCAATGGGTGCTGTGCATGACTGTGGCTTTGAACTGGTTGATCACCTTCCTTATTCTATTGATTCGAGCCCCATCTATCATCTATCCTCTAACACGAAAAACCACCTTGCCTGAGAGCCAGTATTGTAGTGATTATGATGTTATATCTGCTGTTGATGACTTTTTTGACCAACAGGATGAAGGCCTCTCCACCAATGGGATCCAAGCACTGATGGAGGAAGTGTGTGGACTGCAAGGGTGACTATGTTGAAAAATAAACCTCATTTGATCACATTCCTTGAAGAGTATCTTGGTCAGTTTATGAACTTTTCAGTCCCATATTCTACAATCTACATTCAACATCATCACTTGATAAGACACCAGATGTGTTGAAACAAAATGGCTATTTTATAGTGATTTTATAACATATATTTGTGTTTATAATTTTTAAATAAATAATTATATATATTCACATTTACTACATGGAATTTAATTTACTGCAGCACACTCGATGTAAATAAAAAAAAAAAGTTTGTAATAAATTGCATTTGGAATTTTTAATTTAATTTTTTTCACTGGTCAGTGGTAGATTGCTATCATTCCGCTTTTTATGCTTAGTAGCTATTTTATTTCAGTTACTATTTACCAATCTTATTCACCTTGTGTTATGTGTTTCTTGCAAGAGACACATACCCTAATGGATTAAATCATTGGTTAAAACCTATCTGATTTCCTTGCAGGAAAGAGGCACGGTGGAGTAATGGATAGTGGTTCGGATTGAGGAATCTGAGAGCCGAGTTCCAATCGAATCCATTGCATTCACTTACGTGCTAATACCTTTGGGAAAGGTACAAATCCTTTTCTCTCCCCAGCTATGGGTAAAGAGCAGGACAGACTGTATTCTATATCCTTAGATGGCAACTGGTCTACCGCAGAAAGAAATGGCAGCCTACTGTGGGGGAAAAAATCTGCCTTGTCAGTCATGTATCAAAAGATGCATGATTGCCTAAGCATGTATCACGCATACCACTGATCTCCCTTGCAGCTGGGTTTTCAATCCCTGGATCAGGTAGTGCTGAAAAGTCACATACTCTAGTTAAATGGAAAAAGTGGTGAATATTAACTGAATATTTCTCTTAAGCATGGAAAGCAGAATGAGAACAATCTGCTATGGTAGCTTGTACAACAATAGATAACTGAAGCAAGCTGGAGAGTATAACAATGAAAACACTGTGAATATAATAACCAAGATGAGGATGCAGGTTTGAATAATGAAGTATGTTATAAAATTTGTTATTGAAATGTCCAAGTTTGAGTGACAAATTCTATTTTTTTTTTTTTTTCTGCTTTTCAGCTTTTAAAAATGGTAACTCAATTCTTATTGTTCTTACTTGTAAGCACTCATTTGTGCTCAAGTTATGCTGCTCCTGAAGAAGATTTAATTAAATCTCTCCCCGGACTCCAGAAACAGCCCGTGTTTCGACAGTATTCTGGTTATTTGGAAGCTCTTGGCAACAGACATTTGCATTACTGGTAAGTTTCAAAGTTCAATATAACTCTGATATAAACTGTACATCTCAATTACATGTGACATTTATTGAAATATATAATCACATAGTGGATGTACAGGTAGCATAACTTTTGATCAAACACTAATTTGGAACTATGATGACTTTGGAATTGGAGATTTACACCATAAGTTTTTCATCTCCATGCCCAATCAAAAATGTATCAATTTCTTTCTAGTGCATGTTTTGAACAAGTTTGAAGAAAGCTTAGGGAACAGATTTTTAATACAAAATTTGATTATTGCAGTTCCAGTATCTTGTGGTCTCTCTGGTAACTCTCCAAGTAAAATCACCTTTACTCCATATGCAGTGCCAACACTGTTGACATTTTTGAAGCATCTATGAATAATGGTGAAATTCTCAAAGCTTCATCAACAATGAAAAAGAGTTGATCCTTGATGAAGGATGCTTAATCTAATGTAGAGGATGTATTGCAAACACTTGTTTCTATTATTGGTAATGGCAGTCTGAATATAAACACTGGACATTTTTTCACTATTTTTTTTTCTGAGCATTAATTAGCCTGATTAATATAAAACATTTTAAATTTAAGGCATGTGGTTTCTACCTGTTGGCTTTCCATAAATCTGCTGATGAAAAGAACTTTATCTTCAGAGATTTGATTGATATAAGGTGTTTATCTGTCTGAGGTATGCACATGTGCGAGATACACATATTGGGAGTTAGTACAAAGTTGATTAATCACTAAGATAAGAAATGAACTAAAAAGTGAACTTAGATCCTAATTTTATCTATTTAAGGTAATACAAAAAGAAAGTTTCAAACGATAAGTGGCTTATCTTTAAAAATCTTCAGCACAAAAGTCCACCTAATTTAGTTAAGAATTTAATTTTATTCTTAGATAAAAATGAAATGTTCATAACCCAAGGTAGAATATGTAAAAAAAAAAAATAATATAAATATAAAATAACAAATTCTGTTTGGTTAGCCGAAGATCAAGATTTAATGAATGTGCTTTTGTTTTTAATTCCTTTCTCGTTAAAAAAAAAAAGTAAGGAAGGAATTAAAAAGAAATGTACATCTTTATATTTTCCTTGTTTCAATATTAGAACTGAATTAAGGACATAAGCAGTCATTCCTTTATTTGAGATTTACTTAGATTTACCAATATATACTACATTCTATCTTGCATTTCTTGTGATAATGCCAGATTCTTTATAACTGACTGTAATCTTACTGAGGAAGTTTTTACTTGTGAATTTAATTGATGTCTTCAAATGTCTAATATGAAACATAGATGCTTCTATATGCTTCTTGGGTGAGAAATGCATAGGAATGTTTAACTATCAAATCATATTTATATAAATTTGGTGGATACTTCTGAATTGGTGATTTTGATTTGCTTACCATCATTTTGGCCATAAATACTGGGCCACTTATGTAGGTACTGATTCTAATCTTGAAAATTTAAATTCAATTTGCTTTCTTTACCTCAGTGCTAATGTTTGAATTCTGATCCCTATTTAGATCTGATATTGAATCAGATCCTCTGCCTAGATCTGATATTGAATTACAAGCTTATAGTGCTATGTTAATCAAGTTTCATGAGCTTTTGTTTGAAGGATATTTTAGCTTAAGAGAAGAATGTAAAGAATTATATGAAGTTAGTTTTGTTAATGAAATTAGATGTAGTGCTGATAAAAAAAGTCTTAATAAATCTTGACTTTATTGGTTCCTGGGAAGAGTCATAGAATTAGTTTTGGTGGTGATAGCAAGATAGCTAAAGGCCAAAAGAGGAGACCTTACAGTCCAAGAATATTCTATTAGATATTGGTATTGAATTCATTCTCATTAACTTTACTCTGTTCTTAAATTCAAAGAAGGTGGAAATAATATAAGTAATTCTTCAATTCCAAGTTCTGCTATTTGTCCAAATACTCTCAGAAGTCTCTTCTCAAATATTAAGTCATTGATAATATACCCAAATGTTCTAAAAGGTTGACTACATTGAAAGATCTTTAAAAAATAATACAGTGTTATAAAGGTTGAGATGATATAAAATTCTCTTACTGCTAAACCATTAAAGAGTTCACTAGATAGCCATCTCTATGTAGGGGACTCTTCTCGTGGCATAGAAAGTGTTAAACACAAAATATGTGAATTACAAATGTTGTTAATTTTTAGTGATTACTTGTGGTTATCACTTCTTCATATTTTTAATTATTTAAATTTATTTATATAAATGTTTTTTTTTTTTCTCAGGTTTATGGAATCCACAGGAAATCCTGCAACAGACCCTGTAGTTCTGTGGTTGAATGGTGGTCCAGGGTGTAGCTCAATGCTGGCAGTATTAACAGAACATGGTCCATTTACAGTAAGTACATTAGGGTTAATGTCTTCTGAAGCCCTTTATTATGCTCATATTTTTCTAACAATGACATTCCCTGTTGGCTGAGGGTGTAGAATATGCTGGCTGCACATCTGTAAAGGGGTAGGACTTCCCACAAAGAGTAGTCCTGGGTATGACAGTAAACTACATTTGACAGCAAGCCATCTGATTGGGAGAGTGGAGGCTTTGAGGAATGTGGAACTACCTCTTAATTGCTATTGTTCCTAGGTCCATCCTGACCCAGGGTAGTAGCACCTGTTATTCAAAAAACTATGGGAAAATAGTGAACTCCCAAACTGTTATTTCATGCTAATAGGAATATATACTTGAAAAAATAAGGTAGATTAAATAAGTAAAGGTTTATTGTACAAAACCACTACAATAAGAATAAAGGTAACAGTTATGCACAAGGTCGTCACAAGTCATCCAGTAGTGAGTGATACTATTGGAAGGTCGGTAGTTCTCGTGTGAGCCTGAGTTGTACTCAACATATCCCAGCTAGTAATATTTACCAACGTTCCCACAGAGTAGAATGTGGCACAGGGCCGAATTTAATGTGGGGTAATCTGAGCTTGTAGGCTAGGCCAAAAATTCCCCATAAACCCTGCATAAACGGGCTTGGGTCTATCAACCTCCCTGGATGAGACTCTGCCTCATCCAGCTTCCTCTCTGGCCAAAGGCAGAGAGTTCGACAACAGCTAAGAGCTGAGTAACAGATCCCAACTAGTTGGTATTTACTAGCCCACCACGAGTGTAGATGTGGCACAGGGCCGAGTTTAACATGGGTTATCTGAGCCCATAGGCTTGGCCAAAAAATGCCTGTAGAACCCGCATAAACAGGATTAGGTTGATCAACATCCCCAAACGAGACTGCCCTTTGGCAGAGCTTCGCCCGGGTTCCTCTCTGCTCAAAGGCAGAGAGTTCAACCGTCTAGCTGGAACAAGTCGCAACTAGTATTTTAGCTACCCCCCCCCCCCCCCGAGGGTTGCATGTGGCACAAGGCCGGTTTAACTGGGGTTCTCCGAGCCCATAGGCTCGGCCAAAAATATTCCCTTTTTGGACCCGCACAAACAGGTTCAGGGTCAGTCTACCTCCCCGAACGAGACTCTGCCCGAAGACAGAGAGTTTGACTGTTTAGCTGGAACAGGTTGCAGCTAGTATATTTAGCTACTCCCCCATGAGGGTTGCATGTGGCACAAGGCTGGTTTAATTCGGCCAAAAATATTCCCTTTTGAACCCGCATAAACGGATTCAGGGTCAGTCTACCTCCCCAAACGAGACTGCTCTTCAGCAGAGCCTCGTCCGGGTTCGCTTCAGGCAGAGTTCAACTGTTTAGCTGGAACAGGTCGCAGCTAGACCCTGTAGTCCATTGACTTACAGATACTTATGGGTAGTTACTACCTATAGTGTAGTCACTCATGGGGGTGACAGGTTATTCCATTACATCACAAACAAAAATCAAACACTAGGAAAGTATAAAAATATATTTTTATAGTAAAAATGCTAGCAATACATTTATATATAAAAAAAAAATTACTAACAATACATTTTATAGTAAGATTGAAGACTTGCATATATTGTTACAAAGAAAACAAAAAATAGTTTGCTATGATTAATCTCATTTATTGTAAGGAGAAACAAGTATTTTTGGTAAAAACAAATGCAGCTAAGTAATTATAATTTAATCATGATATGTCATTCTCTTATATTAATTATAAAGTTTGAATTTTCATATTTAGATTTCAGCATTAAATAACCCATAAGGTGTTGATATGCTGCTAAACAAAAACAACCAGTTTTTACACTATATTTATATTCAGACTATTGTCCTCATCGTTGTTGATATCACAACATTTCGGTCATTGTACCCTCACGTGTATATCAATCTGGGTGACCTACACAGAATTCGAAACTAAATCTATGGGAATAGACTGTTTTAATTTCACTGCTCATGTCTATGGATATTGTCTTGTTCTCAGTTATTGCTTACCTATTTCCAGTGGGTACAAGTACACCCTCCTCAACCAAGGGATTGAACTCATAACCACTATGTCACCAAATTCACAAATTTCATTAGGTCATTGTCCCATAGGACAATTTGTTGTGGTGCACTTAGAGCCTTAAACCTAACTTGGCTGTTGATTAGGTTGCAACTGCTGCTGCTCATGTTTTGTTTGTTACTGTTGTGGTTGAAAACTTGCTGTCACTTGTCTTTCTTTATTAGTGGCTCCTATATTAGCTTAGCAGATGTGTTGATTCTTTCAGACATCTAATTCCAATATTCTTCCTTGTTTAGTATTTTTAACATTCCACAGGAGATGATGACTATCCCTTTTCTTCCATACATGATCAACCATACCCAATTTCATTGTCTCATATCTCACTATGGCTTTTCGATGTCCTTTAGCCTTACTTTTAGGTTTTGTTTTGCCTTTATATTCCTTGCCACAACTGCTAGGAATCAAATATGCACAATTCTTGGTCATATTCTCCCCTGTGTTAGGCTTTACTCAGCAGAGATTTCTCTGTAGAGTGGAACTGCTTCTGAATATTGTCCTGATGTTGTATGGACCAAAGATCTTTGAATTATTTCTGATAAGCCCTTGACATAAAGTAATTTTTAGCATGTTAATTTTGTGGTCATCTTCCTGTCTTTTCTGCTCCCACCTGTAGATGCAGATGTTATATTTTCTGGGTAGTTGTTATTCTGTAGGGTACATTTAATGCTGATCATTTCTTGTTGGTATGTGTCTGGGTCACCACTTATGATTTTTGCCTAATGTTGTAGACATCGAATGATTCCTTTCTTCACACTGTATGAATGGTTGGAATTGAAGTTGAGAAGCTTGGCTTGTGATATACAAATGTTTTGAATCCATTCTCTCTGTGAGTTATTAGTACATCCTGGAAGGCTAGCTGATTATTTTCTTCTTACATTGTGAACTGGATCAAAGGTTTTATTGTTCACATTGACCAGCAGCATCTATACAGCTTCCTTGTGTGGCCAGAGTATGAAGGTGTCATTTATGTATCTCAGCCATACTGTTGGCTTTAGTGGTGATATTTCTAAAGCTATTTTCTCAAAGTATTCCATGTATATGTTTGCCATCACTGGTGATAATGGTGAACCCATAGCCAAGCCTTACTCTAGTTGGAAGAATGTTGTCTGTACACAGAACATCAACATTTCTATTAGATTATCTATTGGAATGTTAGTACATTCTCCTAGGGAGGAATCTGATTCCAGTGAGTTTCAAACCACTTGTCAGTCTCATCTGTAGGAACTCTGGTGAAAAATGGATGGGAGCCCCTTGGACCAGTTTCATTATGTGTTCTGAGTTTCTAACATAGGACTTTTCTGTTAGTGGATTAATTATATCCACTAGGAATCTACTCAGTGAGTGGCATGTTGAACCCCTGTAGCTGACTATAGGTTTCAATGGAATACTAACTTTGTGAATCTTAAAGACCATATGTGTGCAGCATTCTGGTGTCAACTGTTTATATTTATTTAGTGCAAAGTAGTCTGTTTTTATTTAGGATCTGTAACAGCCTCCTCTCAGTTTTTAGGGTCAGAACCTTTTTCTATCCTGCTGTAGCTTCCATCCCTAAATAGGCTTGCAAATTCTTTGGCGTACTTGTCCATCGCCACTGAAAAATAGCCTTTATCAGCTGGCAGTATGATGAAACTAGTATCACTCTGTAAGGTCTTTGTTACTAACCTTTCTTTTCTTGTGATTTTTCGATTTAGGCAGATTGGCCTTTTCTAGTGATTCTCATTTTTCATCTTAGCCCAGCTGCTTGGACCTTTGGGATCTTCAATGCCATCTTCTTCATTCGAGTCATCATGTCTATCAAACTTGCCTGATAATTGTGGTGAAGTTGAGACCCTTGCTTAACACTAATTCCTTAGAGGCACTCAACTATAGATTGCTGAAATTAACTTCTCTTACCAAACCATGGTGGGCCTTATGATGTTCCAATTCCTGTTTTTTCATCCATACAAGTTTACGTAAGTGGCGATCCTTGGCCATTTGATATTCTTGACTGAATGACTTATCCAAGTCTTGTTCAATTCTGTATTTGTCTGATTTGTTTATTATTTTGCTAAGTAATGTCTGGGCCTTTTCAGATAATTCATGTTTCAACTGATATTTCTGCCAGCAGTTGTGGAGAATCCTTTCCGTCATGAAGGTGTGTTCTCCACTTTCCACTACCCTTTGTGCTTTCATGAAACTAACTGATGTCTTGATTGATATTCCCGGTGGAATGAGCTTTAGGTTGCTACATCTGTATAGGAATGTCAAGTGATTTGGCATCTGTGCCAATTTTTGATGGAGTTTTTCTAACCGCCTCTGTTGGTGTATCACATCAGGTCTGTACCAATTGGATAATTTCTGTCTGAATTTCTAGGATGAGGAGTTATCATAATCATACTTATTATAAAACCCAGGTTGTGTGTGTCTGTTCGTTTATTTATTGGATCGGATTTCCTACATTTTTCAACTGATTTCAACAAAACTTCACAGGACTACATAAAATTACCTTGCGGTGGTTCTGACAGCGCCAAAAATTGGAAAAAACACAATTGTTTTTGCACAAAATCAATTGGAAAACATGATTAAGAGGCATCGCTGTTGCGAAAATGAAATGGGGACAACTCATATCGATTTATACTTATTATAAAACCCAGGTTTGTGTGTGTGTTCATTTATATATGGGATCGGATTTCTTACATTTTTCAACCGATTTTAACAAAACTTCACTTTTTTTTGGCAGGTAGTGTTTCTTATTGTCTTACACACTTTTTTCTTTATTTTTACATTCAGAATGCTTTAAAAATTCCATTTACAAGACAATTGTTTATAATAAAATTCTATTCAATCGATAAACTCATAACAATTGAAAACAATGTTTTTGTTTGAGTTTGGGTTTGACCAATTCATGAAAAAAACCCAAAAAACAAAAAAAAAAAAAACTAATTAAGACATGCATGTCCATCAACCTTAAACAATAATCTTTGTCAATTTTATTTTTTAGTCTTTATGATGGTCGATAGTTGATTTATCTCTTACTGTTACATGCCAGGCTCTCCTGCTAGTTTACACTATTTTATATTCAGACTATTGTTATCATCTTTGTTGATGTTATCACAATGTTTCAGCTGTTGTCCTCTCTGGTCTTCCTCAGGTGTATATTGATCTGGGTAACTGTTATATAGGAATAAAATGTCGCTGCCGACACTTGATTTTGAACACAGATCGCCAGTGAGCAAACATAGGTGATACCATTATTGAATTAAATAGATCATATGACCATAGAGGAAACACATAAGTAGAAAGTAGTGTGACATCTGAACGATAGCCATTTCTACTCTATCCTCTATTACTATGCAGTTCACAATTCTATTCTCTACTCTATTCACCATATTATCTCTCTTTGGAGTACTATTCGAGCAATTATTATCAGTGCAAGTGATATTCAAAGGCGTTTGACACCAGTATTGTTCAACGGCATTACTATAGTTGTATCTGCGATTATAAAGTCTTTACTACAACGAGCATTATGAAAGTGACAACGAGTATTCGTTGGCATTACAAAAGTGGCAACAAGTATTCATTGATATCACAAAAGTAACCTACAGGGTATTCTGAACTGAATCCTTTATTTAATCAATGTGGGTAGATTGTTCTTGTCCCACTGCTCATATCTGGGGATATCATCTATTTTTTTATTTTTTTTTTATTTTTTTTATTTTTATTTACTACTGTTCAGTTATTGCTTGCCTTAGTACATACTGCCTGGCTGAAAGATTGGATGCACAACCACTGTCACCAAATTCACAAATCAAGCATGACTGATCATCTATGGAGGAAAAGGGCCTCAGCCTCTGTGAAATGAAGTGAAAATACTGGACAAGGAAGAACACTAGAGAGTTAGAAAGAATCAATACATATGAATACATATGAAAGAATCAATACATATGCTAGATTATGAACCTCCTTAGTAGGCCCAGTATATAAATAAATACAATATGCAACAGCAAATTAAAGGAAAAGATAGCAAGTCTTCAACTGTTGCAGCAGCAGCAATCAAAACATGACAGAAAGCAGTAGCAGCCAAGTTAGGTTTAAGGCTCTAATTTCACTACAAGACAATGGCCTAGTGGATAAAACAATTGCTTTGTGAATTTGGTGACATTAGTGGTTGTGAGTTTAATCCCTGGGCTGGGCAGTGTCTACTTGCATAACTAAATAAAAAAAAAAAAAAAAAAAATACAAAAGAACTAGACAATATCCCTAGACATGAGCAGTGGATTAAATAAAGGGTTCAGTTCAGAATTCCTCGTAGGTTACCCTGATCAATATACACCTAAGGAAGGCCATAATGGTGTGATAACAGCAACAAAGATGAGGACAATAGTCCAAATATAAATATATAAATAATAACTCCTCATCCTAGAAATTCAGACAGAAACAATCAAACCAAATTCTAACAAATTCATTTGTAAGCAAAGACTGAATAAAGATAAATATAATTGATTGGGTCATTTGTTTATTTGAGAAGCAAATAAAATCAACTATAGAATAGGTTGCTGAAATTTCTTGGCCAAAGTAAATTTTGATGGTTTTGAACTGAGAACTTTTTAGTTCTTGTAATAATTTGTCTTGCTTATTTGGGTCACCAAACCATTTTATTTGTCCATAGTAACTTTTTGGTTGGTCATTGCTAGCCTAATCAATTTTAGTCGGTCAGTATTTATTGTAAACTACTTTTGAAATATTTTAGGTGCAGTTATGTCATTTAGTGTAAACAAATTTAAAATCCTTAAAAATGCCTTTCATTCAAATTTTCCATGCCCAGAAATTAAAAAAAAAAAATCAACAGCTTTGAGGAATCAGACACACAAACTACAGACACACATATGGACTATTGTTCTCATTGTTCTCTCCAGTCTTCATCAGGTGTATGTTAGATAACCTACAGGGTCTTTGAACTGAACCCTTTATTTAATCTATGGGAGTAGATTGTTCTCGTCCCACTGTCCATGTCTAGAGATATCATGTGTAGTTCTTATTTTTAGTACTGCTTGGTTGCTTGTCTTATTTCCACTGAGTTTAAATACACACTACCTGACCCAGGAATTGAACTCCCATTTACTGTGTTACCAAATTCACAGGACAATAGCCTAATGTATTAAAGACTGAATTTCATGACATAGTAATTGAACTATAAAAAAAAAAAGACAGACATCCCTAGACAGAGGCAGTGGATTAGGGTTAACTCTAACTCTAACAATCTACCTTCACTTCTATAGATCAAATAGGTTATTACAAGAAAGATGTGAATAATAGTCCACATATAAATAATGGAAACAATGATAATTCCTCGTCCTAATATATTTTTTAATCATTTCACACCAAGCAATAAAGCCACTAAGACATAAACGATTACTGATTATGAAAAAAAAAATTATGGAGTGAAAACAAAAGACAGTAGGTAACAATTATCATTGCATTTAAGTTGTTTTTTTATTTTATTTTGAAGATCAAAGAATCCAGAAGAGCTGTGAGAAACTGTTAACAAAGAACTTATGGTTCAACTGTAAAATGATGAGACCTTGCTGTCAATCTAGTACTGTGCTTAAATTCATAAAGTCTAGGTACCATAAAGCAAAGTTCATCAGGAAAATTATCATGAAAGTAATTATAAAAGTGTCACAGGGAAACTAAATTATGGCAGTTGGAAAGTGACTGAATCTGAGATGCAATGTCATGACTAATAACATTGCAGATACTTCTTTGGATTTTATCAAGAATCTCTAAATATATAGCAAGAGCACAAAACATGGAAGAATGGTAGACTTATTCAAAACATGGAAGAATGGTAGACTTATAACTATGTAAGATGGGTTCTGGGGAAGAAAAAAAAACTAGCAATTTGTTCAATATAATCTTTCTATTTCATGTCAGCAGAGAATGTTAGCTTGAGAAGGTGCCACAAGTCGCTTTCCTGGAGATTAGTATCAGCCATGCTGATGGAAAGCAGAAAAGGCTCTCGGATGATCAATAGAAAGCAGTTTTGTTTTGGAAGCATTAAAATTAAGAAACCATTCTTTGCCTCAGTCAGCAACAGATTTTATGACACTTTTGAGATCAGCTGCTAATTTGACCTTATCAAACCGATCAGATTTACTCTTAATATAAATTAAAAAATTAATTATTACATTTAGTTGAGTGGCAGTGAGATTTGAAAAAAATCATTTTAATATGAATTTGTTGGAGTTAACTCCTCCTTAATTGTTGAAATTGTTCACTAGGGGATACTCTCCCTACATTATAAATACTGGGCAATTTCTTGTCTCGTTCTCTTTTTTACTTTGCATTTCAGTGGACTCATTTAAAAGATATGATCTCTCACTGAGATTTACGTTTTGCCCACTTGTGGGAAAATGCCATAAAACAGACATACACGTATGTACAAACATTCATCAAAATACAAACTCTTTACATTCACACACAAACACAAATGTTAATGTTTTTGTCCCTTGTAAATTTTGTTGTTTAATACATATACTTGTTTATATATGTATATCAAACTTGTTTGTTTCTTTTACATATCTTTGGTTGGACTCAACTTGAGTCTGCCATATTCTTGGAGTGGACTCTCTTCTATCAGGAGTTACACATGTGTTCCTAATTTAACAATGTGTAAACCCATGGTCTGCTACAAATTGATAAAATAAAAAAGTATATTTCTAATCCCATCATTTTAACACACTATTGGTTGCAATATATTTCTCATTGAAATAATTACAAATTATTTAAAAAGCAAAAACAAAAAAAAGTTATTTAGCCAAACTGAATTTTCATTGAATATTTCACAGCAGTATATTGATATGTTGCTTACATGCTTATCTCCAGATTGACAGTTCAAATCCAGGAAGGTTTCACTTTGCATGTTTGCTTTTAGTGTGACAAAAGCAAAAGTGACATTAGCTTATACATATACATGGAGAAGGTCCTGAAAAAGATATATATGCACATATATAATCATATTTGAAATATCTTGTATTATGAAATTTTAAAAATGATTTCAATGAGTTGAAATATATTCTTAGATAAAACTCTCTCAAAATGTCTGTTTCCCAATATCTGAAGATAACTAAATATTGATCTGAATTCTCTCTTGCCTTTTAATTTGATAGATTCAGACGGATGGATCGCTGAAATATAATCCTTACAGTTGGAATCAGGTAAGTATTTAAAACTAGTTCTTATTGAGCCCTCTTTTAAATTAAATGTTACAAATGTAGGGATTATATTCTATTCATTCTCATCTTACTTGGGAAGATATATATATATATATATATATATAAAATTATATGTTTTTTAAGCTATCTATTTGTATGAAAACCTGACCAAGTAGTCCTTTCAAAAAAAAAAAAAAAAACGTTTTCATATGCAGTCAGATTATGTTAAGTCAGCCTTTTTAAGCAATTTTTCATATGCACATTAACACGTATGTGAAAGTTTGTGTAAGTCTGTTTAATCTGAAATCTTTTATATAAACAATCTTAGTAAACCCAAGCAACTTTCATTATCCCCACCTCTCCCACTTGGTCTTTTAGTTCTCATATATATAACCAAATGGATAAATATAGGTAAATGTACGAGCAAGCATTCATATGCAAATACATATATATTTAAACTCTGTAGTTTAAGAAAAAACAGTGCTCAATGTTCAAGGCATTCATTACAGTGGAACATCACAAAGAAAACTTCCCATACAACCTCCAATACTGGCTTATCAACCCATCAAACAATAACATCAGTATGATAAACAATAATATACTACTAGAAAGAGGCTGCAAATACACATGAAATGCTTTAGGAATCAACAACCAGTGGCATAATACCACTGATGCCATTGATTGGTTCAATAATTTTATTGAACCAATCAATGGCATCAAATTTTATTTAGCATTGGGGAATGACTGAAGTGCTTATGGATTAAATTCAAAAAGTTTTTTTGATATTAGTTTTGATGTTTTTGTTGGAGAGCGGGTTAAACCATATAATATTACAACATTTTGGTTTGCTGATGTCATTAACGTAATTGGCTAGGAATTCAAGGTTAATTTTATGGTTACTATGTTCTAGTGCTTCTATGTATTTGCCATTATGTCTGTCAAAAATATCCTTATTGCCAGAGTTGGAGAACAGTCTAAATTGGACCAACTTATGTAAATTAATCAGTATTCTAGGATGATGGTTAGATTGTTTGCTGATGTAGCTATGGTTGCATGTTTGTGAAGCCAAGCCCATTAGATAGGTCAAATGTTACAGCCAGGAAATTAATTATTTTAGCATTGGTGGTGGTGGTAATGCTTAGACTGTAGTCTTCGAAGAACATGATTAGGTTTTTTCTTAGACAGTCAGCTTTTTGTGTGCTTCATTTGTGTAGGAATATAATCTTGTCGTCCCTATAGAGACTGGAGTTTTTAATAACAAAGATAAACCTAAGATGCCAAAGTAATAGTATGCAAACTAGCTTGCAAGCTTCCACTGAATCAAATGCACCCATGGCAATACTAAAGTCAGGATTGCTACAGATGGTTCACAGGGAAACTTCATGGAACAGAATGGGTTTCTGAGTCTATTTAATGATGTTAATGTCTTGTTTGTTTATGGTAAATGTTAGCCAGGTTTATTGCATCCATTAGCAACTTCTCAGTAATGGATAGGCAGGAATTGCAAATATGAAACTGGAGGAAAGAGAATTTATTACAATGTAACATATATATTTCTTTTTATATATATGAGCAAGCTTGTCTTGGGACCTTAGGTCTCTGGCCAGTATGATGTTTCTGACCTAATGAAGAGTTTTGTTTGACTTCTGGGTAGGCAAGACATGTACACTTGGGGTAACATGCCTGTATCTTCTTTCCTGGATTATTTTGTCTCTTCATTAAAGGTGCTGGAAGCAAATATTTTCTGGGATTTTGGCATTATCCGCCTGATTGTCAGGGATTTGAATCTTTGAGTTACTTTGAAAGAGGCTATCCTATCAGCAGTTGTATAATATCAGGGCTGTTATACTGTGATGTTGTGAATGGGTTCTGGACGATATAGTAATCTCTGGTGGGGCCTCTCAATGCCATGATTAAGGATACTGTTATGGCTGTATCTCCAGACAATTCAGTCCAGAGTATTTATGTATGCATCGCCTGTGGGTGAATCTGTTTTACTACCTACTAGTCTTCCTACAACAACACTTCAATCCTACTCATGAATTCAGTGAAAATGAACAAAATTAGCAACCTCAAAAAAAAAATTACACCCCATGTATATTATCTCCTACACCAATGTGAGGGGTCTAATTCTTGCTTTCAAGAGGTGGAATTTTATCTTCTTTAGGCCAAATCCAACCTTCTATTTCTGTCAGAATCAAGCATCAATGACTCTTTACCACTGCAGGAACTTACAATCCTGGGCTACTCACCGCTAATAGCCAAACACAACTACCTAAATTATCACAGCCACAGAATCAGCGCCTACATTAAGGATGGGTTTCTCTGTGGCGGGGGATACAAAAAATGAGGACCCTGATCTCCCATATACGTGTTTCAGTGTGATACTTACCTGTAGTACCACATTCATTGTTGATCTCTATCGTCCTCAGGATGATGGAACACTAATTTTTCATCAAATATCTGAGTGGATCGATAATATCCTCAACGAATTTCCTCAGCAATCATTTGTGCTGAATATTGAATTCAGCACAAAGAGTGGTTAGTCCACTTAAACAAAACCAAAGAAGGCAGATATTGCAGAGATCTCTCCATCACCTATGAACTAGATCAGATCATCGAAGTACCCACCCACTTCCCTGATGCAATGGGACATCAGGTGAACCACCTCAAACTCTTCTTCACATCCTGCCCTGAAAAATGTGTAGTAAAAGTTTTACCCTCCATGTTAGACCATTTCCTAGTCAGTGTCCAAATTGATATCAAACAAAAGACATCCCCTGATTTCCTATTTCACAGAATGATTCTTTGCTACTGTGCCCACTATTATAGTGATTTACTAAGCATAACTTAGTTGTGGCACAAGGTCAGGAGTATGGAGTACCCAGTGAGAATCAAACTCACTACTCAGTTGTAATTGATCTAGTGAGACAATCTTGCTAACCATTACACCATGTTGAAGTGCACCTGTGCCCACTAAATGGCCACATATCTTCCTCAGCAGATAAGGCAATGATCTTCATTTCAATCTTTGCCTCTAACTCAACATCAGAAGACATTGGATATCTCCTTACTGAGCACAAGCTCAGTAGTATTTTTATCACAGTCTGGTAAGTCTTAAGACTTATCAAAAGCCTTGACCCTAAGAAAGCCACCGACCCAGACAAAATCCCAGTGGTTGTCCTTAAGAATATCAACCTGGAACTATCCCCGGTCTTAGCAAAGTTATTTAACTGCTCTTTAAAATAGAAATCATTCCCAAGCCTTGGGTGTGTATATTGTTTATGGTAATGTTCTTGAACTTTTAGAAAAATAACAGTAATGCTAATTTGTATTGAAATTATTTTTCTTTTTATTATTTATGCTAAGATGTTGTTGAATGTTTAACAAGTTGTATAGTGGTTTTTGAGGATGTGCATAGAATTTATCAGTTTGGGAAATGGACTGTGTTTGGGAGCTTAGTTCAAATTTTTGCCTAGTCTGTTGCATTCATTTTTGTGCAAAAAGCATGGGAAAAATCCATTTCTTGCCCTAAAGCTATGGGTTAAATAGCTGAGTAGACTGGGCTCTCAAGCCTAGAAAGACTAGTCTGAATTCAAAACATTGAGAAAAAAGGAAACTATGCCAATATATACTTCTCAAGAAATCAGCAATTCACAGATATTAAAGAAATCTGTAGAGAGCTGTGATTGTTTACAAAAAAAACAAAAGTAAAAAATACTAATTTTTGACTTAAGGTTACTTTGGTTGAAACTAAATGACTCTTATTTGACCTGGAACTTCAAGCCCATAATTACCTAGATACAGATATCTATTCCATGAGATCCATATTTTAAAAATACAAAATGTGAAAAGAACACATTGATGGTGTGTTAAGTCATTGTTTCTTTTAGGTTTCAAGGTGTATAACATTCGCTATTTCCACCACCTTTGATGAGAGGGAGAAAATCAAAGGCAAGAAAGAAAAAAAGAGGAATCAAATTTAATTTAAAGGATATGATTTTGGAGGAATGAGGTTAGAAATGATATTATCTTGTCATAAACTAGCTATATTGTCAAATAGTTAATTACCTATTGGAGTATGACTATATCCAAGCTCTTATCAAGAATGTCAAATTTTTATTTCAATAAGACTGGAGAAGAGAAGAAATACGGAGAAAGAAGATTTAAGCAAAAAAAAAAAAAATGTGCAAAATGGCAGAGAGAATCAGTTTAGTCAATGTTGTGGAGTGATTTCACAGTGGAGGCTTGTATTTGTATTAAGCCGGTCCTAAAATAGGTTTGACGTACAAAACGTTAGGAACTTCATATAACAGGTATGACTTAGAGTAATCTAGCTGTGGTCACTGATACATTAGTATCCGACTAACGGTCGTCCGGCATCAACTGACTGACCGACCCACTGAGTGACTCCTCTTTACTCTTACTACTCCTACTTATTATAGGTGGGAGAGTCTATTAACTATAAAATAGGAGTGTTCCACTATAACAGTCAATTATATAAACCTGTGTATAATAAAACTTAAACATTCCATGTATAAGAATGAAACTTCAGATTGATTTGTCTGATATTTTAATGAAATTCTTTGATAACATGTTACAGGTTCTTTTTTCTTTTTTTTTTAATTTAAAAAAATTAAAAATATATCATCCTTCAAGATATAGGAAAACTTATTTCCACATTTTCATTTTTTCTTTATTATCTGTGAATTGCTATGTATTCTTGGAAAAGATAGCAGAATGGTTTCCCATTAAATTCTCTACAGTTTGAAATTCAGTTTTTCTTCTCTAAAGTAAACTAAGGATAGAGAACTTAATCTACTCTGTTATTTAATCTATAGCTGATGGAAAGAGAAAAGATGACTTCAAGCATTTCTCAAGGGCAATTGTGTAAAGGTGAATGCAACAGACAATGTGGTAATTTGAATGGCAAACAATTCCCACTTCTGCACCTTAAATCATTATACTATATGTATAGAAATAAGCCATTTTAATTAAAGAATCTAATTTTTTCTTTTTGTAAAGGTGGCAAATATAATCTACTTGGAGTCTCCAGCTGGTGTTGGTTATTCATATTCAGATGATGAAGACTATGCAACTGATGATGACCAAGTAAGTTTAAGATGTATTAAAAAAAAGACAGTGAAATTGCTTTCATTTTTAATTTGTCAGTGTCTGTTAAAGTTTTTGTTTGTTAAATGATTAAATAGGATATGAAAATTTATACACGTCATGAAACTTACTGGTAAAATTGTCAAAGTTTTTACTATTTTTTTTTTCCTTAATGAAACACTAAATCCTTAACATGTTATGTGGTCATGCTGAAAAACACTTAGCCCAACCAACAACTAATCATCTGACCAAGCATCTCTCTCTCTCTTGCTCACTCACACACACACACACACACACACACACACACTGTTTCAAATTGACAATTTTATAGGGGAAGAGTGCTCAACAATAAAGATTGAGTTTCTGGATAGAGACATAGAAATCAACACTGCATGGTAAGTGTCGGTGGTTTGAAGATCACTTAAGGCATAGAAAACAACACTGATGATGATAACTATGTCCACATTGTGTGTGTGTATATATATATATATATATATATATATATATATATATATAGTTAAACCTAGAGAGTCAGACAAACCTACCAAGGTTTCACCTAAGCGGATTGTCCTAGGTCTGCTCTACTCATTGTATTGAGCAATTTATTTAGTTATTTTGAATACTCGCATCGGGGTTTTTTTTCTTTGGGTCTTGGACTCGTATGCTGGACAATTATTTTTGTACATGTTCTTGGTTCTTTCTTTTTTTTATACCGTTTTTTTTTTCCCTTTGGTATCGGCTTGTTTATTTGCAAATCAATACACCGAAGGTTTTCCGAGCGAGTATAGTTTCTTAAATCAAGATGAAAATACTAAACATCCATTTCAGTTATAATTTTATAGTTATAGGAGGAAGGGAAAGCGAAAGAAAGAAAGAAAAATAACAGATTATAAAGTTCTTTTTAAAACATGAGAGAGAGGAGGAGGGAGAAAGAGTGTAAAGAAAGGGAAGAAGTGAAGGGATAATAGTAAAACTAAAATAGAATGACCTGGCCAAGAATTTTTTTCTTTAAATTGTGGAAATTTGTACATCGGTCTGGAGAAATTGTCTCCATTTATTAAGACCTTTTGGTCTGAATAGATGAATATATAGAAATATTCATGAAATAAATTATAACCTAAATGGATCTTTAAGGTTTTCTTGATTTATTATTATTATAATGCTTTGTAGTTTACATTGAGCTCTCTCTGGATTAATATCCTCCTTAGAATTATTTGTACAAGTCACAAATTGGTAATATATATATATATATATATATATATATATATATGTGTGTGTGTGTTCGTGTGCGTATATATATATATATATATATATATATATGTGTGTGTGTGTTTATGTATGTATATCTGTATGTGTGGAAGCACATGGTCAAGTGGCTAGAATGTCTGTTTTCTGATCATGGGGCCTGAGTGAGTGGGTTTGAATCTCATCATGGTCAATTTGTCAAGGTGGTTGATGTTATTGGTCTGGGGAGGTGTTCTCAGTTTGTGGTACCATTGGAAAATGTCTGAAAATCATGCTATGTGTTAACCTGTGTGAATTTGAGTAGATTAAGCTGTTGGCAGTTGTGCTAGCATGAAGTCTCAAGTTATCATGACAGAATTTGACTGTACTGTCCTTGTTCAAAATAATATTGATCACACCAGATGAAATGCATTTTCCAAAAAACTGTAGTCTGCTCAGCATAGTTGGTGGGCTCAGTGGGTGTTGAACAAATGCAAATGTGTCTGAGCAGGTGTCAGCAAAAAGGATTGGATAGATGCCCATGCATACAAGTGTCAATTTTTAAATATAATATAAAATTAAAATGCATATATCTTTTCTGCAATGTCTCCTACTCATGTTCAACTACTACTTCACCAAAATCCATCAACGAGAGCCTCTCCCTTTTCACCCTGATTTTAGTCTGAAATTCGATATTGAAAATAAGGGATCAGATGGTGGAAGAAAGGGGTAAATCACTATTAGTTTGTGCAGTCCAATATTTATTCTTTAACATAAAATCATTTCACCCCAAGCCAGGGAATAAAGCCTCTGAGATGCAAAGGATTAATAAGTGTTAGAGAATATGAGAAAAAAAAAACACTATTAAAGAGAGAGAACAATAAAAGAACAGGAATTATGATGACAGAAGATAATGATTGACATTGCATTTACATTTTTGAAGAACAAAGTTGACTGGGAAGAAAAAAGCCAGAAGAGACAAATTTTAATAAATATTTTTCTTGTGTTTATTTTTAATTCAAAATTTTTTAAATAGCGATTGCAATGTTTTTCTGTTGATATTTTTTTTTTTTTAATTCATTGTTTGTATAGAAAGAATTTATATTTGCCATCATTCATAATAAGCATTGTTGTCATTGCTATTTCTCACTACTACTATACTACTAATTAGTTAAATGGAGCTGAAAAATATTTTTATGGAATTACGTAAATAAGTCAAAATAATTTTTTAATTAGATTTTCATAAAATTGTACCAAATCATTTAAACAAGGGAAAAATATTAAGTTTGGTGAATTAATTGTTATTATTATTATTAATACAAATGGAAAATGATTAAAATGCTTCTCTTATAGTCAGCTCTATGTAATTAACCAGAGTAGGAAATTCAAGTCAACTTAGCATAATTACAAAAAGAACTTTATAAAATAGATGTCTTGTTGAAAATGTTTACACAGAAATTTTTGAGAGGTAAGGAAACTTCTATGACAACTTTTCTCTGTTTATAGGACAGGTATTTGGCTAATTACAAAAAAAAAATTTTTTTTTTTTTTTTTTTTTTTTTTTTTTTTTTTTTTTTTTTTTAAATTTAAATTTCAAGTGATTTGAACCCTCACTTAAACAACATAAAAGTTTGAACCATAAATGCTTTTTTTTTTTTTTTTCTAAAAGCACTTTTATTTTTTTTTTTTTTTTTTTATTTTTTTTTTTTTTTTTTTTTTTAAGGTATCTGCCAATAATTTGGCTGCCATAAAGAGTTTCTTTGAGAAATTTCCAGAATACAAAAAGAATAAATTCTTTCTAAGTGGTGAGAGCTATGGTGGTATTTATGTACCAACTTTGTCTGAACGTCTTTTAGAAGAACCATCTATAAACTTTGAAGTGAGTAATAAAATCTTTCTTTCTGCTTTTCTTTTTCTCTTTGGCATAGACACTTACAACTTATCAATAGAACAAATATGACTGAACTTATCAATAAGTCTAATCTGATTAAATTGACTTTTTCTAACATACTACCACATTCAAATAGGATTTATCAAATAAATATGTAAAAAGAAACTCTTATGATTGCATCTATATAAAGTGTTCTTAACCTGTGGAGAACACTACAGAGTGTGTGAGAGTGGGGAGGGTGTCTTTTTACTTATTTTTATCTCTATTTATAGAATTTGGAACCCATCATAAATGTAAAAAAAATCTCCTTTATGGAAATAATCCATGTATATGTATTAATATAGAAAAGAATGAAGATTTTCAATAATATATACATATTATTTGGAATGCACCTTTTGAGTTGGATAATCATGAAAGTGGGAGTGATATTCTAACTTATAGTGAAAAGGATGAATTGGGCAAAAAATTTGTGAACCATTGGTCTGTATTTACAGAATTCATGTGGGAGAAGGGTAAAAAATTAGTCATTATGGCATCCGTGTCTCTTAACAAATGTAAAGGTTTGGCATTAACTAATTTCTCTATTTAGTCAATTATTTCTTGTGCTAAAATTCTTTCTGTCAGTAGGGGAAATTTTTTAAATAATTTGATCAGACAGATATTTTAAATTTAAAAAAGATTGTCACTAGCCAGGAATTAAGGCAAGTGTTATTGATAGAATAGAGCTAGTATATAAAGATAGTTTCTATGTGTGTCAATAATGCAAAAAGGTCTGAAAGTAATCACTTTTTATCTCAATTTATTTTCTAATTTTTATTATAAAATTTAAAAATTTTTTACAAACCACAGGAAAAGCTGTTGCTATTTTATAGAATTTTGTATTACATTATTAAAGTTAAAAGAATCTTGTACTCTAAATGTTAGAAATGCACACTTTGTTTTCTTATTTCTCTTTGTTGATTCTTTCTTTTATTTTATATTAAAAGTGGATTTGACCACACAAACTCAACTTAGATAAGCTGACATTATCACTTGAATTTATTTTGTTATAATCAATTCTAAAATAAAAACTTGAACCTATTTTCATTTATTAAGGGATTTGCTGTTGGCAATGGTATGAGTGACTTTAACATGAATGAAAATTCTATCATCCACTTTGCTTACTATCATGGCCTCTTTGGATCTGAGTAAGTATATTTAATTAACAACTAAATATTGGTGTCCTAACTCAAGTTAATGAACTTGAGTATCAATATCATGTTCACTTATCTGCAATGTTCTCATGGTATATCAACTCTTTCTCTTTGACAATGATAGGATACAAATCATTACCATTTTAATATTGGTTGATGTAATAAGTGTGAATACATATTTTCTAGATGTACAGAAAATCTTTGACATTGATACACTTGATATCAAAGTGTTGTTTGAAGAAATTTTATCAGTTCTTATATTCACTAACAATATTTTTTTTAAAACCTCAACAGATATTATCTTTCAAATCTCTTACTTTGATGTCAATTATTTATACATCTTTTGTTTTACATGATATTTGATCTTAAGAAATTTGATATTGTTTGTTTTATTTTTGCTTAAAACCTGTATAATGGCAATACTGCTTTGTGAAACTTAAGACGTGAGACTTAAAATTACCATGTTTCCCATATGCTAAGATGTTACAAGTGATAAGACGTATCCTATAAATAGCTAATTTTTTTTTTTTTTTTTTTTTTTTTTTAAAAAAACAAATTTGCACATTTAATAGCTTACTGTACTAGCGAGTCCAAGTTGCCAACTCTACAATGTCATTTTTCTTTCTATCACAACAAATTATCACATTTTGGATCTATATGAAACATAACTGTCAGCCTGTATTATGTGGCTAGGGGCAAGATTTGTGAAGATCCCATACAGTATGCCTAGATGAATGAAAAACTTACAGTACTAGTAGGAAGCTGTCTACTGGTTATCAGTACTTGCTAAAACAATATACATAGTATGATACTAATGAGATGTATATAGTATTTATTACACATAATGATAATTGTAGTTTTATATGTCAGGAGTTTGTTAGGGTTGGCAAACTCTTCTCTATAATTTAACCTTTCAGTACTAAGACTGATTTTTCTTAGGGCATTTTTCAGGAAAAACATGCATCTTTGTATACAGGAAATATGGTAGGTCATCTGTTTGGATGCTTTATAGCATGTTTAAGTATCAAAAGTTTGAGAGGATATATTTCTTCTGATCATATCTTTAAATAATCAATCTACTTTCTGAGCCAGTACTTTTAAAAACTTTTATTTGTAGCTATAACTGAAAAATATTTTAAAACTTTTTTTTTTTTTTTTTTTTTTATTAAGCCTAAATGCAGAATTGTCAGATTTAGCTTTTTTAAGGTTCAATACAACTAAATTTTAACTTTATATCTTTGTTTTTTTCTTTTCTTTTTTATTTATTTGTTTGTTTATTTATTTTTTTAGCAATGTCAACCAGTTTATTAAGTAGCTCCCAAAGTCACAAGTAGCAAAATTCACTGGGTCTTGACTTTAATGTACCCTTTAACCCTTTAACATTCAACATGCTCAAACCTGCCCTGTAAACATTGACTCTTTAATCTCATTGCTTGTGGTCAAAGTCTCACTCTTTAGGTAACTTCTTGCACTATTCGTAATGATGATGTCATATATTATGGCAAAGTATGAATGGGGCGGATTACAGCAAGTTGAACATTGGGAGCTGATATTTATGGGAAGGGTTCAATGCTAAAGGGTTAAAACATGTCTAATACATAAAAAGCATGGTGTAATTTCTATCTTGGATTATGTTTTTCTATTTATAGCCTTTATGAAAAATTGCAGAAATATTGTTGCGGTTCTGTCCGTACCGAGTGCAGCTTTACAAAGAATATGTCACACTTGTGTGTTGATGTAGTGAGTATTTAAAAAAATTTTTTTTTAAATTATGGAGGATTTAAAATCCCTTGGCATAAATGGTTCTTTAGCTACAAGTCACTTGTGGGAAATGTGTGATACACTTTAGGTATAAAAGAATAATTTTAAGCTATTTAAGAATTCTAAGAGAAATATATACTGTCTTGTCTAAAATATACTAGACTATCAATATCTGTCTGGATTTCTGGGATAAGAAGTTATCATTATTTACATGCAGATTACTGTCCTTATATTTGTTGCTGTTATTGTTTCATTGTGTCATTCAGCCTTCATCAGGTTTGTCAATCCAGATAAATTACAGGGAATTACGAACTGAGCCCCTTTATTTAATCAAGGGGGTAAACTCTTCTCATTCCATTGTCCATGTCTAGGGATAAGAACTAGACAAGATAACCCTAGACATGAGCAGTGGAATAAGAACAGTCTACCTCTGTAGATTAAATAAAGTGTTCAGTTTGGAATTCCCTGAAGGCTTCCCAGATCAACATACACCTGATGAAATGTAATAACAACAACAAGGATGAGGGCAATAGTGTGCATGTAAATAGTGTAAATAGACTGTCAATGCTTTAAGTATAATGTATCATCATAAGTGAAATACCTCTTAAGTTAGGGAGGAATAACTATTTTTGCTGTCCTCTGCCAAGCATCATTTATTAACATATATAAAATAAAATATAATATGTGTATGCATGCACAAATATATTATTTTATTGTTTTTATGTGTATGTGTGACATTTTTCTAGAAGACCATAAGAGTATACAACCTAAAGATGGGCAATTCGTCCTTGTAGTAAACTCTCCTGATGACATAGTAGAAATAGAATTTTTTTGATATTGTAAACATGACAAATAAAAATTTGTCTTAAGAGTATTTTAATTTTGTCTCAAATAAATGGACAATTATTTTGCAGTTGTACTCTAGTTATAAAATATAAGAATTTTTGGATGGTACTGATAAACTAGTCTTTGTATAAAGGATTTGTCATATCTTGCCACCTAGCAGTTATCAGAGGTTAGCATTTCTATGTAAGTGTGTGCTGTGGTAATGTAAAGAAAATTATTTACAAGTTATCTCTTTAAGTCTATTAAAGGCGTGACTGCTAGATAAAAAAAAAATTATGCAGTAAAAAAAACTTTTAAAATTAGATAGAATGTTTATTTCTGTTTATTTATTTACCAAGAAATACTGTCAAAAACTAATAAAATGAATATTAGAATTTTTCAACAAATTTTGGTAGAATCTGTTAGATTTCCTAAGAAATAAAGAGATTAGTCTTATAAACATTATTAATGATTAGTAAGTATTTCATTAAACTGTAGAACAATAATAAATATAATACAAGATATTAAGTCTAATCATTTTACCATTGAATTGGCTAGATGTAACCATAAGTTCTATGCTAATATTTTCTTTTCTCGCACTTCTCACTTGTGGAACTCTCTTCCAGTTTCTTTCTTTCCAGTCAACTTTGATCTTTAAATTTTTAAAGATCAATGTCAATTGTTATCTTCTGTCTTCTTAATTCCTGTTCTTTTATTGTTGTTCCTTAATAAGATTTTTATTTTTTTCTCATACTGTCTCTCACTCAGTGACCCTTTGCATCTTAGTGGTTTTATTGCCTTGCTTCGGGTGAAATGACTGAAAATAAAATTCCATCTTTTTATTCAATTATATATTCACCATTATTTGCAAAGACTCATTGTTACTTATTCGCCAGCTCTTCAATACCTTTTGAGTAAAATTCCGCTGGTTTTGATGTGAAAAAGTTTTCAATAAACTCTTGAATCTGGTTTTATTAAAGTTTTCCCCATCAAAGTGTTTTGCAGCAATCAAAAAATGTAATGCTTGGTTGGTGCAAAGTCAGGTGAATATGGCAGGTGGTTTACAACAGACCAAATGTGTTCCAAAATTTTTTCCTGTGTTATTCTAGTTGTATGCAGCTTTGAATTGACATGGTGGAGAACATTTTTCCTTTAATCCACTGTGTATGCCGCCATTGCCACTGCTGTACAAAAACTAAATTTATTCTTAATTGCCACATATGATTAGTGGTGACAATGGTACATTAATCATCATGATTAGTGGTTTCCAAAACCAGAAATTACTTATGACTCAACCTAATATTGTTGGGAAACAAACTTTCACCTCAACTTACTATCTAAATATTTTCTTGTTACTAAAAAATATTTTTGCAGGAATACAAAATTTTATTAGTGTAATAGAAACAGATTAACAGAAGAATATTTATAACAAAAAATGAGGGTTAACAAAAAAATATTGGCATAAAATGGTAATATCAGAATACAACATGATTAACAAAAAAGACATTTAAACCAGTTTATCAGTTCACTCTCATCAGAGCTAAGATCAAGGACAAAAATGTAAGCAGCAACTAAAAATAAAAACCCAATACAAAAGTTATAGGAAAATATAACACTTACAGTCTAATTACCTTTAACCCTACCAACCATTCCTGCTTGCAGAGAGGTGGCTGGTAGGTCTTAATGTAAACAGATTTCAACACTTTCAAGTGAAACTCAGAATTAGCCTTTTTCAGCACTGAGAAAATGTCTTGCCTATAAGATCAGGCATATTACTGTTTTTTTTTTTTTTTTTTCAAGCATTCTGTTATCGCTAAACCTGTTGTATTTACACATCTATGCAAATTGTCCACCTTGCCCTTGTGTATATTAGCTGGTACATGTTGGTTGATTTGTGTTTCCAACCTTTGACCTATTCTAGCATTGCACTGACATCTGAACTGATATGATGGGTTGATAGAATATCCCTTTGAATCAGTCTCAACATTATCAGGTACCAAAATCAATACATGGATTGGCAAAAAGATAAGATTTTTTTTTTTTTAAAGACACAGAAATTGGCTTAGCAAATCGTGTTCTCACATTCACAATCCATGGTACATGAAATTATTAGTTAACTAGTAATACCTGTGAAAATTTAATGGTTTTGATGAAATAATTTTAAGTTAATGATTCAATAAGCTCTTTGTAAGTGTGAGTTCTATGACTATAAAATACCCATGGGAATTTTGTTGCTTCATTAAATATTTGAGCTTAACAACTTTACATAAAGTACAAATGTTGGTCATTATTTAAAGAAGTCAGAAGGTACAAATGAAAAGATTTGAAAATGACAAGTTTTTTTTCCCATTTCACTGAAGCAGGTTAAACATCTTTCTTTTTTTCTTTTTCTCATTGAAAGCAAACAGTGCCTTGTTTTCTGTCCTTTCCTCAACATCAAAATAGAATAGTCTATTATTTATGAGGTATTGGCAGGGTGTAATGTATGTTTTAACTGAGGAAGGAAGGGACAAGCAGAACTATAATATAATGGTTAAAAAAACAATTATATAGATTTTTATTTTATTTTTGTTTTAAATTTGATATTTTTAAAAAATTCAAATTTATTTTTGTCTAGGTCAGAGCAGCTGTGAACCATATTTACGGCATTGGGTTAAATATGTACAACTTGTATGCTGAGTGTGAGACTACAAAATTTGCTCCTGGCCTTGTTTCATATTATGACTTGACTTATCACTTCCCCAACATCAAATATATTCAGAAACAGAAATCGGTAAGAATCTAGATTTTTTTTTTTTTTTTTTTTAACTATTAAAGAATCAGTTTTTGTTTAAATTTCTAAAACTGTTCAGAAAGTTTCATTTAAAATTTGGAACCACAAACTGTTGTGAAGTGGAACTTAAATGGAAATGTGATATTGCTTTTAATAAAGGTTAGCCACAAAACATTGATAAATTTGGGCCAATTTCCTCATCTTTGTTATTCTGGGAAGTGTTTTATTTTTAATGTATTTTGGAAGTTGTAATATCTGCCTTTAAGTTTCTATTGCATTTGGTTACTCTTGGAGAATGTTGAATGTTACCCTGCAGCAAATGGCATTGTAAATAAAAGCTCATTTGACTCTCTGGAAGATGGGCACAGAAGTACTCATTGATTTGGTTGAGATAAATTGGCATCATTGTAACACTATAAAACGCTAGAAGAGTTAAGAGATAGCCCGATAAACATACCAAGAGACGAGGCAGGATTTTATTAAAATTCAGAATGTTTTTCATCTGAATAAACCATAAAGAAAGGGAATAGGGCTGACTTGAAGTAAAATGGCTTTATCATTTTGAGGAATCTAGCTGAAAAAGCCATCTGGATAATTCAAACCCATGAGGGATGGGGAAAGGTGGTGTAATAACATTCAAGTCAGCAGAGGATTTAACTAAGACAAGGTCAAAATAGAGACATTGATTGATAATCACTATTTAAAATGCAAGTTATGGAATTTCCCGCTGACCATAACCCAAGAAGGGAAGCAATAGTAATGGCCCCTGATTCCTTGTATACTTGAAAGCCATCTGGTAAACTTCAGGATTTTATGGGTGAAGCTAGGTCAAGGAATTTTGCCAACATGAAGAGAACTGATAATATTTTTAATGTTTTCTGGGAACAAAAGCTGAAGTTATAGAAATGATTTATATCCTTTGTCAAAAAAAGAAGGAAAGGGTAAATTGCTAAAGAAATGAAGTGTCATGGTTCAACACTGCTAAGAAAACTGTCTGGGGACACCTGATGAATGTCCAACTGAGAGAATGGGGTTTGGTTCAAGAAATCCTGTTGACAAAAATTTTGATCAATAATTAAAATTAATGATTATAATTATTGATACTGACATGTTTTATTATAAATTCACATTGACATTAATAGATATTAAATCTATTAGAGAATTAAGTCATCTTTGAGTTAATAGTTGCAGACTTCCATAAGTTATCTTCCTACTTGGTGCTCCACAACAATGGACTTGTATAAGACCATTACACTTAAATAAATATCTATTAATTTTTAATTTAAAATTCCTGTCTATGTAGAAAACAGGAAGAAATCTAATATCATTTCAATTCTAAAAATGTTTTTCTATAAAAATATATTTTTAATTTTTCAGTTTGTCAAAGCAATGCCCCAAAAGAATTTACGCCTGACTCCTCCTTGTATTAATGGTACTGCCAGTACAGTATATCTTAATGATGAAAATGTCCGTAAAGCTCTTCATATTCCAAAACAACTACCTGAATGGCAGATGTGCAGGTAAACATTTTATTTGTGAAAATATTTCTTGCTTCCTATTGTTTGGTAAACTTACAGGATGAAGATGTTGCTTAGTCTTGCTTGCATAATTGTAAGTAACAAATGTACACCGGAAACTCAATTATCAGCCATAATCTGTTCCAGAAAGTTGGATGAAAACTGAGATAATATATCCATAAGAAATAATGTAAATCCAATTAATCTGTGCCACACACCCAAAAATATTTACAAAAATACATAATAACTATAGTTTTACTTACAGAAAACAATAAGAAATAAATATAAATGAAATAGAATAAATGAACATTTCACTTCACCTTTTAGCTTTATTGAAGATTTTTGTTAGTGTATGTAAGACAGTGAGGAAGGAGAAGGAGGAAAGGTATTATTGTTTCAAAGGGGGATCCTCCACCATAAAGACATCAGTTAAGTCTTTTTCTGTGGTTATTCTCCTTCTCCCTGTCTGTGCCATTAGAACTTATTTGAGACTAACTGATCCTTCTCTCACTAAAAACTTTTCTAGAGAGGTTTGTTTTTTTCCATTTTAGAATTTGCCTGAAATGTGACAAGGAATTGTCATTAAACATATTTACAACACGACTTGAAACAGCTTTGTTAGCATGATATCTTTCGACAAAACTTTGCACCTTCTCTCCATTTTGAACAAATGTTCTTAATCACTGAAGAAGGCTCATACTCCCCTCTCTCCTCCTCTTCTGAAGACATTTCCTCAGTTGTCGTTTGTTGCTGGCCTAGCTGACGGTCTTGGAGTTCTTTATTAGTCATCTCTTTCCTGTGGTCCTTTACCAACTCCTTTGCATCTTATCCATTCACATCCAAACCCAGTCACTTCCCCAAAGACACACTTGGAACTTTCTTTGGACTCATGGCTAATTTAATAGTAAAACTATAAAATAAAAAAAATTCAACACAAAAACAGCATTTAAAACAAAGAATTCTGGACTAATGTTAGGAGAGATGCTCACTTAACCAGAGACAAAGACATCTTTATAATAGCCAACTTAGGCTGTAACACCTTTTACCACCGTCTACAGCTGGTGGTGTAACCACATTTAGTCGTCCGGTCCTCAGGGTCTTAGGATGACGTTTTAATCGCTCTACACAGGTCAATGCTGATGCTGTTCACATCAGTCCACACCATCTCTACCCACACTGTGTTCTTGATCTTAGAGCAGTGAAAGATTGAAGGTTGTAGTATCACAGTGCTGGCTTAAGCCATGGTGGGTGTTACATTAAGGAAGAAAAATATTTTCATGGCAAAAAATAAAATGAGAGATTCATGGGGATACTCTTCAATAGATTTATATAGCTCTTAGTACAAAAAAAACGAACCCTTCCTGCATCTATAAAAGTGACACTGGGCCTTGTCTAAATTTCTGGAGGAGCTAGGTTCAAAGTTCTTGGTATCAGGAAATCTGGTTGTAGTTGATGTGGATTCCAGAGGCACTCAATACAAGTTCTCAGCCTAAGTCTCTGAGCTCCCAAAATCATCTGCTTATATACACTGACCCAAACTCAACTGAAGGGTCCTGGGTATTCAGTGATTCCTTAATTTTTACATTAATTGAAATACGGTTCTTTGTTCTTTATTTCTACTTTTTTAATCAACTTTCCAAATTTGGAGAATTATCCACCTTCCTTGAGAGTAGTCACAGGGAGTGTTCCACCCTTAACTCCAACCTGCTTCACTTCACACCTCACACCACTACTCTACACAGGTGGGGCTAAATTCTGCCTCTTCTTGTTATTCTAACTTTACCCACCTCTTAGGGCTGGCATAACTGTCTTTGTGACAAATCTAATTTTTAAAGTGTGTAGTTGAAAGGGTGTAGTTTATTCTCCTCATTAATTTAAATTCTCTGACTCCCTCCCACTTCCCTACTATTACCTCTATCCAGTGAGAACACAAACCAGGCCACTGTGTTCTCATTTAACCTTCTGTGCAATGGATTCCAAATTTGTTTTCATCATCAAAAATAAATTTGTTTACCTAAATTTTCAACAAAGCTTGGGCAGATCATCATCTTAATGAAAACACAAACCAGACCACCTTCCTGTTATGACAGGACTGATTTTCATAATCCTAACCCTTGCAGTGGTTTCATTCCTAGTTTTCATTTCTCAATTCGTTTTTGCCAATGAAAATATAATTTCTGTCTGCCTCTCTTTTCGCCAATGACATGTGTTTTTCTAATTTTCCAAGAAAGAGATAAAGCCATTTCCCAATTTGCTTTACCTGCATGACAGATTTTCGATAGATAAAAAAACAATGTAAACTCTTGGTGTATCATTTCAATTTGTAGGCGGGAGACAATCCAGATGACCCGTTTTTCACTTCCACATTACCAGGGAAAATCTCTTCCATTCTTTCTCTAACTTCCAGTTTATATTTCATTTTGGTCTTAACCCTTTTTCTACTCAGAATTAATGTTTAACTACCTCACAGCCTCAGCGTCACAAACCAACAAAAAATTTTATGTGTGAATTTATAGCTTCAATTGATCTCTTAACATTGTTTTCATGCTAAAAGTATCATTTGTTGACATCTGCAGATGAAAATGTATCACAAAATGCCAGGCATGTGATAGCCTGTGGTTAGCAGTTAATGTGTTGAAGTCTGTTATCTCTCCCTGTAAACATCAACAGAAAATAATCCATAATAATTATATCAGAGAAAGAATATGGACTTATCATTGATTAGTAGTCAAATTTTAAAAATCTTTTTTCTAAAATCATTGTCAATATATTTATTTCAGTTCTGTTGTTAGCGTCAGCTACAAAATGCTGTATGAAAACATGAGATTGCAATACCTGAAGGCAATTGCTGCAAAGGTAATGTTCCTGTTTGTCTAATATCAAATTATTTCATGTCCTAATTTGAATGTCTATTTTAAAACTACATTTTTATTTAGTCTTCTTCTAGCTTCACTGACAGCAAGATGATTAAATTTCAACTCTAAATTGTTTATCCATTTAAAATACTACATTTATTAGAAAATAGATTCAGTTTAAGAGTCATAATAATGACTTCAAAGGGATTGTTGACAGAGAAATTAGCCCTCATGACCCAGATGTTCATTTTAAATTCATTCAAATTCTGTGTGTGTGTGTGTGGGGGGGGAGGTACTTGTTTGTTTAAAAATATTTTTTCAAAATACAAAATTAAAACAAAAAACTAATTGTATTTATTATTGAATAATTTTTTAAAAAGTTCAATAAAACCTTGGACTTTTTTTTTTTTCTCCTCCTGCAACTTTTTTTATTGTTCCATCTAGAATTGGAAGGAAGGAATATGAGTGGAATGTATTATTTCATTGTCTTGGTCAAAACAATGTGTTTTTACCACAAAAAAAGATGTTAGATTTCCCATAGTAATCTTTCTCCCACTGCTGACACAAGAAAAGCACTATGTTTAACTAAAATTTAGAATGTGCTAGAAAGGATTAAAAAATTTAAGAAAATAATAAAATACTTTGGTCTTTCCTCTTAGTAGTAACTTAAATATTTTGAATTTTGATAAAATTTTGTTTTCATCATGTTTGGGGACTTTTTTGCTATGCCTTTTTTTTTTTCTTTTTTTTTTTTTTGCAAAAATGTGTAGGTACCTAACTAGGTAACTACACTTTTAATAATTCCATATCCTGAATTTTCATGGATTCAGGGTGGGTGCCATCACTACTTTCATTCCAATCGAAGATCATAGTTTCTTTTTTGTAAAAGTTTATCTTGAGTCTTCTTTCTTGCAACACTTGGTAGAGGCTGTTGATTTTTTGCTTAAGATCAGTCTTATCCCCAACTATGAATACCTATGGGATTGGCATAGCCACTTTCATCCTCTGTACATTGGCCTTGGGAGGGGAAGCAGGAACACTGTTTTCTATTAGTAAATTCATTTGGGATATGGTATGGAATATTTAAGTGATCAGTGCTCATCTCTTCACGTCTGTGCTTGTATATGTTCAGAGCATAGCCTAGGAAGAGATTAAATGGATTGAGGCTTTCTTTTCCTCCTTCTCATTCCTGATGAGGTTTGAAATGTTTTGGTAGTGGGGTCCTCACCTGATATGACTATCAGATCTAGACATTCAATAGATAGCAATTTCCTATAGCTATGTAGCCATCACATGACAAGGACCATTTCTTAAGTGGTAGAGGAAAGGATAAATAGGAAAAGAATTGAAACCAAAATGAAAAAGAAAAATAGGAATGCAAATGAGCCATGCTTTTTGAGGAAATAAGTATTTTTTCTTTGCATGTGCTTGGAGAAATGTTTTAACATTATCATTAAAAGTAAAAAAAATATTTTTCATCAAAAAGATAAATGTTTGAATCAAACCAATCAAGAAAATAAAGGATAACATTGCTAAACACAAAACGTATTTACTGATGAAAACAAAGGAAGAAAAAAAGTGACTTTTTAAAATTATCTTTTGTGTAAAACTATATTAATCATAAAAAGTAAAGAAAATAGAAAATTAATATACAAAATCAAAAAAATAATTTTAAAAAAAAGTAAGCATTAACATTTCAAAAAAAGCTAGTTTGAATTTGTTAGTAAAAAAATTGAGTCAATCAAAACTTAAATTCTTTTTTCCAATTGCATTTTCAAGCGGTTAAAAAAAAAAAAATAGTAAAGATTATTATTTTTTTAATTTCTAAATGTGCTTGATTGATTTTGTTTACTTTTGCACATTATTTAAAGCCAGAAAATATTTTTAGATTGTAAGAATTTTTGTAGATAATGATGATTTACTGACACAAGTCCTACTAATCAGTCCATATCTGGAGGTAGAAGTATATTCATACCTTTCTCAAGGACATTTGCACATAAGCGAATATAATGAACACAATTGTAATTGAAACTCTTCTCTCCAATTTCAAATTCCATATCACTATCTATTACACCATTCACACATCCAAGCTTACAGCACTAAGTATTACCAAGTGGTCACTCATCTAGATACTGACCAAGTTTGACATTGCTTAATTTCACTGATCATACAAGAACTGGTTTCTCAATGGAATATGGATGTAAGCCTGTAATTTCTAAAAGAAACTGAGTATATTTGTTAATATGTTCCATTGAGAGAGAAAAAAAAAAAAAAAAAAAAGAAGAAAGCGATAAAGAGTACTTATAGAATTCAAGTTGGTGACCCTTCTTCCCCTGGTCAGAGAACAAAAGAAAAAATGGTTTTGAAGTTTGGAAGGCAGTTTCTAATGTATGATAAGTGATTGTCTCTATTGATGTGATCATATGCTGCTGTGAGGTTTACACGGCACATATACAATTTTCCTGGAGTTGTTTTGATGAAATATGTAGCATTATTACACTCCTTACCACAACAAAAGCCAAATTGGATTGAGAGGACTTTCATAGAATCATGTGTGAGTCTACTTAATACAATGTTCATTTGTACCCTCATCATGATTGATCCAATTGAAGTACCTCTGTATGTGTGACAATCTTGAGGGTTATCTTTTTGTTTCTATAAGGCATTAATCTACAATACACCCCACTTTTGGTGGTGGGGATACATTCCTAATTTCAGACTTCTTTTATGAAATAGAGAAAGTTGTTTTAAATTTGAGGAGACAGTAGGCTACTTTCAAAAGTTCAGCCTCAATGTCAAGTGATACTTTATTATTCTTTAATTTTTTTATAGCTTTCTTTATTTCCTCATCACTAGATTCATCATTGTTTATATTTGGAGACAGACGATGTAATGTTTGGGTACATATTGGTGTATGTTCTATTTCCATGGACATCTCAGCTTAGTATGGTCAGGGTTGAAGTATGACTCAGTTTTTTTTTTTTTTTTTTTCAGACCAGAACATCTGTTTTGTTTTTGATTGTATGATTCTATCATGATTTTTTGCTTTGCTCCAAATTTCTACACAATGTTTATGCTGTTTGGCTTCATTAATTTGGTTTCCATGAAAGATTATATGGGAACCTTCCAAAGGTTAAAGACACAATCAGTGAAAAGCGAGTGCAGTTTGTTGGCCATTGCTGGAAGAGTAAACAAGAAGTTGTGCATCAGCTTATATTATGGGAACTGAATTATGGGAAAAGATTAAGAGGTAGATCAACAAAAATCTTCATTGATTAACTAGATAACACTGAAATCACTGAGTAGAGCTGTCGATGACAGATTGGAAATTAATGGTCAGACGTATTCATTTGAGAGTATTTACTTTATGTGCACAGGTTTTTAAAATTCTCAGTTATTTGTAAAATCAATGGAGTTTTTAGATTATTCTAAATTGTCTCTTATTTGAGTGTTTATTTTGTTTTATCTGAAGAAAATCATGACTAATGTTTTTTTTTTTTTCTTTTCTTTCAGAAAAGAATTATGGTTTATAATGGGGATGTCGATATGGCTTGCAACTTCCTTGGAGATGAATGGTTTCTAAAATCACTGAAGCTCGATGTAAGTCTCTACTAATACCAGTTTTCCTTAAAAAGTCAGATATTGGATATCCATTTAACCAAATGTAACAATACTAAAAATGAAAATTAAAAAATGTAATCTTTGTCAGAACGGCTTTGAAAGATGATTGATTGATTGATTCTATCAACCTTTTGTGGATTATTTAAAGTAAGAATATTTTTTTGAAAGGTGATTGATTGATTTTTTTTTTTATACAGCTTATCAAACTTTTGCAGGTTATTTAAAGCCAGAAAATATTTTTAGATTGTAAGAATTTTTTATGATAATACGGATTTAGTGATATAAGTCTTACCAATTACCCATAGCTGGGGAGATAGATGGATTCATACCATTCCCAAGAGTATTTGCACATAAGTGAATATAACAAACCCAAATGAAATTGGAACTCAGCTCCCTGATTAACAATTCCAAGCCATTATCCATTACACAACCCACACATCCAAGTTTACAGCATCTAGTATTTTCAAGTGGTTACCCATTTAGGTACTGACCAGGCATGACATGGTGATCGTATAGGAACCAGTATTTCAATGGTCCATAGCTGTAAGCCTTGAAAGATGAATTCCAACAAATGAATTATGAAATAAAGTACATTAGGCATTTTAAGTGAATCTGTTGGATAATTTAACTAAAATGATATGTAAATCAAAAACAAGAAATTTAGATATAGATTAAGCTGGGTGGGGAGAAAGCAAATGATTTTCAAGCAGACCAAAAAGTGACTTTCAACAATTTTGCTCCTTATTTAGTAGTATTGTTGCCATTTTAATCATTTTCAATAATTAAATCCTTTTCTAACATTCATTCTATAATTTTGACTGATTTCCATATCTTTCCATGAAAGACTATATGGGAACCTTCCAAAGGTTAAGGATACAATCATATAGTAATTTTATATTTCTCATTCATTTGACCTTTTAATCTTATTAAATCACCCCCCCTCATTTTCTTCAAGTACACTCCTCCTGTGAAGTATAAAGTGACAGACTTATCTCACTCTTAAGTTACTGCTGTGATTTTTATAGTACATACATTTTCATGGGATGGAGTTGTTAGCCACACACAACTGGTTTTGAATTCAGACTTGTTGTTCTAGACTGGTTGCCAACCAAGGCAAAATAGCACTGCTAAATTAAACAATAGCTGGGAGGGGAAAATAATGCCATGGCAAAAAAAATTCTATTTTCTACATATTTCGTTGTTTTTCCAGAGATTCACTTTCATGGCCACTCAGGACAACTTCTGCTACTTGTGTCATGACATGCTAACAGATAAGTTCTTCCTTTTGGCCTGTGAGAACCCTGTCCTGCTAATCCCCCCGACCACTATGCTTATCTGTTGCAACATACCAATGAATAACTTGAAACTACTCTCTAACAGGTGGCATCAGAATTCTTTTCACTTCTGTTACTGTTTATATAAGCCTGCAAGCAGAATTTTCTAACTTCCAGCCAAGTGGCATTTGTTCTCAAAAGCTTTCACTTATCTGTTTTATTTCCTTTTGGTCAGTGGGTGGCTACTTTGAAAATCTTACTTTGTAGATTTTATTGCCTACTAGCAGTAGATCCCGGCATTGCCCGGGGATGTAACAGTAAGAGATAGATCAAGTATTGACCATCATAAAGACTGAAAAATAAAATTGAAAATTGACAAAGATTAATGTTTAAGGTTGATGGACACACGTCTTAATTAGTTTTTTTTTTTTTTTTTTACGAATTGGTCAAACCCAAATTCAAACAAAAACATTGTTTTCAATCATTATGAGTCTATTGATTGAATAGAATTTTATTATAAACAATTGTCTTGTAAATGGAATTTTTAAAGCATTCTGAATGTAAAAATAAAGAAAAAAGTGTGCAAGACAATAAGAAACACTACCTGCCAAAAAAAAGTTAAGTTTTGTTAAAATCGCTTAAAATATGTAGGAAATCCGATCCCATATATAAGCGAACACACACACACACACACACAACCAACCTGGGTTTTATAATAAGTATAACTTGATATTACTAAGTATAACTCGATATGAGTTGTCCCCCTTTCATTAATGCCTCTTAATTGTGTTTTCCAATTGATTTTGTGCAAAAACAATTGTTTTTTCCAATTTTTGGTGCTGTCAGAACCACTGCAAGGTAATTTTACGTAGTCCTGTGAAGTTTTGTTGAAATCAGTTGAAAAATTTAGGAAATCTGATCCAATATATAAACGTACAGACACACACACACAATCTGCGTTTTATAATAAGATGTAGCCATAAAAAGACTAAACAGATACAATCATTCACCATCTACTTCTATGTGGGTGTCTAATCATGTAGGGGTCTCTTAGTGTTTGATTTTTTTAATCATTTTGTTCCAAGCAAGGCAACAAAGCCACTAAGATGCAAGGGATTACTGAGTGGGAGAAAATCTAAGAAAAAAAATACATTATTAAGGAATAGAGAACAATAAAAGACATTAAGTAGATAATAACTGACATTGCATTTAAATTTTTAAAGATCAAAATTGACTGTTTAAACAAGAATTCAGAAGAGTTCCACAAGCAATAAGTGTGATAGAAGAAACTGTTAGCATAGAATTTGGTTACATTTAGCCATTTCAACTGTAAAATGATGAGACCTAACTGCCAATCTAGTACTGTACTTAAATTCATAAAATCTAGGTACCAAAGATGGAAGCTCATCAGAACAATTACCATGAAAGTATTTATAAAAAAAATGCACAGGAAAGCTACATTATGGCAGTAATATGATTTATTCAATATAATGTTTCTACTTCATGTAATCAGAAAACATTAGTCCAAGAAGGCACAAGGAGTCACTCTTTTGAAGGCTAGCATCAGCCATGTTGATGGAAGGTAAAAAAGGTTCTTTAAGATGTTTAAAAGAGAGCAATTTTATTTTGGAGGCATTAAACAAGCCATTTCTTGCCCCAGTTAACAATAGATTGTGGGTCATATTTTTGCACAAATACCCTTGGAAAGGTATGAATCCATCTCTTTTCTTCCGGCAATGGGTTAATAACAGGGAAGACTGATTAGCAACTACACTAAAACAACACTAAATCGCAGATTATTTGGGAAGAAGTGATGGCAACTCCACCCTATAAAAAAAACTTAGTTGCTATGGAAACTGCAACAGCAACACCTACATGGGAATCTACATGGTTAGCAACATAACATTGTCAAAACTTGATTACATTTTAAGTTCCTTTCTATTATTTTCTCCAACCAGGTGACGAAACCGAGAAATCCATGGCATTACAAAGCTGAGGATGGAACAACTCAAGTAGCAGGATTTGTGATTAAATATAGCAATGTTACTTTTGTTACAGTCAGAGTAAGTTGGTTTCTTTTGGCTATTTCTTTTTATTTTATTTTTACACTAAAATAAAAAAAAATAAATTGAAGGAAATTAAAAGCAAGTTCTGTGCCTTGAATGTTTTTGTTTGCCTTTCAAGATTAAAATAAATAAAGACTCACTTTATCAAGATTCCAGTAAGAAACGTATGCCCTTGTCTAACTGCTCTCTTTTCTGTTAACTATATTAGCATGGCAGTAAACAGGTATTTTGTCATGATATTTAGCAATGGGACAGAGCAAAATAGATATGTGTCTTTTACCAACTACTCAGTGTGAAGTAGGTAAAGTAGCCTCGGTGGAAATTAGTACTTTGTTCAGATTCCATTTTCCATGCCAATAATCATTACTCTGTTTGTTCTCTTTCTCCCTTCTCCCCCTCTTTCTCCCTTCTCCCCCTCTTTCTCCCTTCTCCCCCTCTTTCTCCCTCCCCCCTCTTCCCTCTCCCCCTCTTTCTCCCCCTTTTCTTCCCCCCCCCCCTCTTTCTCCCTTCTCCCCCTCTTTCTCCCCTCTTTCTCCTTTCTCCCCTCTTTCTTCCCCCCTTTCTCCCCCCTCTTTCTCCCTTCTCCCCTCTTTCTCCCCTCTTTCTCCCTTCTCCCCCCTTTCTCCCCCCTCTTTCTCCCTTCTCCCCCTCTTTCTCCCCCTCTTTCTCCCTTCTCCCCTCTTTCTCCCCCTCTTTCTCCCTTCTCCCCTTTCTTTCCCCCTCTTTCTCCCTTCTCCCCTCTTTCTCCCTTCTCTCTCAGCCAATTAAAATAACTGAAATTATAGTTATTAAAGAGCATTGATATTCACAGAATTTGAAACAATTACTTGGTTACTTATTCTAGTGCATCATTTTACTTAAAATTATTGCCACATGACACAATAGTCAGTGCATTATTCAAACAAATTAGCCATAAATAGTCAAACCGGTTTCTCTCCAGGCGTTTCTGTTATTTTTTTAGATTTTTGTTTTTATATGCTTTTTGCTTTTCTATACAGTTTTCCCTGATTTTTCTGTTCTTTTTTCTCAGACACTTGTGGGTTTTTCCACAAAACTTTTTTTTTTGCATGTATATCTTTTTCTTATTCATCACAAAAAGTTAAGCTTATTTTTATAAAAAATAAATGTTTGAACTTAATTTTCTCACAATGATGATTATTTCTTTTCTAGGGAGCTGGTCACATGGTTCCAACTGATGCACCTATTCAAGCTCTTAAAGCATTTAAGAATTTCATTCAAAATGGGAATTTGTAATGTTATTGTCTATAACAACATTCATAACAAAATTTAAAAGAATTTTCTTTTTAAATCCATATCTAATTTTTTAAATTTATTTTGGGGAAAATGTTTCTTTTACTTTTCTCATCAAGATTTTATTTTAGTTTTTTTGTTTCTTTATTTTTTTTTATAAATATTACTTTTTAAATAATTTTTTTTTTTTTTTTTTTTTTTTTTTTTTTACATTTATAAAGCTTGCAAACCTTTTAACCTATATTGGTGTCCTGAATAAAGCATTTTTATTTCAACAACCAAAACCTTTGTATAAAAAAAAAAAAAAATGAAAATTACATGACTTGGAAAAATACAAAACAAATTCAAGGAATGTGTTACATTAAATATTTCTGTTGGGAATTATTCTGAATTGAGGTGGGTTTGGAAAATAACTTCCTCTTTTCATGTTTTATTTATAATCCATTTAGAATGTGGCTTCTTTATAAATGATAATTGCTATTTTTATATTAGAAAAAAAATTGATTTATCTTTTTTACTACTTTTAATTATAAAATGTACCCCATGAACTGAGTTGTCTCTTTTTATATATTTTGTAATGGTCATAATAAATAATGATGAACACTCTTGTTAAAGTATTGAGCAATTTCACATTCTTTTGCTAAAGTTGCCTTTTCCCTATAAATATATTGCATTGGAGTTTGCATTTAGAAATTTTTTTTATTCTGAAAAATGTATTAATCAGTGTGAAAGTCTTGTCCAATTCTCAATGCATATGTCTGTACAAGATGGTAATTGTGGACTGTCAGCTGCCTTTTTTTTTTTTTTTTTAATACATCTGTAGCAATCACTTTCATACATAGTCAAAAACCATGTAATCACAGATACATACATGAGTAAAAATCACATGACTTAATACTGTTTATACTTTTCAATTGTCCACAATGTAACATTACTGCTTTACATTAATATGTATAACCATGAACTTCTGAAGCCAAGCCACACAATCTCTAAAGTTATTCTACCATTAGTAATGGTAATATTAGCCATTTCCTTATAAGAAAACATTTGGCATTCACTGACCCAGCAGCCAGTAATTAATCAAGTTGATATTTTCTTCACTCCCTGGACATCAGGCTTGGATCAAAGTGTAGAATCTGCCTTCAGGTGAATAAACTATATTTTATCTCTCGATTGTGTCTTTGTGTGTGGACAGAGCACAACTGAAAATATTAGTGAAAAGTGCTTGGTCTTGGGAACAGCTGCAGTACCTCCCTCATTGCATTAAAGAGGGGGAGACTGGTAGTAATACTGATGCCATCAAAACCCACAGTTGCAGGGACTGTGCTATTTTTTTTAACCTGGCCTAGGTGCACATGCTTGGGTTCCCCACATGAATCTGACCTTCGGCTCCATCTTGCCAACATAGGGCAGTAATTGAATACTAAGTGTAGTATCTGTTCCTCTAATCTGTAATTGTAATACTGCTGTCAGTTGAAATAAAACAATTTTTCAGGATAATAAAGATTTTCAAGTCCAGTAGCTGTTATCACTCTTTTCAATATTGATGGGGGTTCCTTGTTGGCCTTTTATTTGAAGTAGTGTGGAATATCAACGTCTTATTTTCATTATTTTCTTATTGAGTTACATGTGTTATCCCTTTTAATTGTTACTGTGGATAGTCCTCAAGTGATGTTTCTGTTATTTGGTACAGTTTTTTGTTTGTGATTCTGTAGTGCCATTTCACAATTTTCAAAGAAGGATGGTCTTTGCCAAGATCCATGGGCTTCACTCACTCAAAACAAAATGTCTGATAATACAGCCATTTCTTAAAAAATAAAATGAATCTAGTACCATATCCTACTAGTATCCATTCAAACTGACACTTATTTTTTATTTTATTTTTTTTTTACTGATACTTCATCCAATACAAGGCACAAGAGTCACTCAAGGTAGAGGGTTACTGAGGGAGATTGTAAAGAAAAAGAAAGTATAAGTATTGTGAGGATAAGTAGGATAGATATCTGTTGACCCTGAACTTAAAGAAACCAAGATTGTTGTTGTCAGAAAAGCATTCTTTTGGGAGTTTGTTCCACAAAGTAATATCTCTGGGGAAGAAACCGAGTCAAATTTGTGTTTTATCAAAGAAACACAAAGGGAATTAGTATGGTTTGCCACTGTGAACATGGCATACAGGACCTTAACTGAGGCACTAAAGAATATAAGGCCATATATAAGGTTTTTGAACTCACAGCTGAACAAAGAAGATTGGGCAGCTTCTGCCCAGATATGGCAGCATTACTCCATTCTTGGTCTGATTTGACTCTTCTAAAGATATAGCATAGCAGTGAGAGTTAGGCATTTTCTGGAGTGATACAAGGAACCGACCCTTCTTTCGGCATCTTTTGTGATGAAACTAAATATACGTTTTTTTTATTTGAGATCAGGAGGGAGCTTTAGCCCCAGTAGGAATTCAAGGCAAGGAGCCTCTTTGGAGGTATGACCACTTATCATCAGTATTGGTTCAGTGGTGATGAAATTTTACTGGCTTTAGGGTGGAGAATAATTCATCACTCACAAGGCTGCATAAGAACTTTTGAACTCTGTTGAGTCTGAACAATGAGGATTGGTCAGCTTCAGCTCAGATATGTCAGAATTACTCCATCCTTGGTCTGATTTGACTCTTGTAAAGATAGGACATGGCAGTGGGAGTCAGGTATTATTCTATATATCAAAACTTTTAGAAACTCAAAAATTTCACTGAAATCCAGAACATATGGACATTACTCCCACTTATTTAGATCATTCTGATTAATGTCCATTTAAACTGATGCCTTGAATATAAAATGAACTGGTACTATAAGTTCTTTTGTTGGTATTAGTTTAATTTATAGAAGGAGATAATTGAAAAAAGTTAAACTAAGAAATATTTATGCATCTGTGTTAAAAATTCTTTGTGAAATAACTTAAAAATAATCGTAAAATTCTAATTCAATATCTTACTTGGAAGTAATATATTTCAAAATTAGTAAAGGACAATCACTAATTTTTAAAGTAAGGTTACAAAGTAAAATATTTTAAAAGTAAAAAAATTATTGAACTGTTGGAACAGAGGTCATTGGCAGCTACTCAATGAAAATAAGGATTTTGCTAATTTATGCTTCTTAATATTTTATTTCTTCCTGAAAATTCTCCTCTATATCACTTTTTACATAATCACCATTCTCTTCAAATCTAAAAGACATATGTGTGTGTGTATTATTGTTGATCGAATAAAATTTTTTGTATTTGTTTTGGAGTCTTAATAAAAGTTTTTTTTTTTTTTTTTTTTTTTTCCTTCAAAATGAACTCAATGACAGTTTCAGAAACTCAAATACTGATGATTATTAAATGACTAAATTTTTTTTTTTTTTTTTTTTTAGTGAATAAAATATACTTTTAAATTAAGTCTTCTGTCTTTGTCTTTTACAAATTTCAGTTGGAATTTCTGAAAAGAAATATACCTGACAACAAGATCAAGCTTTATAATGTTTCACTCTGCACAAATAAAGAAAATGTGGCACTAACAGTTTTTCTAAATTAAAATAGAATAATATCTATTCAATTAATTTTCAATCATTTCAACTAGTATACAAGCAACAACAACGAGGATACTCAACTGAAAGAATTATTGACTATTGATACTTTAACGTTTTGGGACTCAAAAGTTGCTATTTTCTACAAGTACATTTTTAAGACTACTTGCAACAGAATGTTAGGTTGCACGTTGACAATCTTATAAATCTTCTCAGTGAGTATTAAAAATATGACACCAAATAAAACATGGAATTTGATGTAAAAATTCATATTAAAATAAAATATGGCAGATTGAATCACTTCCATAAAATAACCAAGAAAACTAAATACTTGAGGCAATATATATATATATATATCCTATACACGTTCCATATTGATTTTAAAAAGTGCTCGATAGGGTAGCCTAGAGCTAGATTATTATTAATAGAAATCTTATAAGTATAAGAAACTATACTTGCTCAGAAAACCTTTAGTGTCCTGATTTGCAAATAATCAAACTGCCACCAAAGGGGGGAAAAACATAAAAAAGACGAAAGAACGTACGTTAGCCAAAAATAATCATACAGCATGCAAGCCCAGGGCTGAAAGAAAAAAACCACAATGCAAGTATACATCTGGCTCTCTAGGTTTAACTATATATATATGAAGAAAAATATACTGAAAAAACAAACAAAAATCCTAATATGCGATTATGTTGTTTTAATGTCAACGTTGGATGTTTCGGTCTAATAGACCATCTTCAGGACATATTCATAAAACATGATTAACATAGACCATATACAATTCAACATGAAAAAGACGATGGACATAAAAGCAATACCAATCCAAACAGATAACCGAAATCTTTTATAAGATCAGCGTTCCGTTTAAATATGATCACGTCGTCGTCACGTATATTTAAATGGAACGCTGATCTTATAAAAGATTTCAGTTATTTGTTTGGATTGGTATTGCTTTTATGTCCATCATCTTTTATTCTTGATGTATTTTATTCTGTACATTACACCATAATATTTGTTAGCAAATGTCTCTTGTTTTTCAGGATTTTCTTAGCCTTGACCTTATTGAACACAAATGAGAAATATATCTGAATAGTGTAAGCAAATAGACTTCATGTCAATATACATATCTATGTATATATTCACAAAAGTACAATAATTTTATTTGATCATGACTTTCATTTTTAATAAATCTCACTGACCTTGTACATGCCTCCAAACTTGTGGTTTTTTTGGTTAAATATTTATCTACACAGTTACTTATTGCATGACATGAACTGTTTTATAATTAAAAACAAAAGAAAAAAATGATGACACTAAATTCTATTTTTTCATTTTATTACCTTTCAGTTTTGCATCACCTGTTTCTCACTAATGATGTCATAAATTAAATTGCTTGGCAACTCCAAATATTGGTTGCAAATATAAAATCACAAGAGTTTTAAATAATTTCTATATTTTATGATGTCATAAAATATGCTGCTTAACAACTCCCTCCACTAGATGCAATGGAGTTAGGAGACCATTGTAGAATACATGTGGATCATCATAACTCTAGGGGATTTAACAGGATTTCGAAAGAGAAAAAAAAGTGATTTTGAATTGTCAAATTATTCAGGTTTGTTAGTAGTTCATTTTTGCTTTATTAAAGAGGCTATTATTAGTAAGTCGTTAATCATTGGCTGTTGAAATAATGGAAGACTTATTTTGAACTATAAAGAAGCTGTTAGTTAATTGGTGGATTGTCTTCTGACTTCTGCACTGAACCTGTGACTTTCTTTTAAACCTGTAGAACTTGGCCAATTGACATTGCATTTAAATTTTTGAAGATAAAAGAAACTTAGCATAGGACTTACAGTTACATCTAACCATTTCAACTGTAAGATGATGAGACTTTTCTGTCTCATATAAAGCAGCAATATCTCATTATGAAGCAGTGAAACAGTAAAGAAAACAACAAAAACTAACACAAATTACCAGTCAAATTCAATCAAATATTTAATCTATCTTTCCACATGAGCCTATGTACTGGTATTTAAAACAAAATAACGTTTTTATTATCAATCATTCTTCATTCATGAACATCATCATCACAACACTGATTACAAGAATGCATTTATACTTACCTATTATATATTAATGGTCACCCTCACAATTTGATGCAAATAAATACTACACAAATTTGTACAAATTTTTTTTTTTTTTTAAAGCATTTCACCCCGAGCAAGGCAGGAAGCCACTAGTACACAAGGGGTTACAGAGCGAGAGCAGATAGTAATGATAGAGGAGAGGATGAGGAGAAGGATAGTGGATAGATCAAGGCAACTGGAGATGTCGATTGACATTACATTTGAATAGTTGGAGATTAAATCTATCAGGGAAACAGGAGTACGGAAGGGAGTTTCACAGGTGAGAGGTGCGAGACATGAAGCTATTGGAGTAGAAGAGGCGACTACATTTAACAGTTTTAACAATGAAAGGGTGAGAGCAGGATGCCAGCTTCGTAGGCCGCTTGAATTCTCGAAGTTACCAAAGAATTATTAAAAAGACACTTGAACATTCTATGTTTTGAAAGCTTCTATATTTATTCTGTATAAAATATTTTCTGGTAAGCAAATACAAAGTTCAAAACTAATCTTCATTTATTTTATTTGTTTACTATTAATGCTTTATTTCTTAATATTGGGCAATTTACTTACAAAAACTTTTTGCCTTAAAAGCATTATCCTCACCCCCCGAAATATACTGGTTGACCATTTCTGTTTTCATCAAAACACAATCTTTGTTATTACATAAAATATTTGTGTACAAATTAGTCTATAATGATCAAAAACTCTCCTGAACATTTTATATGTTCAGTACATATTCTATTTTTGTGTCAGCAAAATCTTTCTTACCACTGCTTTTTTTTTAAGTGTTATTTTGTAAATTTATATATATATATATATATATATATATATTGTGGAAAGTTGAGGGTTTGAAAATTTGGGCATTATGTAAATAATATCACATAGAGGGTATATCAGTAATATATATATTCCCCTTTTACTGGCATAACTCTGATATAATAACACCATGTTCATAGATAGAATAGAACAGCTGAAAGAGAAAGGAATGATACAAATACTTTGTTCTCGAAGAGAGTTTTATACCACTAAGTCATACGCAAAATTATATATACATATTTACATGTGTCCCATGCAGAGAAACTATAGTGTATATGCAACAACAAGCAGTATGAAAAGAAAATGAAAAGATGTACATGTAATAATTCTCAATGGGAAGCGTAGTCACTGAGGATTCTTTTATGTTTCTGGAGAAACCATATTTAGGATTCCAGATTCAATCAGGCTGGTTGTACCAGCTGTGTCCGTAGCAAGGACATATTAGCAAGCATTAAATTTTTTCCAACATGTGGACTGCAGAGATATTTCCTTTCTCTATCTGGGGAAGATATATTCCTAAAGGGAAATGGCACCATTGGCTTATAAGCTGTACCATGTGGCAGCTGGTTGGTAGAAACCCAGGTAGGATGAACATCTCATGTGTCTTGATACCAGGAAGACTACTATGAAGGGACATCATTAAGTGGCCATCCTATAACCCACATGACTTCATTTCCACTGTGATGATGATGTCTGCATGTCATTTACTGCACAACCTCTGGTGACATCCAAGGTCGGCTGTGTTTGCATATACACTCAACTATGTTTACAGGTTTTTGTCCTTGGCTGTGACCAAATTCAAAAAAGAATAACAGCAAAATGCTTTCCAAGACACTGATTGTGAAGTAGCAACAATAGGATTTCTCACTTAACCATGGTATTCTTCCTTCAGCTTAGAGAAGGCAGACTGTTATCTTACTAACTTCTGACCATGGAAAGAGGACCCTTACATTCACTGGCCATCCAAGCAACTGCTGGTTCCTCATTGTTTGCTGGCCCCTTCCTGGCTGCCAGTCATCTACTTACACACTTCTGACTTCCTACCTCTCTTTGTTTATATGGATACTGGCTGAGGTTTCACTCCCTTATCCATCCACATATGTTCCAGAAAAGTAGACCACCCAAAAAGCTGGATGGGTGGTCAGCTTCTTCAAAGGACTACTTTTATGATTGTCTAAAATCAATGACAAAATTTTATGTTTGACAATTCAAAGGCAGACTGGAGACAGGAATCCTGAAAACTCTGGCAATTAAGTTGACTTAAAGATGAACTGGAGACAAAATTCCTAAGAAACTCAGATAATTAAGTGGACTTAAAAGGAAAGGATGTATGAGAAATCATATTGCTATAATACTCCCCCACCAAATTTGTCATTTATTATATAAATTACAATAACAAAACTACAGAATAACCAAAAAAATAATTAAAAAAAAAATTTAAATAAATAAAACAAAATAAGCAAGTACAAGTGCAATATTTCATGTGTAACTCAAAACATAGACCTTTACATAGTTCTACAAAACAAAAATATGCATATGGACCTCAACCATCTTTGAAGGTAGTTCAACCCAAAAAAGGGATAAATTCTGGATGGGCCCTCAACCTCTGAAATGTTGTAATATACCAGAGGATGGTTAACAGCTCTTCTCTTCTGTTCAAGCCATTCCAAGAAGATTTCAAGCGTCCCTAGGAAAAAAATGTCATCTTACAGAAAGTGTCACTCTCCAGACCTTCCAAAGAGAAAAAACAATACAAAAAAACAAAGGGATGTTAACTGCCCCTTCAAGTAACTCAGATCACAGGAAGCAACATTTCTACCAACCTTTCAAAATAAACAAGAGGACTTTAACTACCTCTTTAAATTTTTCGCAATTCATAATCCCCACAGAAAAAAATGACATTTTAAGCATACCACAGAAGTGAAAACCAGTTTTACACCTTCATTATGACAAAAAGCAGAGAAAATGGAGAGTGTCATCACATGACCTTCGTCATAAAATAAGATGCACAAATCCCATGTCTTACTGCACAATTTCTTGCCCTTTTTTTAACACACTAAAAAAATTCACCTAAAAAAAATTGAAACAGCTTTTATCACGAGTCACAACAATTTGCAACAGAAAACACAAGACTATAAAAAAAAGTCTCATTAAAATATACATATATATATATATATATATATATATATATATATGTGTGGGTATACCACAATGTTCATATTCAGTCTGCTGGGTTCCTGTGTAATATAAAATCATCAGATGCAAGGGTGAAAATTTCTTCCCCATTTTTTGTCTTTTTTTTTTTTTAAAGGGGTTGAAATTAAAACAGAAAGGTCATATTATCCTTTTCTCCAGAAACCCAACCAAAATGTGGAATAGATGGCTACAAATGTCTTCCTTTTTTTTTTTCTTTTCTTTGGATTCCATACATATAGTGGGAAATTCTAGCCTCTCTCTCCAACCAATTTGACTCCTGGGGTTCTACAACATCCATTCATCTCCTCTCTTCATTATCACATTCTTTCACTGGATCATTGTATACTTTACGCTTTTTCAGCCCAAATCTTCCATAAGCCACTAAAATAAACTGTACATTCCTAATTTGCTTCAATCCTTCTAGGCAACCCTTACTAATTATCCACTTTGATCTGATGTTTATCACTATGACAGATTTCAACACACCAGTTGAGACCATGATGATAAATAGCAACAAGACTCTCACACTGGGTATCACCAGCACTATAAACATGATTGTCTGAAAAAAATTCTAGGTACACTGGCCAGTTTAAAGGGCATCACCCTGAATTGGTACAACCTAACATGACAGGCAGATTCAGCTTTCTCCCTATCAGCTTTGTTGAGGGCTACCTGCCAAATCAAGGGTGGAAAAATAAGTTGACTTCGCCAATAATGTCAGAATATCCTCAACCAAGGTTAGAGGTTAGGTTAAGGGGTTGATTATTTTATTTTGAGCCCTCCACAGTGATGTGGAGCGTTCTATTATTGCTGTTTCCAGCATATACCCAACTGCCCCTTGTATGAGTTTACACTTATACAGTAGGGTTTTGTATAGTATTGGCTTTATAGGCTGGTGGTTATTCATGTTTATCCTCATCGCTACTCTTTCTATTTGTCCTAAGTCAGCGTCCGTGTCAGTTATCACATCCCTTTTGTTCCTAATAGAAGACAGGACACTTCCTTTGTGCATATGTGGAGTTAATATCTCTCCCTCCCTAATTATGGAATTCTTATATTTACTGCTTTGGTCTTTTGCACATCCTGCTTCTCCCTTGGTAATAGCTGGTATAGCTTCCCTCATTTTCTTCTTGTGAACTCTTATTGAACTAGTAGTACTACTAGTCAGCACTATTCTATGACCTGCACTGCCATCTTCCACCACAGATTCTATTCGAGCTAATTTCCCCTCATCAAAACACAGTTCATCCATTTGGGTGACCTGATACATTTTCCTTCCTCCTAAAGGTATTTCTCTTTTCCCCATATTTAGCAGAGGAAGTGATGTGTTGAGGCTTATCTGCACTTCATTACTTTGAAGCCAATCCCTACCTAATATCAGGGATTTACTCAAGGTGGGTGCCACATACATTTGCAGCACTCTGACTGCTCCTCCCACCTCTACAGGAAGGTGTACTAATCCTAATATCTTTATTTCTCTTCTGTCTGCCTGAAATATTTTTTGCTTTGCTACATCTAGTTCATATTCTCTAAATATGAAAATAATCCTTAGTTCTAATCCTCGACATTGATGCCTCTGTATCTATTAATGCCATTATTTCTTTTCCCTTCACTATTGCCTTACATGTTAAATTGGATTCTGGATTGAACAGAGCAAATGCACAACTCCCCTGAGTACAATCTTTCCTTAGATGACCCAACTGTCCACACTCCCAACAAATCATTTGCCTTGGACATAGGTGAGGTTTCTGCTTATTCCTTTCAGGTGTGTGGCCCCTTTTACTACTACTAGATCGACCATGCCATCACTGCTCCCTTCCATTGAGACATGGTCTCTCTCTTTCCCCAATGGGCCATCCCATCCCATGCGTGTGCCCTCGGGAAAACTCCAGTCTCTCAAACAGTCTATGACTCTTTTGTACCACTGTAAATGCCCCTATAAGTATTCTGGAGGCTGTGCTCTCTGTACCAGTCCTTACGAATATATTTCTAATTGTGTCTGTATAATACTCTGCTAGCTGGGCCTGCACAGCCTTTGTACCATGTCCTTAAATGCTATTTTGGCCAAGTTTAGCACTCTGATAGCAAGTTTGAACAACATTTCTCTCTTGCCCTAACTAATTTTCTGGCAGCATCAGCTGTGCTTACATATTCTTCATATTGAGTTATTAGCTGTTGCAAGAGATTGGTCCAGCTAGAGTATAACATTTTCAATAACTTAATAACTATACATGCTTAAAAGCTAAAACTTTTCAGTTTCATAATTTGTTGTTTTAAATGCTGTGTAATTTTTATCTTTCTTCCTAAATTATAAGTAAATTAAATTTTAAGTTGGTATCCACTCAGTAGGGATGATGTATCTTAATAATTTTCAATAAAGAGGGTTTTTTTATTTCATTTGAAACTGATTAATTAACTGAATACATTCTAATAATGTCTCTACTATAATTTGAGTCTAATTTGTTTGATTTGCCAAATCTTAATTGATAAATTTTTCCTTTGAAGATCTGTTCTCCTTCTTTTCATAAGTTGCTATGTTTTTATAAATATATTTTATTGTTGTGGAAATCTGATATGATACTAGCAGCAAGTGAAAAATTTTCCCTTTCATTCAAATGCATTATATTTTCACATTTCCAAACTATGTTTTGTAGGTGAAGCATGTCAATTAAACGATTGAGGGATTTGCTTAAAGACAAAGCCTTTGTGGATTATTTCAATCTGTTTTTATCCCAACCGGTAATATGAAACTCATTTCAAGGATTTTACTTTATTAATGACTAATTATTTTTTTGCTTTTTGGTTCTTGTTTACACCTCATAATTGTAATAGATTCTTAAGATGTTTGAATTGCTTACATAAATTATCATTATCAATTTTTCACTAGTTTTTTTCCCTTCAATGTTTAATTAAACAGAATGGATCAGAAATTAAAAAAAAAAAAGCATAGCCTCTAACAACATTAGAACTTGTGTACTCTATTCTTGGGATCCAACTTGACAACAGTATAAGATGCAGGTTCAAATCTTGTTAGAAGTTGATCCATGCTGCTTAATAACCATAAAATGTAAAAATGATATGAACATTTGAACAAGCAACAAAAATGAGATGAAAGCTAAACTAAGTAAAAATTAATAATATAATACTAAACCTGTGAGATTGGTAACTGACAAAAGTGGACACTAAAGTCAATACCAAGTACTGGCAGTCTGTTTCATGCTTGACTGCAATCTTCAAGCCATGTGTGTCATATTTGGGCTTGACTATATATACTGGTCAGTGGTGCATTATAGGTAGCAAGGCCTATTGTATTATCCTAACAGTTGACTATATATACTGGTCAGTGGTGCATTATAGGTAGCAAGGTCTATTGTATTATCCTAACAGTTACTGGGTAAGCAGTAATGGTTATTAAATATTTACATAATAAAAGAAAGATTATTAGTGAGACACGAAATTGTCACAGAAAGTGTGACAAGAACAACAAAATACAGGAAACTGTGGAGAACCATGATTTTCCACATCCTGAAGAGACATGGTATAGAAACACAGAGAGAGAGAGAGAGAGAGAGAGAGAGAGAGAGTGCTTGTGCCTATAATCATTTAATGAGTAAAACTAATTTAAATTGTATTGTTTACTAAAATATAAAAATTTGAAAAATAGTTTAAAAAAAAACAAACTATGCTCCTCTTCTTTGCAGACATTTGGTTTTAAAATTTTATACCAGTTCAACAGTCAAAAATTCTCAGTAGAGTCAAGTTTTGGAGAGGTAAGACTATAAAATGTCTCTCATTACTAAACTGCAGGTAGAAATTTTACTTTGTTATAACATGCACTTCAAACTTTGCCATGAGATTTTTCAATTTTGTTTTTTTCCATTACTGTTATGATGAGCATTTGGTTGCAAAGGAAAAGAACAAAGATTAAGATTTCAACAATGTGTATTGGTTATAATTCAGAATATGTACATAGTTGTGTGGAAGGTTGCAAAAATTGTTCATATATTGTTCCTTCCTGTTGGTAAGGAAAGCAATTAGGTGTAAGAGTGTTGTCAGTAGGATTATGTGTTGACCTATTTCTTAGGTTGGTTAGCCAAGGTCACAGTTATTTTTGTGGGAACGTTCGTGATTGGCTATTGCATTTTGGGTTTTTTGCAAGAATTTGTTTTGTGAACTGGATGTGATATTGGGAGCCCCTGTATAGAAGATGACTTTTTTTTGTGTTTTGCTTCATCCAGTCAACATATCTAGTGAAATGTATTTATGAAGTAATAAAGGGATCTTGATTAAGTAGTATAATATTACCATTTGATCATAAGCAGCATAATAAATGAAAACTTACTGATTTTTTTTTTAAGCAATGATACTAAAAAGTCTCTTGTGACACAATAGATTCTTCCATACAGCTGGCTGAACATTTATTATATCAAGTGGGCTCTAAATAATATTATTTATGTGTGAAGTGTCTCATGTTTTATGACCAGTGATAAGGTCTGTGAGACATGGTCTTCAAAGCGGCCATCCACTTGTCTGAAAGAGAATAAAATAAAAATAAATGAAAACTTGTGACATTTGGTCAGAAGTTTGAAGTTTCCACAAGCAGTAGAGTTGAGACTGGGTCAGAATGATGGAGAGAGGAGTCATCCATTTATGTAGTCAAATCAGTAGTCGTCTCTAGCTGGAAGTAAGAAGAATAGGGGAAGGGACCTATGTGTCATCTAATACCCTCAGAGAGAATTGATCCAACTGGAAACTCAAAACTCTGTCAGTGAATAAATAACCAAATTATTGAATATCATGTTTTCAATCCTTGACATGGTTTTGATTATACCTTCAGTTCCATTGTAAACATGCTGTGAGCTTTTCCTTGTTTTTGTGCATAAGAAAAAAAAACAGGTGGCAAAAAACTGAGACAGGGACTGTTTCAAGCTCACATTCTAATATTGTGGCTTTAATGGTGTTCATTAGCTACCAATACTCACTCTCTCACATTCCCTACTAACATAACCATACAGTAATGAGGTGGAGTTTTGTTATTACTTACTTGCTTACTGTTAGCAGTTTTATTAGGTGAAGTGATTTGCATATGCAAATGATTTGCCAATGCATGTAAATCAGCCATGTTATTCATGCCTGCATTCTAACTTTCACCAATATGGTGCCTGACAATAAGTACAAGCAACACATAGTCACTGCTCAATTCTTCACTATGAATATCACAGCAGGAACTGTGGGTACTTAATTTGATTTATCGTTAAATCAACAATTACACATAAAACACACAAGAATAAAACCATTTAGAAAAAAAATTGAAAGGAAAAAATTTGTTCAGTTACTATCCAAAATCTCTTTTTCTAGTTTAATGTATCCTACTCTCTAAGGTCACAGTTTAGTAATAGTTATTTCTTTTAGTAAGAGAGGAACACTACAGCCTTAACCTTTTCAAAACAAGGGTTAATTGTTATCTATCATTCTTATCCTCAAAATGGTTTACAGACACATCATGTTAAAACAATGGTTCCCATACATCCACTCAATTTAAGCAATGTCAAACTTGTACCTAGGTACCTAGATGGGTGACTGCTTGGGAATAGAAGGTGCTGTAAGTTTGGATGTGTAGATAATGGATAATGGCTTGGAATTGTTCATAGGAGAGCTGAGTTCCAGTTCCCATTGGGCTCGTTATATTCACTTACTAGCAGCTTGGCCTGGCGTTGCCTATGCTTGATTCAAAAATTGTACAACTCATACAGCAATCACTATCACTTGATTTAAAATATTTTTGCCCTTCCTTGCCTTTAAAGGAGTGCCCTTTGCCGTACTGATGTTGCTGCATGCCTTACTTCTTGCCTATCTCACACTGCAAATTTTTTCTAAGCTCTATACTAAACATTAAATCTGTTACGAAAAAAGAACTAAACAAAATGAACACAAAACGATCAGCTTTAAAAATGGACTCATAACTGGAAAAACCGAATGAAAAAAGAATGTTAACAAATACTTTTTCACATGCAACCCAGTTCTGTGGAATCAGAATCAACGTTGAGTTTAAGCAAGTGAATGAGCCAATTGGAGTAAAGTGCCATGCAGATTTAAATTTTTCCCTCTTGTGACGAATGCAGCTATTGATTTTTTGCATGCTAGCATGCTAGTTAACATTCATGTCAGTCAGCTGTTAGCTCTAACGGTGGCCAATAGAATCTTCCTGCCTATTTGTGGCAGCCAGCTATAGGCTCTCACTCTGGCCAGTAGAAAATGGCCGCAAACTACATGAAAACTGCTGTAGAAGCATGAAAAAATTGGTTATTTCCACTATTGATGGGAGTTGGTAAATGCAAAGTCAGTCTTGGCCTTCCCGCTAACTTGGAGCATGTGCATGTAAATTTTGATGCAAATTCATCGAAAATTGCGGCCGTGCATTAGTTACACACACAGACACACATCCTGCCTTTTATAGATAGAGATGCTCAAATACCCTTGGGAAAGGTATGAATCTGCCTCTTTTCTCCATCAGCTATAGGTTAATTAGTAACAGTTGTATCACTAAACCATTATTATATCCTTCCCCTCCCTCAAAATTCTAATAATCTAAGAAAATTTTCTAGTTTTAAATAATCTACAAAGGGTTGATAAGCCACAGAAAATGAATGAATCATTCAATCAATATCCTCATAATCTTCACACTTCATTCATTATAAACATTTTAACAGTAATCTTGAGTACTGAGTGAGCTTTCTTCTTCTTCTTCTTCTATGTGCCATTTCCCTTCTGGATGTTGGTGATCATGCCTCTCAACAATTTCCTGTCTTTTGTAGCTCTTAGTAAATTTCGTCTTTTTGTCATCTTTCCCTGTTCTGTCATCCATTTACACAAGTTTTTGGTAGGTTATGTGTCTTGCTTTCAATATGCCCTGTGAGTGTCAAATTTTCCAAGCCCTCTTTTCTCATTATGTGGTCTAGAAATTTCAATTATCGCTTTCTAATATTAAGTATAAGTGTCCTTTTTGTTCCCATTTTCTCAAAAATTTTGTTGTTACTCACATTTCAATTCCCTGGTATTCTCATCATCCTTCTGTAGAGGTGGATATCTCATTCTTCAAGTCTCTTCATCTGTGAGGAAATTGTCCAGTATTTACTGCCATATAGGAGGACATATATTAAGTAACAGTTCAGTACTCTTTGTTTCTAATGAATTTTTCCAGTTTCTTAATACTTTGCTTAGCTTTTGGACGGCATATTTTACTATCCCAATGTGTCTTTGGATTTTGGTATTGCACTTTCTGTCCTTTCTTAAAACACTTCCTATATATTTAAATTGTTGTACTTGTTTGATTTTGGCATCTCCAATTTGTAATTTGCATGTTGAGTCATCCCTTTTGCTAACAACCATGCATTTTGTTTTCTTGCAATTGATGTTTAGTCTTTTCTTCTGGCTTTCCTTCACTACTTTCTGTAGTTTTTGAAATTTCCTTTCTGCATCTGCTATCAACAATGTGTCATCTGCATATCTTATCTTAAAAAAAAATGATTCAGTCAGAATCCAAGATCATAAAAGAATTTTTAAAATACTCTGTAAATAAGTAACATCTAGTTTCAAATCCCCAGTAATGGTATTATCAATTCTTTGTTTTACTTTGTAGGAATTGTCACATTCAAAGCTGTTGAAGTGGTTGGAGCTGGAACGATTACCTCTTTTTATTCTATCTCCAATGTACTCTGAATACAATCTCTCTAGTGAGCTAAAGAAATTGAAATTCAATAAGGAAGTCTTTGTCCATAGTAAGTATTTTTGACTAATGCCTAATTATTGTATAATTGCTTTCTTAAAATATTTTCTTTGTACAATGTTTGAAACTGTTCAAGAAATAAATATGAAAAAGTCACATGAAGTAATTGTCAGCCATTATAAATTTCTAAATATTTTTAATATTTCTATTACCTATTTTTTTATTTATTTGACATCTATATTACAATGATTCAATTTCTGTTTATGAGTGTGTTATATAGGAAGTGTCATTGCCTACACTGGAGTTTGAACATAGATCACCAGAAAGCAAATGCAGGTGATCCCATTATTGAATAAGTAGATCATGTGATGGTAAAGGAAATGTATCTATGGAAATTAGTGTTGTGTGTAAATGATCACACTTTCTACACTATCCTTTATTACTATATGGATCACTATTCTCTATACTATTTCTATACTATTTCCCTATACTGATCACTGATTACTATTTGGATCACTATTTGGTGGTTGCTTTTCGAGCGAGTATTATCGAGCAAGTACTATTAGTGCGAGTGTTATTTGAAGGCATCTGACACCAGTATTGTCAACGGCGTTACTATAGTTGTATCTGTGATTACAAAGTCTCTACTACAACAAGCAATACAAAAGTGACAACGACTATTCAGTGACATTACAAAGTGACAACAAGTATTCATTGACATCAGAAAAGGGTGTGTTATTAGAGCACAGCAAAAATAACACATTAGATACTGTTAAACCATTCCAAATTGAAGAATAACATATTTTCCAGTTCAATTTGAAACTTATTAAGAGTGTGGAGGATTGTGTTCAATAATAATGATCCATTTTTTGATGCTCATGTTTTTTACAAAAAATGAAAAATACATCCCTGATATCCCTTTGGAGTAGTGGCTATAGATGTTAGTTAATGAAGTGTTGCTGCCACTTAGTGGTAGTGAATTCAATCCCTTGATCAGATAGCGAAATCCATGGACTCTGGTTGAATAGGGACAGACAAAAAGCAGCATCACAAGGGGAAAAATAACATAATAACCAGAGCATTCAAGACATCCCTTATCAGCCAAAATAAGAGACATTTGAAAAGGGATACAAGATACTTTTGGTCAAAATGTATTTATAATAGTATCTGTAATGGTCAAAAACAAGAAGAATAATTTGATTAATTTAACTAAGTCAAAATCAACGCTGAAGTGGTTGAGCACCTTACTTCATATAATCTGCTCTCCAACAAGCAATATGGTTTCTGCTTTGCCCGATCTACTGTTGATGTGCTCACGGCCATAACTGAATTTGTATATCAAGCACTCAACAATAATGGAGAAGCTTGAGCCATGGCTCTAGGCATCTCTATAGCCTTTTATAGGGTTTGGTATGCTGGCTTTCTTTGTAAGCTTCAGGGATATGGTATTACAGGATGGTTATTTGACTTAATTCAATCATTGCTGTTGAACCGTGAAATGAAGGTCATCCTAAACAGGTTCTCCTCTGGCTTCTTTATCACGAACGCTGGTGTCCCCCAATGCTCTATCTTGGGCCCTACATTGTTCCCGATCTTCATCAATGACCTTCCTGATGTCATCTATTCCCAAGTTGGTATTTATGCGGACGCCACCACTATTTACTCCTGCCTTAATAGTAAATCTAGTATCGTTGACAAAACTAACCTGGCTGCTGATCTTGAAAAGGACTTTCAATCTGTGATTGAGACAGGAAATAGTTTGTAAACTTTAATGTCTCCAAAACGAAACTGCTCTCCTTTACCCACCACCGAGATCCCTTCCTGCCTCCCATGAGAATGACTGATTCCCAACTCGCCTCGTTATGCCTGCTTGGACTCATGCTGTCCACTGACACGAGGTGGAATAGATACATTGAATCAATAGCTTCATCTACCGCAAGGAAAGTTGGTTCTATGTGTCATGCCAGAAAGTTGTTCTCGTCTGAGTCCATCCTTCAAATCTATAAATCACCCATCCGTACTTGCATGGAATATTGCTGTCATATATGGTCTGGTGCTCCTGCTGTACATCTCAAGGTCCTTGACAACATCCAGAGATGAATATGCAAGATGATAGGTCCTGATCTGGCATCTAGTCTACAATTGCTATGGCCTCCCTCTGTCTCTTCTACAAACATTTTCATGGCAACTGTTCCAACGAGCTACATTCGTTGGTTCCTGGACTACATAAATTTAAACGTACTACTCGGTCCCACCCTTTCACTGTCAAAATGGTTAAATGTAACCATCTCTTTTTTTCAAACAGCTTCTTCTCCCACACTTCCTGTCTGTGGAACTCCCTTCCCCTTACTTGCTTCCCCAATAACTATAATCTTCAAATATTCAAGTGTAATGTCAATCAACATCTGACTCTCTGAGCTTGTTCCCAGTCCTTCTCTGTATCCTTTCCTCAAACACACTTTACTCGTGTTCTCAATCCTCTGTAACCCCTTGCATGCTAGTGGCACTCCTGCTTTGCTTGGGGTGAATTGCCTTAAAAAAATATATATATTGATCGTTTCTCAACTTTAAAAATATCAAGGTGATAACCAAATGTCAAAACCATCTGACATTGGATTTAAAGGCTCCAAAAATACACCAATGATGTCCTTTGATGCAGGTGTTTGTTAATCAATTATTGTTTGCATCTAATAGTTGTGAGTTTCATACCTGAATCAGCGAAATCTATATAAGAATGATAGTCAAGAAAGTAATTTATTATCTGTCATCATTTTCACCTGTAGTAGGTGATGAACAGGGCTGTACCCAATTATAGTAAGTTACTGAGTTATCTCCAAGTTAATATTCAGGTTTGCTTCTGTAAGAAACAAATCAACCTTTCTAATTTAACAAAACTAATTAACCTTTTTAATTAGTTCTTTTTCCATATTGAATTTCATTAATCCTTAATTGCAATCAAGCCTTCTTTCATGTTTTTTCCCCAGGTCTGTGCTATAAAACCATGTCTTTCTACATTTAACCCTGTTAGGTGACCACTGTCAAACTTTTTTGAGTGGATCACCACCCTGCATGAATAGGTCAACATCTACCTAATCACAAATAAAACATCTGCCATCTTGTTTTCTGTTTCTTTCATAAAAATTCATTTAATTATTCTAAATGTAAAAGTAATACTGATGAAAACAAATGTTTTCTTTTTCTTCTCATAGTCTGTATAGTTTAATAATTAGACAGTAGTTATTGGTAATTGCTTGGTGGAATAGGTAGCTAAGTATTTATCTTTGGCATGATTGATTAGGGTTCAAACCCAGGTAAAAGCCAGTATTTCAAATAAAACTTTCCAGGTAAACAGATCTTTGTGTTCCTTAAATAAACAATTTACCTTTCCCTGATATTGATGTGCACCTAATTTCATGCAATTAATCTCAAATTCCCAAGATTCCTTCTTTATTTGAAAACCAGAGTCCCTTAATGCCAGCAAGTGGCCTATAACCCAGAACATTCTTATAATTCAGTATAAAAGTAGCTGAATAATATAAAATGAAAACATCTTCATTTAGGTTGGCCAACATATTTTATCCAATAAACAATTAATCATATCAATCCCAGACTTGGCAGGCCAGAAGGGGGAGTGGGTGAATTTTAGTTATAGTGGATTTACTTGATCCTACTAAGTAAAATCAGTATTCAATTCTTGTTAGCATAGGTACCTTGATAAAATTTTCTAAAATAGAGCATGGCATGATGAAAGAGGGCCTCAAACTTGATGAAAATAATTTTTAACTGTCTAAATGTTTATGTTATTATCAAGAGAAAAGATCAAAGTATTTTGGGGGTATTTTTCTACACTTTTTAATCATTCCTAGCATGTCCAAAATATTCATAAAAATCTTTTTTTTTGAGTCAGCAAAATTGACAGAAAAATCGATTATGTCAACCATTTTTTAATCAAAAGTTAGAATGTTCTAAAAAGAAGGAAAAATTTTAAAAATAATTTAAAAATACTTTGTTCTTTCCTCTTAATAATAACATAAACATTTTGATGATAAAATTTTGTTTTCATCAAGTTTGACATCTTTTTCATCATGCTATGCTCTTTTTTTAGTGATCTCATCGAAGTACTTATAATAGCACTATTTACTTATTAAGATTTTATTGGATCTTTCTCTTATCAATCTCTGCTCAATTTAATTGTTTTTCATGATTTTTCCCATCTACTCTAATTAATTGATTTTAATACTATAAGTGGGCGTTTTTATGCCCAAATGGTGATTTCATCCAATAAGAAAACTGCACCATCTAATTAACAATCTTGTGCTTAACTAGATCTTGTGCTTGCAGCTAGATCTCATTACTTGAAGGCATGTGAAAAAAAAGTAGTTTGTTTTTACATTTCTATTTATCTTTCTCTTATTTTGCAAATTGTTGGCTCAAAAGTATTTAAAATAATTCTGTTTTTATTGTTAAAAACACTACAATGTCAAAATGAAAAGGTTTGAATTTAAGAAAAATGATTAACATCAGCAGTTTTTGTTTCCTTGACTTTGATAATGGTCAGAAATATGACTGAAAGAACTTGATACCAAATGTTTGGACAACAGCTACACTCACTGAACCTAGATTTTTTAAAAATCATTTCACCCAGGCAAAGTGATAAAGGCCACTATGATGCAAGGCATTAGTAAGAGTGGGAAAAACAGAGAGGACAATAAAAGAACAGAATTCAAGGAAACATGATGATTAACATTGCATTTAAATATTTGAAGATCATAGTTGACAGAAAATCAGAAGAAAGTTCCACAAGTGAGAAGAAACTATTAGCATAGAAATTATATTGACAACCAGCAATTTCAACAGTTAAATTATGAGACCTATCCGCCAATCTAGTACTGCTCTTAAATTCATGAAGCCAAGGTGCCAAAGAGTAAAGCTCATCAAACAATAACCATGAAGATATTTCTAGAAAAGACATAGGGAAGCTATATTATGGCAGTGGAAAGTAATTGAAACCAAGATGCCAAATTAGGACTGATAGCATTGCAAATTCTTCTGGGGGATTTTGTCAAGAATTTCTAGATATATAGAATACATTCTTTTGTAGATAAACAAGAAAGATAAATTTAAAAAAATTAAAATGATTTGTTTGTGGCTGTTAATGAAATTTGTATTAATAAGTTTATAATGGAAGATAATGTGTGTATAGTCTAATGGTTATCAGCATGAAAAATGGGATTGGTAAGCCGAGTTCAAGTTCTGACCAAATCTGTTTTGTTCCCTTTAGTACAAATGCTCTTCAGAAAGGTATGAACTTGTCTCTTCTTTCTCAACTATTGATTAAATAGCATGACAGATGTAGCTCTCTAGCCTTAGCTGGAAGCCAGTCTAGGAGAAGGAATACACTGAATTCAAAAACAGTTGGATAGAGGCTAGTAACTCCACCTCACAAAAATCTACTTGCTACAGAAACCAGAGCACCTAGCATGGCGAGGTTGTGGCCCTATGCTCCATAGAAAATCTACAGAATATTAGATACTGTAAAACAGTAGAGAGTATACTAGACTTTCAACTGATGCCCCATTAATGTAGCCTTGAGCCAGACTAAATAAAATTTAGTTGATCCCTATAAAGAACAGAAGAAAAAGAAATACTTAAAAAAGAAAGAAAATTATAATTTTCATATCATTATAACTAGATTATGTATTTCTGTGAGGAAATGTGATTTATAGAAATTATTACATGAATGATTATCCTTTTCACTGTCATTTTATTTCTGTAGTATTATTATTATCTTCAATATTATGCTCATGATAATGATTTCTTTGTTTTCTGCTTTGGGGTCATAGCTTGTAATTCTGGACATCTTGATAATGCTCTTGTAAAAATTATCGTGGAGAACATATTTGGCCATTATATTGGTATGCAACAATTCAAGAAATTCCTTGCTGGAACAGAGGGGGAGAAAATCTGGCAGTGCATCCAAGATGTTATGGATTATTGCCATCAAGATGCCAGTGACAAAATAAAGAGGTATGACCTGCATCACCTGATCATGAAATACTTGGCAAATGGAACATTATATGAATTGTCGAGTAGAATGAAGCTTCACCTTTTTCTAGGTAAGTTGCACAAAATCTTGATGTTTAAATTTCAGTTTTGTTTTCTGAAGGAAAAACTGTAGAATCTCAGTTCATTTTCCAGTAACTTGGAACATTTCATGAGGAAATTATTTTTTTTTTTAAGTTGACATTTTTCTCTTTGTCATTTCATCATCCTAATCAGTATGTGGTCATAGAACTACTATGCAGCTAAACATCTGATTGGTTCCCTCCATACATCTCAGTTGCATGTCAGTGTCTGAGGTTGATCTTCCAGTTCACTCAGTGATGTTGTCAGACCATTTTTTCCTCTATCTGCTTCTTCTTCTTTTGTCTAAAAGGTGTTACCCTGTCAAAAAATCAGCACAAACACAAATTTTATTATTTTTTGCATACACTGATAGGGCTTCCCATTTTAAATGGAAGTCTTTTTAATTATACCTATTTTTTCAATTCTGTCTAATTCTTTGTTGACTTGATTCAATGCTGCAAATGGTACACTACATTTCAGTTTAAACACTGGTGTTGACCATTTTTTCACTTGAAATTTCACTTTGACTTTGTAACACCAACTCAACTTATCCGACAGAACATCCAGAAAGCATTTTTTCAATTCTTCCTTTAAATTTTCACTTTGCTTTTTTTTTTTAAACTGGTAGCTCGTTCACTTGTTGTGATAAATATTTATAAGTAAATCCCACAGCTTAAACAACACCATCCAGTCAGTACTGAATAAGTTTGTAGCATTTTTTAACACATAAACCTTAGCTTTTACACACTTGTTACAGAATAAGACGTTGCAAGTCATTTCGCTAATAAAAAATAATTTCTCACCTGACACGCCACATGTGGTTTTTGAAGTTCTTTTTAATATGTTTTTTTTTTTGCTTTCCATGTGGCTTTATTGATTATTGTGATATTACTACCAGTGTTTACTTGCATTTTTACATCCACATTATTAATTTTCAAATACAAATATTTTCTTTGGTTTTCTGTAATTATTTTTTTTGGTCACAATGCTGTGTACAAATTTTTCTGTGAGAACTTTTCTTTGATTTAGTTTTACAGTGTGACTTTTTAGGTCCTATTTTTCACACTTGTAGCACTTTGAATTCTTAAAGGGACAGTCGACTCTCAGATGTAACCTTCCACATCTGAAACATAGATTAATTTTTTTTTTCACATTTTCTTTAGCTTCTATTCATGCACATTCTTTTTCTTCAATTTCTTTGGTATCACGCCTCAGATTTAAGATTCTCTGACAGTCATCAAATATTTCTTGTAACATTAGTTTTTGATTCTGTTCAAGTTTTATTAGAATTCTAACATGTATTTCTGCATCTTTTTTCATTGTTAACCCTTGAACAAAAGTCAGTTCATTTAATTTGAATCTTTCGCACTCCTTGTTAATGATTCCATCATATGTGACAAAATCTTTGTCTTTTTTCATCAGATTCATACACTTCCAATGAGTATTGAATAACAAGCATTTCTTGCTAAAAATTTTAGTCAGAATATTTACTTTTTCTTCAAGGAAATTTCTCCTGTTTTTTTTTCAGTATTAAAAAATTACAATATTTTTCATGTCCTACCAGTGCTAACTTTCTCAACAAAAATCTTGTTTTTTATTCCTCTTCCCTATTGCTGCATTCTTCTCTGAAAATTTGTTCGTATCTTCTAAAATAAGCAGAAAAGGTAATTCCATCATCTGAATTGTATGTGAATTCAATTATGGCATTCGCCACTGCATTGGGAGTGAAAGAACTTGAGGAATTTTCCATTTTCTTCTGTATTATTTCAATTAAATTTTGTTGCTGTTTCTAGAGTTTCAACAACTGCTGTTATTGTTGCTGTTGTATTTTTAACACTTGGGCTCATAATTCTTCCATATTTGAAGAATGTCTTTTTTTTTCCTCTTTCTTTTTTTTCTTCTTTTTTATGCACACCAAAGAGAAAAAATTAAACCACTGTGGTTGTAATTTCTCAAAATCACTTATGTGCACCAAAGTTAAAAAAAAAAACAACTTTTTTCTTACTTGTATCAGTTTCAATCCCTCATCACCACTGTTATAACTCACTATGAGCAGTTATAATGTTGTGCTTAGGCTACTCACCATGATGTCTGTCAATTCTCCTGACTGACTCCAGTAGACTACACTGACTCACTTGGAGTTTTTTTTTATTTAAGGCGTCTTGCCTAGTTCATTTGTGTTACTGGGGGAGTGTTATTTACTCCACAACAAAAACAATAAACATTGCCAGAGTGAAGCTAGTTAAAATAAAAGCAGAAAAAAAACATTCTTTTGACAATCTCTTTTTTTGTGGGTACAAATGTCCATGTTTTCATTTTTTTTCTTGTTTTCTTTTACTTTCTTGTCTAGGACTTCCTGCAGTTTCTTTTCTGTTATCAAGATTGTGTCATCTGCATATCTTAGGCTGTTAATACTGCATCCACCAATAATAAATCCTAGTAGAACTTCCAAAGTGAAATAGTTTCAAGTTTGAGTTTTTATTCATATTTTTTCAAATTCATGAAAATGAGAAGTGTTTCACAAACATCTCTTCAATCTCTAAAATTTAATTATTTATTAAAAATTTCAGAATCTGATCCTCTTGTCAATCAACCAATGGAGAATGGAGCCTTACAAAATGGTGTCTGTTTTGATAAATACCTCTTCCATCATGAAATGCTGCAAAAGGAACCTGTAAAAGCCATGCTGAGGCTTCATAGTTTCTTAGTGCAAGACATGTTGACTTATTGGGGACCTTGCTTCGTATTTCATCTATTACAAGAAAGAATTTCCTTTGATTTGGAATGCCTCTGCAAGTTGAATTTTACTGAATCCCCTGGAAGTATATATAATATTAAGAATTTATTTAAATTTTCTTTCACAAATTGTCCTTCATTTTTATCTGATAAGGCGAATGAAATTTCCTACATGCCAGAAGGTAAAGATTTTGATTATTTTGTTTATTTTATTTATTTTTTAAAATGGTTTAAATATTAATGATTATAATTAGAAGCTTTATAAGCAGAAATCAGATTAACAATTCCCTCTCTTATTAAAGCATTTAAAGTAGTAAAGTTTTAATTTTTTGAATCTTTGCTAAAGAAACAGTAAAAAGGAAAAAGATTTTTATGCATGAATAGCAATAACAATCTAAGGTAGTGAAATCTTAACTTTCTCAGATGAGCTCTATTTTTGTTGTGACCAACTAAATGGTTAAAGAAATAACAAAACAAGTGTTGTAGATATATCATATATTAACAGTAAGTACAACAGAAGAGTATTACACAACTAGTGAGTGTGTGTCAGTTGATCAGCATTCAATCTATTCGACTGTTCCCCCAAGGCCTTCTCTCCTACTAATCTTCTAGTAGGCGGGATGACATCACAACAATTTTTTAGACCTCTACAGCTAGAACATGCTTTCCTACTTCCACAGATTTGAATCATCCTCATTTCCTCCATATTTCAATTGTAAGGCGGAAGTTCTTCTCAGACGTATAGTTCTTTAGCTTGTTATCACTTCCAAAAATGCTCATTATATTTGAGACTTCATAGATACCAGTACTAGTAGTAACGCCTTCCAATAATATCCACACTAGTAATATTTGTTCAAGTAGTAATCACCAAATAGTATAATGATCAGAAGCGAATCATAATCTATATTGTAGTAGAGTAGAGAGAGTGAACGTATAACAATAGTGGATAGACAAGAAGAGTGAATAGTGAACGTATAGTCATCACACTACTTCCTATTTATTCACTTCCTTTATGATCACATGATATACTTAATAATGGAATAACCTGTGTTAGTCACTGGCAATCTAGTTTCAAACCACGGTGTCAGCAACAACACTTACTCTTATACAACAATATATATATATATTACTATCAAACATTAAAATCTATTTTTTACATAAATTGCTAAAACTTACCACCCCTCTCCTTCATATGTAAAACCCATTTACAGCCTCTTTCTCTTTACTCCCCCCTTCTTTCTTTTTCCTTTTCTTTTTTCTTTTCTCTCTTCTCTCCTCCCATCTCAATATATCACTTGCATTAAGTTAACCGTTTAAATAGGTCAAGGTCTGGTCACTCCTTCTCCCCCAATACTAAGTATGATTGAGAGAAATATTAAATTAAACTCTCTCTAAACTCTATCATGTCTTTCTAACTACTCCTTATTACACTCTCTGTTAAATTACAAAAACTTACATTACCCATCAATTTTCATTTCATTTTTCGTTTTATCTTTTGGAAGTGCTATCTGATGATCTAGCGTCCTTTAAAAGGGCTCTGGTGAAATAAATTATTATAATGGAACCTTAAAGTGGTCTGTTTTTCTTTAAAATATATATATATACATATATATATATATATATATATATATATATATATATATATGAACACATGAACACTTTCTACTCATTTCTATAATCTAATATATACATATGATCACAGAATTTAAAATTTTGAATTGTGAGTTTTCCTGAGGAACATGTCCCCTCTAATTGAAAATGCTGGATCCACCCTCCCTGGCATGTACCATATATCTGTTGGGGGGGGGGTGTCTATATCCAACTATTCAACATTATGAGAGGACTGCTTCTAGTGTTGACCTAAAGAGTTTCCCTTTCAATTTTTTTACATTTTAGTTACACATGGTATTTATATTTTGATAGTGATGACAATGTAATTGCAATTCTAATATCAATCTCTTTTTGTGAGGACTTCAACCATAATCCTTGATATACAAATAAAAAAAACCCTCAATACTGGAAAGAGCTATAACAGCTACGTGACTTGAGAAAACTATTTTCCTGAAAAATTGTTTTAATAGAAAGATCTTATAAATTTCAACCAAAAGTAGCATTGGCTCGTTGGTAAATGAATATCAAATGTTTTCTTATAAGGAAACTGCTAATATTACTATTACCATCAGTATTATTTTTGATCTGCAGAAATGATCTTGATGATTGTCACTTGACAGTTTGAATAATCATTATGAAAAGTAACTGAAATTAAAAGTGAAAGAAGTACCAATCAAACTTTAATAAAAGATAATTCATTTTTGTTTGTCCTCAAGAACTGCTACTTTATGGAACAAACTCCCATGCATATGTTTCTCTGAATACTGCAATCTAAACAATGATGATTGTGAGTAGTGCTAAATAAAGAACTATATGCCCAATAAAGAACTATATGTCTGAGTAGAACTTCTTCCTTACAATTGAAATATAGAGGAAATGAGGGTGATTCAACTCTGTGGAAGTAGTAAAGCATGTTCTAGCTGTAGAGGTTTAAAAAAAAGAGCTCATCTGCGAAAGTTAAGATTTTGCTGCCTTAGATTGTTCTTGCTATTGATGGATAAAAAACTATTCCCTCTTCTTTTAAGCTTTTTCTCCTTTTATTACCTCCTATTTCAAATGAAAGTTTATATGTGACTAGTTTAGACCAGTTCAGTAAATATACTTATTAAATCATTATAGCCTTCTATTTGTAAACAATATCAATAGTATATTCTTCTCATATTCTCTAAAACCCAGTAAACTTTTGTGTCTTAATGACTTTATTGCTCTGCTTGGGATGGAATGATTAAGAAACAAAAAATGTCTGTTTTTAAAACTATATTAAAATTTTGTACGACACCTGATATATTATTTAAAACTTTAATTAGTTCTGACATTTGAGAAGAAATAGAAACTTTTGTTTTAACTATATATCAAACATGTCTGTTCTTTTATCTTGTCGCATGTTCTTATTCTATTTTATATAATTATTGTTTTACATTAATTGGAGATCATGTGCAGTTCATTTTATGTCATGTTTTTAATAACATTATAGTTTAAGGCTACAAGATTTATCTTTCCTTTGCTTGACTCAAAATGGAGATTACATTTGGCCAGTAACTGCTGAAATAGCCACAAGATATTCTTAATATTAATGTAGACAATAGTTTCTTTTAAAGCTACAGGATAATTTCAAATCAACTATAACAATTTCAATTTCATAATTAGTGTTTTCCTTTTTTCTTTTTGTCTTTCATTTTTACCAGCTAGAAGGAAAACATGTCCTAATATCCAAGAATATCTTTTTGGTGATAGAAGTATTTGTGAAACATATGACAGCATTAACCCAAAAATGATGACTATTTTATTATCCGACAGACTTTCAGGTTATCCTTTTCTCAAATTTTTAATGCAAGCAGTAAGTTTTCATTTTTCTAAAACTATGTCTTTCTTTTATATATAGAACCACTGATATTAAAATTTATTTTCCAATGTAAACCAGTGGATTCAACAAACTAATAAAATAATACTTATGCAGACATGTTATCCTTTAAACAGTGTGTCTCCAATTGGGGTTTGTGGCAAACTGACATTACCCATTTTGGCAGAAAGTTCTGTTACTCCATAAAGTACCTAACTCATTCTGTTTTGTTTTATCTCTATTACACAAGTCAGATTAGTCAGTTTATCTGGACTGGAGCTGCTCACATCTGAACCTTTTCCACTCTACAGCCTTTTTCTCCATGGCGATAACGTTACAAAACTATCACTAATCTATTGCTGTTTCCATAGCAAATTTTCAGATAAGATACTTTTCTTTAGTTCAGACTTTTAATACCAAGACACACCATGCTAGATCCACCCAGTTATTGTCCTCATTTTCTCTGTACTGTAATTGTAAGAAGGAAGTTTCACAAAGACAATTTTTTTCCCTTGAGAACTGTTACTTTGTGGAACAAACTCCCACATGGATGTTTCCTATGAAGTGATGGTTCAATTGTTATCTATTCTCATTACCTCCACTTATTTTCATTACCTCCACATATTTTCATTACCTCCACTTATTTTCATTACCTCCACTTATTTTCATTACCTCCACTTATTTTCATTACCTCCACATATTTTCATTACCTCCACATATTCTCATTACCTCCACTTATTTTCATTACCTCCACTTATGTGCTCTTACATTCATGTCACACAAGGCATTCAGTAACCCTTTAGCATGAATGGCTTTTGAGCCTTATATTGGGTGAACAATTGTCAAAATAAAAATTCAGCTAACAACTATATACCAGGATACAAACTTATTGATCCACCCTTTGTGTATATATATATATATATATATATATATATATATATATATAAATTAATTGATTTAAAATATGTTTTTTTTTCGCTACACAGTTTTAAACATGTTTCAAAAATGGAAGCTAAAAGCCCCGAATTTAATTTTGTGATTAAATTAAAGACATTAGTTCCATTTGTAAAAATAAAAATATCTATAAGATCACCGGATTATATATCTTACTGTTCTTTCTTTTTATTTATATACATATATATATATATATATATATATATGTAAAGGACAATTTAACTGAGTAGATCTAGCATGGTGAGTCCTAGTAGTAAAAGTCTGAACTAAAGAAAAGGAGTTTATCTGAAAATTTGCCAAGGAAACATGGAAATATTTACATATACTCTATCCCTGATATTGAGCACTTTTTACCATAAATATAACACACCTTAAAACTATATTTCTTCACACACACACACACACACACATATATATATATTGCTGTAAAAATGTTAAGCTGAATAATACTATTTGGAATAATTAAAAAACTGATGGTAAAAAAAAATGAAAGAATGAAATTAATCATTTTCGCTCCTGCTCTTCAAAGTTTTTAATCAGGAGAAAAAGAGTAAAATATAATAAATCTAATTAGTGAATAATTGATGAGAGGATAGAGAATGGATGAAGAGAAAGAAAAATGGGGTTGGGGCCTGAAGTAATAGAGACTAATGATAGCAAGCCCTAGCAAACAATCATGCTGTTTACAGAGAGACGGTTTGCAAGATGTGATATACAGCGACTCTCATACTTTGAGATGAAATAAAGAGTGTGACTGGGACAAAACAGTAAACCAGTCAACACTGAATTTTGCCACACACATACTGTTCTTTAAAAGGTGCCCACAAATTGAGGATCTGTAGATATTTGGGATGAGTTCATTTGAAACCAAGGTGTGATTCCTGATCTTACTTGGCACATGTTGTTTTATCCACACATCTAGTTGCTGGGTAGCCCTCCCTAGAGAGGTTTTTACATCCAGCTCCAATCCAAGGAAGTTGCAAATATAAAGGGCACCTTTCTACTGTAGAGAGTTTAAGTTTTTGAAATTAGTGATCTTGCCACAAATGACAGAATGAAAAGTAGTAGGTGGATACCCATTGCTACATAGAGTCCTTGTTAAAAAATTGATTTCACTATCAAGGAAAACCTCAGAACAAATCAACACCCTGTTATGGGACCTACCTTTATGGACTAAATGGACTCGGCCTATTACTATATATACAGGGAGATTATGCCTCTCGAGGAGAGCTGTCAACAGTTGATGAGTTGACTACTGTACTTTGCTGTCAGTTGGACATGCAACACTTCTGTATTCGTTCTTTTTGTTAATAATATGTTTTCACTAAATTGCTGAGTTCGAGTTTTCTTTCGGACCTATTCTGAGTCCACAACACACACTATACATCAAAGTTTTGATGAGGTTTATCTTCCACTTCTTTGAACAAAAGGAATCCTAACGAGTTTACAAACTGGCAAAAGTAGACTTTCTATACACTGAGGTTAAAAAAACAGTATTGGAGTACGATGCACCAATACATCCAAAAAAGCAAGTTGAGAATTGGACTCAACTGTAAACCTCAAAACTGGATGAAGACTATTGAGAGGGGAGAGAAATTGATCCACTTCATCTTCATCATTAAATAAACAAAAAGTATCATCCACATACCAACAATATAATAGAGGACGAAGTGAACTACAAAGCGATCTCTTCTCCTGAAAACTGACAAATATATTTGCCAGTGCAGGACCCAAAGGGGAACCCATGGTAACACCATGAATCTGTTGATATATAATGTTATCAAAGCTAAATTCAACAGATGAGGTGGCAAATTTCATCAGTTCAAAGAACACTTTTTCAGGAATATCTGGCAGAGACAAAGAGCTATGATAAAAAAATCACAACAAATATTGTCTCCAAAAGAGGAACACAAGTAAATAAAGAGCACACATCAAATGAACACATAAACTTACCAGAAGAACAATTGTGGATATAATCTGTAATGGAAAAAGAAAGAATTATAGCATTATAAAACAGGTTGCAATATTATAGTGAGCCATTTGGTGACCTTATGTTGAGAAGAGCCTATCATTGAGAGGATAGGTCTTAAAGGTACCCCATCCTTATGGATTTTTGGAAGGCCATAAAGACAAAGTCTAATTTCCTCAGAAACTTCAGCAGAAAGGACCCCACCTCAGAAGTTTTTTGAAATTTTGTTTCAATTGAAGTGGTAGCATCTTCCCTTCTCTATCCTATCTTCAATCATCCGCTAATTAGATTTATTGTATTTTACTCTTTTTCTCCCGATTAAAAACTTTGAAGAGTGGGAGAAAAAACAATTAGTTTACCTCTTTCATTTTATTTTTTACCATCAGTTTTTTTAATTATACCAAATAATATTCAGCTTAACATTTTTACAGCAATACTCAAGTTCGGTACCACTAAGAATATATATATATATATATATGTGTATATATATATATATATGTGTGTGTGTGTGTGTATATATATGTGTGTATATATATGTGTATATATATATATATATATATATGTATATATAAATATAGGTAACTATACTCATTTCGAAAAACCTTTGAATTTTTGATTTGCCAATAATCAAATCAATCTCGAAGGAAAAAAGGTTTTAAAAAAGAAAGAGCTATGAATGTGAAAGTCTGTCAAAAAAAATCGTACAGCATACAGGTTTAAAGCCCAAAGAAAACACCCTGACATGAGTAAACTACTAACTAAAAAGAACTCAATACAAGCGTAGAGCAGACCTAGCCAAACCTAGTGGGCCAGACAAACTTACCCAGGTTTCACCTAAGCGAATCGTCAGGGAAAGCTGGCTCACTAGGATTGACTATATATATATATATATATGATAGAAATATATATAGTCTTAAGGTATGCTATATTTATTGGTTAAAGTGCTAAGTATCATGGATAAATCTTATATTTACATAAATATAAAAGTGGACACCAAAGTCAACACTAGTGGCGAGAATCTGTTTCATGCTTTCAAAGTAATCTTGAAGGCCCTGTTTGAGTATGAAATAGACTGTTGCTGTTCAGGATTGACCTCACTGTCCACTTCTAACACTTTCGTTCTTTCAATATATAAAGGGTGCGATGGGTAAATTGTCGCCTGTTTATATTTTTTATTTTGTGCTTTCACATTGTTTGTTTTTGATTTTGTCATCTGTACAGTATAGTAGGGTCAGTTGGGCACCATCTGTCAGAAAAAGAGTAACATGACACAATTCACTTTGCCAGAAATTAGGAGACAGGCATAGTTTCTTCTTATTATAAGTATTATTTTTAGTGGGTATATATGCTTGGGTTGTTATCCCAGAGTTGACCTGAGGCCAATCTGGTATCTGCCCATTTTGGCTATAGAAGTGGTTTCTCTGATGAAAGACATTTCAATTTCTGCCAGGAGGCACAATTCCATTATAGAATTTCTCAATCTAGTTTTTATTCATTTCACTGTTTAAGAAAATAAAAAACAGGAACAGCAATCCAAACACTTATACACACTAAAAATACCATTTATCCTAATAAGAAATAATACTGAATTAAAAAATCTATTAAAAAATGTAGGCATAGATTTATTGATTTGGTTTCTTATCACCTCATCTCTATTATACTTGAAGAAAACAACATATATGCAGGTAAAAATAAAGTTTTTCTTCCAAATTTACTGACATATTTTGTGATACATAATTTTTCATTTTATTTTTTTCCAGAGTGACTTAAATGGAGAGATGGTGTTTATGCTTTGGGAAGATCTCTGCCAGTACATCAGTATGCAAAAAGATATTAATGCAAGTGAACCTGTAAAAAAGATGCTGGAAATGAAGATTAAAATGATGTACTTACTGAAAGAAAGAAAATCTCAAAATGATTTGCTGGATGATGTTATTAAAAATTTTGCCCTTACTGGTTTCAAAATGGGAGATGTAGACAAAAAAGGGAAAATTACAAACCTTTTCAAAGCTGCAGATATGACGACTAATGTAAGAAGGACTTAAAGGTTTTCTTTTTCTATAATTCTGTTTCTGTGACTAGTTATTAACTTTTTGGCAATCTTGGACATGTGCGTCCACAAAAAGACAAAAGAACGGTTTTTCCCTTGACACCACTATTGTTTTAAATACCTTCACTCCTCAGCAATGTTTATTGTTTTAAATAGTGATGATTAGAATTTTTAATAAAACCTAAACATATGAAAGTGAATTTATACATTTTCTTTGTTCTTGAGAAATTACAACAAAAGTATTAAACACTATTTATTTACTAGATTATTTATTTACACCATTTATTTATTTGATTGTTTATTAGAATGGTTGGTAAAACATCAGCTAATTGCCAATTAATTTGAACTTTATAAATCATAAAATTATAAAATGTTAAAGAATAAAGATTTCCTTATAGTTTATTCACTTATTTTAATAATTTAGTAAATGTTTATAAATTCATGAATAAAAACTTTTTATATTTATTTTTTTATAAATTGGTAAATGATAAATATTTCATTGCATTAGTTTTAATACAATTGTATTAGTTTTTAGAATGTTGTAAATATAAAATTATTCTTGTAAATGCAAATTCTCAAAAACACAAAAATGTACAAATTCTTTTTTATTTTGTTTTGATTTTATTACAATTTTAAACATAAAAATACAATAACCATTGCTGAGGAGTGAAGCTACTTAAAATAGCTGTGTCAAGGGAAAACCATCCTTTTGACACTCCATTTTTTGCAGTCATGAAGGTCCAAGATTGCCTACATTTTTTTTATCTTATTGTTGCTTTTAACTAGGTACCTCCAAAAATTCACTAAGTAAGCTAAAATTCAATAAAATATTAGATTGCTTAGAATATTTTCTTAAATTTTTAAGATTACTAGGTAGTTAAAAATTATGTATATAAAAAGGGTGTTCAAGTACTTGTCAAGTAATTTTTTCAGTTATGTTCACCTTAAATTTCCCAAACATCAGGCTGTCCATAAATCACTCAACACAAAAAAAACACAGTCTCCATGTTAAAAAATGCTTTTCTGCAATATTTTAAACTAAAAGTAATATTTGTTTAATTCAGATTGATTAAACTTTAATTGAGGAGATCTGCACATGAAAGGCATTCACAATTAAAGGCACATTTCACATCCACGAAAACTTTTTAAAGATATTACTGGGAGGAGAGTTAAAACCTTGTAATGACATGGGATGTGCACACCTCAATGAAGTAAAACTTGTTTTCATACTTAATTATACATAAAAAATTAAAATATCTGGCCAGTCAGAATCCTTTCTGCACATATCAAATGAAGACTTTTATGATCCATCAATGTTTCCTCCATTTTATTAAATTTTTAAGGCATTGACTTTTATATAAGTTGTAAATTAAATAGTACGGTCTACTCTAGTGTTAATAGCTTGCAATGCCTGGTCAGCAATGAAGCCTCAAACATACAAAATTTATAATTTACAAGCAACAATTTGAAAAAAAAGACAAAACTTGGTTCAACCAAATCCAAAATAACATTTATTGAAAAACGACAGTATGTATTAACTGTGTGTAATTTGGTTGTGTTCAATTCGAATTCCAGTCTAATCCATTACATTTACTTATCTGCTAATAACCTTGAGAAAGGTATGAATCCTCTTCTTCTCCCCCCAGCTATGGGTAAATAGCAGGACAAACCGGGTTCTATAGCCTTGGATGGCAACTGGTCTACTACAGAAGGAAATGGCAACCTAATGCAGGAAGAAATCTGCTTTGTCAGTCATGTATTGAAAGATGCATGATCACCTAAGCATGTATCATGCATGGCACATAACTGACTGACTGACGATGTTAGTGTTCAAGTATATAGGTAAAAGTAGTTTGCACAGTTGTGGTGAAGAGTTTGAAATGTCTTTTCTTAATTACATTTGCAAGATATTAAGTAGAAAGAAAAGTATCAGTGAAACAGTATTTAACTGGTGTCGCTAATATGGATGTTCTCAGTTCTTGACCTGGTTACTATGGCAATGTTGTGAATCAGTTGGCCATGGTCATTGAAAGAGTGAAAAAAAGGATGAGTGTTTACTTTCCTTCTATCTGTCGACATGAAGTGCAGTAGCTGGCAAATTTCTCCTTTCTGAACTGGAAATTTTTGCACTATTTATATGTTTACAATGGCTGTTGATGATGTAGGGTGTGGATGTAGTTGTAAGCTAAAATTTGCACCTACTTAAGATAAATGCTTGTGGCGAGGAAAATGAGTGGAAGAAAAAATTATTTTCTGACCAATCGTTTTTTATATCTCCTACACTAAAAACATAGAAACCAAAATGTCAATGTGTGCTATTGGCCAGGACAATTTTTAAGAAATCACTGGGGGTGATTGTTAAAAATTTTTTTTTAATTTTCTGTCATTGTCAGCTACTGAGCATATTTTGTATTTTTATTGCATAATTAGATTAATTGACCTGTCAACCTAGAAATCTTAAAACCTGAAAATTTAGATCATCTCTAACTTTAGAAAATCAGAAATACTTTTACCAAATAATGAAATAGAAGGATTTCAGAAACAGCACAATTTTCTTTTTTACACTAAAACATCATACCTTGAATTCACAGTAGTTCCGATGGAGCAAAAGCAACAAAAAATGTGATTTGTGATCAAATTTAACCCATTTCAAGTTAATTTTTCCTTTGTGAACTGTTGTAGAGTGGTTTCACAGTGGAGGCTTGTATTTGTACTAAGTTGGTCCTAAAATAGGTTCGACGTACAAAACGTTAGGAACTTGATATAATAGGTAATGATGCAAAGAAATTTAGTTGTGGTCACTGATAATTTAGTATCCAACTAACGGTTGTCCGGCATTGACTGACTGACCCACTGAGCGAATCAGCGACTGACTTGTTACTTTTACTACTCCTACTTATTATAGGTGGAAGAGTCTATTAACTATAAAATAGGCGTGTTCCACTATAACATGAACAAAACCCAATTAGGCAATCTACTGATAAATCTGTTATTGAAAAAAAAATGTTCTCTATCTACACAGTTTTCAAAACACATTTGAACTGTCTAGGAAGTCTAGGTACCACCAAATAAAAATGGATGCATTTTTTCCAAAATAAAAGCAAAAAATCTGTAATGCTGTTTTTAGAAAAAGATTGCCCCAAATCAGGGAATTATCCAATTATAACAAAATTTTTAGTATTTATTCATTAATGAATGAATTCCATAATGAATAGCTTATTATATTAGAAAATTTTGAGGAAATATTTTTTTGAGGGAGGGGTGTCTGTTTTACCATCTTGTGTGTACTTTTTAATTGGGAGCAGAGGGGTCAAGGAAATCTTTTACACAGTTATAAAGAAAAATCCCTGAAGATGTTATTACACTTTCAGTAAAAGATTTTATGTCAAGTGTGAACATAAAGAAAATTCATCCTGAACCTTACCAAAAATAATTGGGTAATTTGCAGTTTAAACCCTACACACCACTTGTAATTAAAATTTCCATTCCAGCGTAAATTTACATGCTTACTTCGAAAATAACTGTAAAAGTTTGCGGACATCTACCATTTTGCAGTTATCAACAATAAAAGTTTGGACTCATTTGCGTCATGTCCATCTGCTATTACTGGTGTTGTTTACATATGTTTGCCTCAAATAGTCATGCGCAGAAGCTTACTTAGTTAACGGTCTTTTACTGATCTTTCTCTTCTTTCTCTCAATTACCAAAACAAGTCTTTAGACACTTTTGAAAGTGGAACTTTTTGAATTCTTTTTTTTAAATTTGTTATTATCGATATAAACATGTAAATTTATATCAAAATAGTAATTTTCAGGAAATTTTAATTACAATTGGTGTGCAGGGGCTTAAACTTCAAATTAATCATTCATCTCACTGCTCTTTAATTTTTTTTTTTTATTAAATAAAGGCATGTTTGAAAAATAGATAAAAAAATGTACTTACTTATTTTATCGCAGAAGTTAATATTTAAAAATCAAATCAACATAATTAATCTCAGTTAATTGAGGAGGGACATTTGTTATTGTCATTAAATTAAATTCAATTGTGATAAAATATATGAATATTTCAAATTAGTGAAAAAATTTGAGAATTAAATTTACCTTTTATTTGTTGAACAATTAAACAACTTTTGAGAACACTTTTATTTTAAAAAATAAAAGCAATGCAGGGGAGACTGGACTCTCCAGCCATAGTTGGTAGCCAGTATAACAGACAACTTTGAATTCAAAACTGTGTATGACTGTAGGGCATATACTTGAATTGTAACTAACGTCCACTCAGCATAGTTGCAGTATAAACCACTGGTTAGCTCTGTAGGTGTTAAAGAAACACAACTAGGCTTGAGCAGACAATCATCATGTTCAGAAATGAACAGCCATGCTGAAGATGATAGATTGGACTCATTACTTGTTAGGTAGCTTACTTGTTTCCTCTGATCTTATGCCTTTATTGTGGTCAGTAAGTGTCAAATTTTCCAAACCCTCTTTCCTAATTTTGTGTCTCAAATTTCAACTGTCTCTTTTTTAATTCTAAGTGTCCTTTTTGTTTCCATTTTCCTTAAAACTTACTTAATGCTTACAGGGTCTCTCTATGGTATTCTCAGCATCCTTCTGTAGAACCACATCTCTTTTGCCTCAAGTTTCCTTTTCATATGTGAGAAAATTGCCCAGCATTCAATGCCATATAGGAGGATTTATATTACATAGCAGAGCAGCACTCTTTTCTTAGTTTTTTTAATAAAGTTTTCCTGTTTCTTAATATGAAGTATTCCAATGTGCCTTTGGATTTTAGTGTGACATCTTTTGTCTTCTCTTAAAACAATTTCCCAGATATTTAAACTTCTGTACTTGCTTGATTTTGATATTTCTAATTCATAAATCACATTTTGGGGTGTTTCTCTTGCTTACAACCATGCATTCTGTATTTTTACAATTGATAGTTAGTCCTTTCATCCTACTTTCCTTTACTATCTTCTGTAGGAGTTCCTACAGTTGACTTTTCTGTGTCTGCCATCAACATGGCATCATTTGTGTATCTTATGTTGTTAAGATTGTGTCTACTGATAATAAATCTTGATAGGTTTTCCAATTCTTTTAGGATTGCCTCACTGTAAAGGTTGACATTCTTGTCTCATGCTTCTTTTTATTGTCTACTAGCTCAATTCATTTTCTGTCTGCAGGTGGTCTACTCCCAGTATAAGTTTTGAGTTACTCTAATCTCCAGGCCCAATGCAAAGGTTTTGTGCCTGCCACCGAATCTATGATATGAGAACCCCCCCGACTCTACTACATCTCAATTTTCATAAGCTAGTATTCATATAAAATACAAATTTTGTTATAACCTAATTATGTACAATGATGGATCATAAGCAATATAGGTGAACAATTCAGCTAGAACAATTGAAAATAGATACAATGTATTTAAATACAAATCAGAAACATGTCATAACAGATCATTCCATCTTAAAGAAATCAACAATGTTTTGTGGCAATTTTTAACATTAACTTGAGATTTTTCTTGTTAAAAAGTTGAATAATTTTAACACATTCAATATTATAGATAAAAAATAGTGAATTTTATATAGTGTTATTTCAAGACTTAGTATGAGCAAAACAAATTCATAGATTTGGATGAACAAAGACTCCTGAATGACCTCAAAATCCACAAAAATTTTTCAATCTTTAATAGTTGTGCTTAGTTTAATTTGTAACATCTATAAATGTAGTTAGAAAAAAGCAAATGCTGATAAGATAGTGAGAGTCACAAAACACTTCCTGGGTTCCCTTGGTCTCTTTGAGGGTACTATGTACTGGCCCTGTTAATATCTATCCCAAATAAATCAAATTTTCCTATCAGTTTAAATAAGTCTTTGTGTTGTAAGTTATCAAATGCTTAAAAATAAGTGAGATTGAGCAAAGAACAAAAGTTTAAAAAAAAGGATGGCACCAAATAGCAAGGAAAAATGTAAGTGCTACCACAAAAAAAAATCTTTCTGGATTTTTTACCACTTATGGCAGTGAAGTGACAAAATTTTTATTCAATAGGAAACTGGCCCAAATATTTGCTATTAATATTATTTTTCCTATTATTTCAACATTCGCTTAATATTATCAAAATAAATAAATTGTCAGCACAAATACTGGTAATATTTGTCTGAATTTCACAGATGAGGAGCCATCATTATTTACAGCTGGACTATTATCATTATTTTTGGTTTTATTGTCACTATGTTTCAGCTGTTCTACTTCTAGCCTTCTTCAGATGTTTGTGGATCTAGGTAACCATCAGAGAATTTCAAATAGAACTTTTTCTTTAACAAAGCAAATTTAATATAGTAACTGTGAATTCAATCCCTGGTGGGTTGAGTCGACAGGGAATGGGGGAACAATAACTGAGCAGTATTAAATAAAAACAAGACAAAATATCCCTCAATATGAACAGTGGAATGAGAACACTCTACCCCATAGATTGAATAAAGTGTTCAGTTTGAAATTCCCTGAAGATTACCTAAATTGGCAGACAGCTGAAGAAGACTGAATGGCACAACAGCAGAGCCATTGTGATAATAACAACAAACTTTTAATATAGTAAATAATAAATACTGGATACAAGAAGTTACTAATACTTTTTCTTTTCTATATCAGATCCTACAAAAGTTATGGCTGGACTTTATTGTTTATGAAAAGAATCGTATGAAAGAGTTTTTTGTGAGTAGCTTTGTCCTTTCTTTCATTTAATGATAAAACCATTTTAAACAGTGACTATTTAGTTTCTGTGTATATATACATATATATGTGTGTGTGTGTGTGTATAATATGTATGTGTGTATGTATATATGCATGTTTTTATATATATACATGTGTGTTTATATATGTGTGTGTTTATGTATATATATGTGTGTGTTTATATATATATGTGTGTGTGTATTAAAACCTTATTTTTAGTGGATACTCGTATTTGAGTAGGTTAAAGTTTGAAGTTGTACGGTGAGTGGCCATGGTTAAATGTGAATACGCAACAAACAGAATTGACAAATTTTGCAATAAGCAATAACAAAAAAAAGAAAAGAAAAAGGCAAAAAATAATATAAAGCAAGCAAACAATATATGCAAGGCAAATTAAAAGTAATAAGGCAAAGCAACAATAATATGGTAAAAAGTACATAAAACTAAGAATTGAAGTTGAAACACATGAGCAAATTCAGATAAGTGAACGTAGCATTCTGACTTCAATACAAGACAGACCATGACTGAGTCATATGAAACCAAGAACAGACCTATTTTATTGGCTAGGAAGAAATCCCATCATGCATTTGTGTGTTCCTGCCTATAAATTGGGTGGGTGGGGGAAGTGCAATCATTCCCCTATTTGATTGGAACCAAGAGAAGTAATAAAAATATAATGGATTAAAAAATAAAATTCATTAATTCTTTAGAAATATGTTGTTGGTATTTAGTTTAGCTGTTGTGCCCTCCAGACTTATTCAGATGCTTGTCAATCTGGGTAACTTTCTGGAAATTTCAAACTGAATCTTTTATTCAATCTATAGGTGTAACATTATCGTTCCACTGTCCATGTCTGGTGATGTCCTGTCTTTACTTACAAATATCTCTTCATGTTTTGGTTGGTGCATACTAGCAAAAATATTTAGTGTTTGGAAACAACAAAATGAGGAACTGAATAATTTCTATAAGTTATCATTTGTCCTAAAATTAAATATTGATGGCAATACTTAACTTTAGAACAAATGATAACTTAGTTGTGACAGAAAATATAGATCTTTCTTTTAAAAATTTCAATAAAATTGCCATCTGAGATATAGAGGACAGAATGGCACTCTAGTAATATACATGGAAACACATTTCACAGTAAATTGTGTTGGATGAAGTGATAAAATTGGTATGTAAATTATGAGTCATTAGTCTCATATAATGTTATTTTTTTATAATATTTTATTATTAAAGTTACAGAGTTTGTTAAAAGCAAATGAATTGCCAAATGGAGGCTGCTTGTAAATGTATGATTTTTCTTGACTGCAACAAAATAAATAAATAAATTAAATAAATAAAATAAATAAACAAAATAAATAAATAAAATAAATTAATTAAATAAATAAATAGATAAAATAAATAAATAAATAGATAAAATTAAATAAATAAATAAAATAAATAAATTAAATAAATAAATAAATTAAATAAATAAATAAATTAAATAAATAAATAAATAAAATTAATTAAATAAATAAATAAATAGATAAAATAAATAAATTAAATTAAATAAATAAATTAAATTAGATAAATTAAATAAATAAATTAAATAAATAAATAAATAGCTGTTTTACATTGGATTGGTACAATTTCTTTTTCATTCTCTTTTGTTTATACCTACATTGAGATATCATTTTTAAACCAGTGAATCTCCTCTTTGAGGTGTTCGAATTTTTTAATCAATTTTGAATCTTTTTTAACAGTATATTAAAGCAAATATGAATGTGATTTTCATGTCCTTATGCTCTAAATTCAAACTTGTAAATTGTTTTGCTGAAGCTACCCATAGCATCAAGAGTCCTTAACTGAAGAAATTGTGCTCATAACTTGTTGCTCAACAAGTATAAATTGAGGGCAGCCATGGTGATTCATCTAGAAACAAATATTTGGGCATTGGAAAATAAGATTGAAGTAGATCATACAAAGTGGTGAAAATACAAATGTTGTTGCTCTATGATTTGACTGATCATTAGCAATTTGCATAGTTTGGCACTTGCTGCAATTTGTCTATCCACATGAGAGAAAAATTCCTTTTTTCTTGATCATGTGCTTAAATGTTGATGAAATGTGGTTTCTATATGACAATTGGAAAGATGGCTTTCTTTATGCCAATGAATTTTCTCCTCCTTCAGTGTTCCCAGAACCAAGTATTCATCTCAGAAAATCTTCTGGACCATTTTGTATTTGGTATTAGAACATTTTGTAACCTAGTCACAGCAGGGTCCTAATGTCATGACTTGAAACTGATGCATCAAAAGTTGCAAGCATTTTGGCCAGTGATGATAAACAGAAAAGACCCTGTCCTGATGCAGGACAATTCAAGATCTCATACTCCACAAACTATCCAGCAAAAAATGATGCAGTAAAGCACCAGTGTCCTGCCCTACCTTCTGAATGCATTCACCAGACATGTCTTCTATTGATTATTTCTTTTTCTGGTACCTTAGATGCATATACACACCAGCTGGAAGTACCTTCTTGCAGTTTATTGACTGGTTATCCAGATCCAGCCTTAGTTTTATTTTAATGGCATAAATTCACTGCTGCTTTGTCTTAGCAACATTCTATCAATTCTAATTCTGTTTACAGTGACTAATAAAATTGTGTCTGAGCTGAGTTATTTTTTAAACATTGAGATTCAAAATGGCCATTTATTTTGTTTTAGTCTAATAATTGATAATAAAATAATCTCTATTAAATAAGTAAATATAAAATGGTGTTTGCAAGACACATATATTGCATATGTATAATATAATCAAACATTAAAAGTATATACATTATTTACATTATTCGGACTATTGTCCTCATCTTTGTTGCCATATTAATCACAACGTTTCGGCCGTTGTACATTCCAGCCTTCTTCAGGTGGTTGGAATTTTGAACTGAACCCTTTATTTTGCTCACTGGGGTAGACAGTTCTAGTTCCACGTGCCATGTTTGATGAATGTCAGTTATCAGTTATCTCCTGCTAATTTCCCTCTGAAAGTTCTCCACTGCCTTAACCGGGTATTAAACTCACACTCTTTGGGTCCTGTCACTGGATCTAACCAACGCTTTTATCCACTGTGCCATGTTGTCCTTGAAGAAGGCCAGAGCGTACAACGGCTGTCACGTGATAAATATGGCGACAAAGATGAGGACGATAGTCTGAATAATGTAAATAATGTACATAATACCTCATCTCAGAAATATAGATTAAAAGTATAGCAGAAGAAATTTCTTAATAGATTTTGTTAGAATCTGCTTAATATCAGAGCATAGTTTCTGTTTTGTTTTCCACAAAAGAAAGAAAATCAGAGACACATGTTCCTTTACATTTTGAAAAAGAAACTTTTAATTTAATGATCTGTAAATTCATTATTTACACCAGTGTTTCCCAAAGTGGGCAATAGCGCCACTTGTGAACTCTGTTATGTTGAAAGGGAGCACTGGGATTTTTTTTATTTCCTTTGGGGGTGGGGTGAACATACTCAGGCAGCAGTGGGCATGTATCCATTTTTTTAAGATTTTCAAAAATTATTCAATATTGACTACAAAAGTAAATTTCAGAAAGGTATCTAAAGCTATCAAACTTTTCTTCATTGCTTTTTCAACTTCCAATATGGCTGAATGGGGTTTCAATGTAGTTACAGAGCTTCTTACTAAACAAAGAAACCACCTGCAAATTACAAAAGGTTATTTACGATTACTTCCAAGAAGCATGGAACTTAGAGTAAGAGCCTTAGCCATTAAGCACCAAAGTCAATGATCGCATTGAAAACATTGAGATAAGCTATCAAATGAACCAAGAGTAAGAGCCTTGGCCAGTAAGCACCAAAGTCAATCATTGCATTGAAAACATTGAGATAAGCTTTAATAAATAAAAGTTTTTTTAGGATTTTAAACATTGGAATTTCTAACAGAAATGAAAACAATATTAACATTATTTTTGCACTAATAGCTAAGTATTATCTTGCTATGAAAAATGAATTCAGTATAATATTCAAAATTTAATTTGACCTTGGCTTGACAAAAAGTTTGTGCCCAAAGGGGGCGCTGGTTGAGAAAAAGTTTGGAAATGCTGATTTACACTATTTATATTTGGACTATTATCCTCATCTTTATCACAATATTTTGACTGTAGTGCTCGCTGGTCTTCATCAGGTGTATATTGATCCAGGTAACCTGCAGGGAATTCCAAGCTGAAACCTTTATTTAATCTGAGGGAAATATTGTCTTACAAGACAATGGCCTAGTGGATCAAAGCAATAGATTTTTATTTCAGTTACATAGTAATTGTGAGTTCAATACCTGGGCTGGGCAATGTGTACTTGGACTCAGTGGAAAAAGTAATAAATGAGCAGTACTAAAAATAACTAGACAAGATATCTCTAGACATGGGAAGTGGAATGAGAATCCACCCCATTTCCCTCCCAGGGTTCAGTTCAGAATTCCTTGCTGGTTATCCAGATCAATATACACCTGATGAAGGTCAAATGTAAATAGTGTAAATAGCGTAAATAATGATAACTCCTCATCCCAGAAATTCAAACTGTAAATTCATTATAATTAATCCATTTCAAATGAAATGTCTCTTCAGGTTTATTTGTAAAATTCATAAAAAATGGCAGTTAATTTGCAGTAATTCAGATTTTAAAGCATGCACACAAACATTACAAAATGTTGATATGGTGCTTTCAGTAGTCAGTGAATTTTTACAGGATCAGGATGTCATCTGAAAATGCAAATTGGACTGTGTTACAGGACTAAATTGGTCCCAGAAGAAAGTTACAAAATAGTGTTAGAAAAATACAGGGGGTCCTTGACTTATGATAGTATTCTGTTCCTACAATGCATTGTCATGGGATTTTCTGTTTGAGTTGGAATGTACCCACAATTTTCTGTGAATAAACACTTATGTCACTTACCTATACTAATTCAATAGTAAAGTAATAATCTAGGACATATTTGAAAATTTTTAGGTCAAGGGAGAATAAAAGACACTCACTGTGTTTCTGGCCCTAAGAACCTGCTGATATTTTTTTTTTTTAATGGACTGTGATTGGACGGTTCAAAGGTAAACCGCCCCCCTTTGAAAGGGAAGGGAGAACTGGGACCGGACCTTAGCAGCAGTTGAAAACGAGACAGCTTAGAAAGAAGAGATTTGTTTTCTCTCTCCCTGCTGAAAAGGCAGGCAGTGTTTGCCCATAAGTAAGGATGCATGGGTAACAAAGTTGCCGAGGGCAAGTTTCCCCTTCAGAGAAAGTTTTGAGAAGTCCTCTTGAAGAAACCCCAGAAAAGAAAGTTTGAAAAGAAGTCCATAAGTGGAGTTGGAGCTAAAGCCATTTGAGAAGAAGAAGAAGCAAACACGTGCATTTTCAAAAAGTGTTTTAGCACATGTTTAAGTAAATTTTCACCTTCTGGTGACTATAAAAGAAAGGCGTAATTTCCCAGTAGACAGGAGGAAAATAAGTGAAGAAAGAAGGGAGTTTGGTCAGCAAGAAGAGAACTTTGTCTACACAAGAAAGAAAAGAAAAAAGATAAAAACTTTTGAACCTTGAAAGGACTGAAAGTGTACTGAAGAGCTAAGGCTCTTCCCCCTTTTTTTTATTTTTATCATTGACACAGCAGGTGGGCGCAATTCTTTTTTTTGTTTTTTCGTGCATTGTAATTTTTACGTTTGTTTTCTGCTATGTTTTTTTTACATTGTGTTACTCAGAGAATAGGTTATCTTATTCTCAGCAAAAAGGGATGAATTTTTACAAGAACCCTTATTTAGCTGGTTAGAAATAAATATTTTTTCTTTGTAATTGAATTTGATTTGCATTTTTTTTCTTTCTTTTTCGTTATTAATTCAGGCAATAGTGAAAATACTGTTGCAGAAGGTTTTATTTTCTTTCAGAAAATAAAATTTCCAAAACATAACAATACATTTCTATGACACATCTTAACATAATTAGGGCTAAAAAATCACATGGAGGACATAAATATAGTACATATAATGAAATGCAAATAATGCATGTAATGAAATTGTTTTAAGCTGCTTGTATATTTATTGACAGTGATGTCATTGACTCTCAGTAAATGAGATGATGAAGTGTAAGATTTTGACTCTCTTGCAGTACTCGAAAACAGCAGAAATTCTGGAGAAGAAAGAAGAAACAGACGTGAGTTTGATTTTCTTTTTTTATCAGGAATTTACCAAATTATAGTTTAACAAAAAATGTCTGTTTCTCTTACAGGGAAACTCAATATATACATATGTATATGTTTTAAGCAACAATCAAACGATTTAAACCAAGCAATCAGCCAAAATTTGTTAGTGTTTTTCCCTTTTTCAGAGCATTTAACAATGTCTAATTTCACTTCCATGATGATGGCTTTCCTTTTCCTTGAAACACCACCATCAGAAGAGGTTTACACTATGTTTGGGAGCCATAAGAAGAGCAATAAGTTTCCACTAAGAACACAAAAGGAAGTGAATGCATAACAATCTAATATGCTGTACGACCAGGAACTGTCCCATACCACCTTCCTAACTCTAGTACCATATGATGACATATTCTTCTGCCACGTAATATATTTGTTGTGATGCCTTCTCATCTGTGATGTAGAAATTCTATCTCCATACTGAGTGACTACTGATTTATTAGTAGTCACTTGACTCTATGCAAAATAGGGCATGTCCATTTTGCCTATGTCATCACATCTGCAAACTAAGAGGTTATATACCTTTTGTTGACCTGTGACTTCTCTGAACAATAGTATGAGATTTTATTTCTCTCTTGAGATGTATACTGGTTCTTTTTATTGAGGATCTAGGTCTGGATGAATCTTCATTCTGATCTTCCAAATTAATGTTAGATTTGTGTGAATTATCCTCCCTAGTTTCTTTACTGCTATGTTCACTTTCTCCATCAGAAACATTCATGCTTTCCTCCCTTTGAGGTTCCTTCCTCTTTCTCCATTTCAACTTCTTTGTTGTCAAGTCTATGTCTTATTTAATCAGAACGAGCCAATAAATTCTGTCCACTTGTTTCTATTATAGCCATATTATGTTCCTTTTGTGCAATAAAGTTAGCTTTTTCAAGACTTGATTCTCTATGTTTTTGTACCACATTTTTTCAGTTATTGAATAAGACATTGTTATAGGTGATCTAATTTGGCTTTTCATCAATGCAGAGCAACTTTGCATTCTACCAGCATGTGGAATAGTTCTGTAACTCAGTAATAGTCTTGGTAGGTAACTATCTATGGTGTCTCTGGATGGGAAAAATGCCTCCGAATCTATTTCCACTGTCTGCATTCTTTCTGTAATACCATTCGATTGTGGATGGTATGGTGGTGTTTCATAAGGGAGGCATCCAATTTGCTTTAACCATGAGCACAAAGTTTCATCACAAAACTCTGATGCAGTGTTAGAGACATGTGTTTCTGGCACCTCATTTTTGGAAAATATTGTAATATTAGATTTACTGTGTCTGCCTTCCTATCTAACCACATCCAGAGAATAAGTTAACCAAAATTAAAAATAGTCTCATGCCTTTAACATGTGCATGATTCTTATGCACACAGGACCATGGCTTTTTTTTCCTTAAGTCATGAATATATCTTGTTTTTTTTATTACAAAATTCAATTAATTATATTTTGGTCACTTCTATAAAAATTGACTAACCCTAAAAACGATTCCTGTTCTTTTTTATTTGTAGGTTTAGACACATCTGCTATTTTCTTTATCAAATTTGTGTTGGCAAAATTCCATCTTTGGAAATTTAGTATTCCAGACATGTTATTGTGTTGCAATTTAATACACATTTATCCTTGTTTATGGTCATCCAGAATTTTTAATTTGTTTAATCGTTTTTTTATTTTAGCCTTTCTCTACTGGGAGTACCAATACATATATTATCTTAATAGATGATCATATTCTTAACATCTTCAGTTAGTACATTTTCAATGGCTCTTTGAAAAATAGCACTTTCTGTTTTTACACCATAAGGCATACTCTTTTAAGCTTATTGGAGAGTTAATCGTAGTGACCTCTTTGAATTTTTCATCAATTTGTATCTGGTTTATAGGCAGATTTGAGGTCAATTTTAGCCAAGTTTTTAATTCCCAACAACTCATGAATAGCAGTTTCAATGTTAGGAATGAGAAACAAATTGGGGCATATTTTGTGGTTTATTCCTATTTTGTAATTTCCCCATATCCTTAAATCTCGATCTAGTTTTCATAAAACAACAATGGGTAAGGCCCAATTATTACCACTGGGGGAACATCCTCCAACATTGTTTTTAGTTCTGCAACTACAAAAGGTAGCATGTGAATGGGCAGTTTGTGGGACTCAAAAACAGAGGGGTAATATTTTCATTTAATTGAATGCTCACTTTGTATCTTTTTAATATTCTCGTATCATTACTTTCCAACTTCACACTCTTAATTACTTTGGTTGTATTCACTTTTAAGATATCTATTCCCATAAATCCATGACTTTTTTCACATTTCACTTCTGTGATGAGAATAATTTCAAAGTGTGTGTTGGCTTCAAAAGTTCCTTCAAAACAACCTAACATTTTGAAGAAAGAGCTGTCATAGTTTAAGCCAACTTTTCTTTAATTTGGTGTAATGGGAGAGAGCTAAGGCAGAAAGGTTTATTCACCCATTTGTATTTCCCCTATTATGAGCATTATCATATTTGTGATATAATAACACCATATTTCACAGGTGGAATGGAATGGCTGAAAGGAAAAGGAATGACAAAAATGCTTTGTTCTCAGAGAGACTTTTATACCAATAAGACACCCACAAAACTATATATATATATATATATATATATATATATATATATATATATATATATATATATATATATATATAAAGAAATATAGTTTTAAGGTATGATATATTTATGGGATAAAGTGCTCAATATCAGAGATAGATGATTGCATCTAGCATGAAACAGTCTGTTGCCTCTTAGTGTTGACTTCAATATTCACTTATATATATATACACACACAAGTGTTGCATGTGGAGAATAAGATATCCCACATATCTACACAGTGAGCAGAGTGTAAGGATAAACAAAAAGGAAGGGTCTTACATATAATATGGAGATACTCTTGTGTCTGAAAAAAACATGTTTGAGACTCCAGATTTAAATGAACTGGAGTCATCTATGTCTCAGGCGAGGATATATTCCATGAACAGGAAACAGCGAGTCTTAGATTTTCCCAAATTGAGGATTGCCAGCTGGAGTTTCTTTCTATATCTGTGAAAGATATATTCCAAAAGGGAAATGGCACAATATGCTTATAAGCTGCTGGGGAGGCAGATTTTACTTTCTTTAGCCCAGACATGGGGAGGCCCAGGCTAAAGAAAGCAACCTTTTGGTTTTGCTGCTGTAAAAAGAAAAGAAATTTGACTGCTGCTTTCATCACTGTATGGGGTGACATCATTAAGTAGCTGTCATGTGACCCATGCGACTTATCTTCACCAAAGGGAGATAAGTGCTTTTGGTATCCCTACACTGGGTTTACCCATTCGTTCCCAGAAATTTATTGGATTAGGGTGACATTACTCCCGGTAATTACCTTCATAGGAAAAGTTATACCGTCAATTGAATTTTTTCTCTGGTATTTTTCTCTTTATGTCTTTGTATCACAGCTGTATTTTCCTGAGGGGTGAATTAAATTTTCTACCTTTTCTATTTTCCTTTTATGCTTGCACACAGACTGGAAATGGTTTTTTGCTTTTCAAAATTCCAGCATACTTTTTCCTAATGTAGGCCATTTTTTTCTTGTTCCATTCACGCTTTTTATTGCAGTATTTGTATTGCACAAGGCTGTATACTTTGGCATTACTCTTGGATGTATTGAATTTTTCAGTTAACTCTAATTGTTGCAGAAACTCTATAGATGCATCCAAAGACATTTTAGTCAGTTGTAACCATTCTAAAATTTTGTTTGTACAAAGCATCACACATACCTTCAATTAATCTCAACTGCATCAACTCATCTTTGATGGTCATTTCTTCAGTGCCAAGTTTTTCAAACTCACAGAAACTGTAAGCCTCTTGTAATTTGTTTACATACTGTATTATTGTTTCATTTGGCTCTTGTTTGCTCACAAGAAACTTTGTCCTCTCAGCAATAACTCAGCCACAAATTTGTCTTTATAATGTCTGAAATTTGTGAAATGGCCAAATTCTTCAATTCTCTTGGAATTACATAGTAATTGTGGCTTCAGAGATCTTTCTGATGACCTCTCATCCTGTCGAAGCAAAAAAGAAATCTATAATCTTGTTCTTCCTTCCTGCAACTTTGTGGTCTTTTAACTTCTTGGCCTGATCCTAAACAGCAAATAATGAATCACTATTTCCATAAAGAATGAATTTTATGTTTCCTATCAGCAACGCCATATTGTTGTGATGTTTTCTAGTCTGTGACGTAGAAGTTCTGCCTCTGTACTGAGTAACTTATTAGTAGTCGCTTAACTCTATGCAAAATAGGGTAAGTTCATTTTGCCTATGTTACTACAGTATTCTTCTGCAGTACCGTATGTAGGAAGCAGGTAGCTTAAGTTGAAACAAGATTAATGGAGATTACTTTCTAACCAAAAATCATTATAGGTTGGAACTTCGAAATAAGTCACCAATTTATAAATTAGTAACTGGTATGCTTATTTATTTCAATGAATGATTGCTTGTAGAATAAAATATAACAATAAAATAGAAAGAATATAATTGTGTGTGTTTTTTTTCCTCCATCTTCCATAGGAATTTCAGTCAGCTGATGGAAATACAGATCAATGTGATATCAGTAATGATCAGACATCAATGGTTGCACTTACTTTAAATTCTATTGATATCAGTAAGTAAAAGGTTTTATGTGTACTTTATTGTTGACAAATGTTTTTAAAGTGTTGCAGAAAATAAATTTTTAGAGAGATTGAAGATTTTACAAACATTGTATTATTAAGATTTATTAGTTTGTTAAGGAGGCACGGTGGAGTAATAGATAGTGATACAGATTGAGGAATTGGAGATCCAAATTCAAATTCCAGTCAAATCCATTACATTCACTTACATGCTAATACCCTTGGAAAAGGTATGAATCCTCTTCTCCCCCCCCTCAGCTATAGGTAAATAGCAGGACAGACCAGGTTCTATATCCTTGGATAGTAACTGGTCTACTGCAGAAAAGAATGGTAATCTACTGCAGGAAAAAAATCTGCCTCGTCAGTCATGTATCGAAAGATAAATGATCGCCTATGTGTGTATCACACATGGCACATAACTGGTCTTAGAATATAAACATTCTAAATAATAATACAAAATTTTATTTCTATAACATGTTACTCAGTTTCCATTTTAATTATAAAACAAGAAAGAAAAATAAAGTTTTAACCATGACAATGAAGAGGAAGAAAAAAGAAATGCACTCGGTGGGGTTCATTTTCTCTTCCAGTTATTATTGGATAGATAACTCTGAGTAATATTGTAAATGCTGCTTCGATTTATGCGTTGAGGTTATCAAATGTAATTGCATATTCTAAGAGCATTTATCTATTATACATTTAATGATTCAAGAAAAAAACAAGACTCCAATTGTGCATCAATATTAAAATATATATTGAAACAATAACATACAAAAAATAATGCAATGGTGTGTTGTAATTAAGGGAGAAAAAGTTGCTTCTCTTCAATTGTATTCTGATTAAGATTGAATGTTCAAAAGAATTTCTCTTGAATAAGAATGTTCAGGATTCTATGTTGAATAGAGTCTGGTGTTAGAATAGAATGCAGATAATTAAGAAGTGTGTTGTTTTGAGTAAGTAAGAGAGTTCTGGTTCATGAACTTGGCTGAGTCACAGAGAGGAAGAATATGTGTAATGTGATACAAAAATCTGTGTCTGCGTGTGTGTTGTGAGTAAAGTTGTGGATTTGTGTAGACAGGCATAATAGCTGGACTCTACTGAACTGGACTCTACTGGCGACTTGTGAGAAAATGGGTAAGAATTGTTGGCAATGTTCTTTAACGTCTAACTACATGGTTAAGACGGAAGCTCTTGAAGATTACATCTTGGCATCAAGGAAAAAGATGAATGAAGAGGAACACAAGAGAACTGACGACTTATGACAAAGTCGGTAAGTGTTGTTGTCAATGATCTTTAACATCTGACCGCACAGTTAAGACCAGAGCAAGGAAAAAGATGGATGAAAAGAAACACCAGAGAGGCTTATTCGTGTTTTGTTAAATAAGGCTGTGTCTCATGTGGTAGGCTCCGAAGCTTGTGCATGGAAAAATTATTCCTCGCATGCCGACGATTTGATTGGTCGGAATTGACCAATCAGCAAGCTAGTTTTGAGGAGATTAGCCAATGAATGCTTCCCGTATGATCTGTATGTATGTATGTGTGTGTGATGGCAATGATGATCGCTACAATATAATATCAGTATGAGAAGAAGAAAAAACATTTTCTTCACCCTGTTATAGTGTGCAAGTTGTTTTCACTGGTTTTGTCATTGAAATATTTCCTTTCATATATTATTCAGGTTTTTGTTTTCATCTTTTGATGTCATTAATACTGTAGAGGTCGCTTGCCTCTCAAATTTATTTTTAACACAAAATACCACAAAATATGAAACAATAAGAAGGAACACAAAACGGTTTTATAAGAAGAACAATATTTATATTTTATGTATGTCAAATGATATACATGAATAATTAATAGAAGTTACTTCCCTTTGACTTGAATTAAAGTCTTTACTAATGAAATATTTTTTTATCTGAGCTCATAAAAAGTTGAATGGACTTGCCACTCAAAATGTTCACAGTGAGAGAGTTGAAAGATTTCTGTAAAGCTGAAAATATGTTGATAACTTTTAGCTTCAGAAGAGTTGAAGGAGTGAATGTTCCATAATGTTTAATTAGTTTCTGTTGCTTGTAGTTGAATATTTGTAATGTAATGTTTGTGATTAAGTTTCTGTAAGATTCAATAGTGTGATTGAATAGTTTTTAGTAAGTTCCAGAAGAAGTTAGTGAGTGAGCAGTTTAGTTGAATGTTTTAGTTTGAATTACAGTGAAGTTATTTCATTTTGAAGAACTTAAAATTCTAACTTTGTACTTCACTGCAGTAATGATACCTGCATTGTGAACTAGTTTAGCAAATGCTGGTTGTTCGTAAATTCTCACTGTGAAAGAGTGTTTGTTTGTATATATGTTGATTTACTTTTTGCTTCAGAAAAGTTGAATGAGTGAATGTTCTGTAATGTTTGTAATTAAATTTCGTTACGTACATATACGTGTGCATGTGCGAATGTTTTCATAGCGTCCGCACACAAAGGGTCGAGATGCAATTTCTTTTACAACTACATTAATGAGAGAAATCAAGTGAGAGAGGAAGAACGAACCTGTTTCTGGTATTTATAATCAACTTAATCACGTGATTGGCTCCTGGAAGGCATAGACAGAATTTGGCAGAATGTTTTTTAGTCAGGTCAAGAACTAGGTCAATGTTATTCGGACATAGTTAAGAACATGATTTAAATATGATATAATGGAATATGCATACACCTGTGTTCCCCCTCACTGGAATATGATTGGCAGATGTGTAGGTATGACAGAGTTTAAGTCTATGACGACACCCATTGGACTATGCCATTGGCTATCCTATTGGTCTACACCTATTACCTGTGACTACGACGAGTACCGGTCGATTACTGCTACCGTGTACTACTTGGTTATAGTAGCCAAAACCACTTAGCTACTTCGATCAAATATATCCCTTTCTGGGACATATCAAAATATTAACTGACCAATTAGAAGTTGAGGTTTTCTGAAAATATGTATGAAGCTGGATAAGCTCTGTGATCCGCTTTTTGCACAGATTTGCACAAAAATCGACATTGATAAGAAAGCTAAAATATATTACAGTGTTTTCTGAAATTCTGAGATGAACAATTTTTATTCTTCCATATATTACTTGGACTGTTCTATTCATCTTTTGTTATTATTAATTCAATATTTCATCTGATACAAGATTTAAGTTAGATAATTTATTGGCTGAAGTCACACCAAAGATGAAGCCAACAGACCAAATTCCTGGGATGACTGCTAAAAACCTTCTCTCCCCAAATTTATAGATATATCCTATAGATGCATGCTGGGACTTATTCCTAGACACTAAAAATGGACAATTCTCTTATCCACACATGTTTTTCTTTCTTGCCTTGAAGACAAAAGGCACATGACTGTATCCCTTTTGCATGTTGACATTATTTCTATTCCGTGAACCTTTTACTTTGTTACTGCCTTGTGTTGCCTTATATTATTTTGCCTTGTTCTTATTGTTATTGAAAATTTGGTGAATTCTGCTTAACCATTCCTGCCTATTCAATACAAGTAATATATGAAAGAAGGAAATTGCTTCATATTTGAACTTCAGCAAACATTGAAATATGTTAATCAAAAAAAGATAATAATATATGGAATAGCAATATGCTAATGACAAAACTTTTGTCATGGCAACTGGATTATTTTCAATTTTAAATACACATTTTTTTCATCAATTCTTAAAGAGTAAAAGTTATTTTAATTAAATACTTTTCATTTGTAAACATTGAAATTTCTGTTTCTTTCCTGCTTGCTTATTCTTTCTGTTTTTGTCTTTTGCTTATGGTTGATCTGTCTTGTTTGGTATGTACTAAATTTTGCTTAGTCTAGTACAAAGTCACAAGAACAGAGATCTTAATAACTCACTATAAATTATTTTTCTATGTTAGCTTAGTAACCATTTTTTACTTGATGAGGTACCCTTTTTTTTTTTTTTTTTTTGACCTTTAAATATCTTGACAGCCACTGACACATGTTTATAAATTGTAATGAATTTAGTTGAAGAAAATTAATAATATTTATTGGTTGATTTGTGGCTATGGTGAACTATTTTCATTTCTACTTTCATATGCCATATTCCTTCAGCGATCATTACACTCCACAATGTCTTCTGGATTTTTACCACCTTTGGTCTGATTCTACCTTTTATTCAGACATCTCAAAATATGTTATACATTATATCTCTTTGTATCTCTTTCCTTCATTATGTCCTGTGAGTGTTAAATTCTCCAAGCCTTCTTTCTTCAGTATATGTTCCAAAAATTTCACTTTATTCTTTTTGATTGTTAGCAGCTTTTCCTTGTAGTCACTATTCATAAAACTTCCTTATTGCTTACATACTTTGTTCATGGTATTCCCATTACCATTCGTAGAACCATATATTTGTTTATTTATTATCTGTGATGAGATTGCTCAACATTCAGTGGCATATAGGAGATTAAATATTGCATAGCATTTTACCACTGTTTTCTTTGTTTCTAAGGGTATTTTCCTATTTCTTAAAACTTAGCTTAATTTCTGAAAAGCATCTTTCAGATTTCTGTGTTACACTTAGTGTTGTCCATTCCTACAGTACCCAAATAGCTAAATTGTTGCATCTGCATGATTTTGACATCTGTAGTAATGTGAGGCATCATACAGCATTAGTATCAATATATAGCTCACAACTCATGTTTTACAAATTTGGAATGAGGAATTTCAGTTTTTTTTAATAGCATTCAAATTTTTTTAATATACAAAATTTGCCTTTGCATAACATACACCCTCACATAAGATGCATCCATATTTTCAAAGGATATTTTGTGGAAAAATTATTTTAGTATTTTTCATCATATATTTATTGAAATATACTTTAAAATGGTTTTGCAGGGGAAAATGTATGATTTTGTACCTGTAAATACAATATTGTAACAGTCTACTGGAATAAATTATGGAATCATATATTGTAACTTTAACCTTCAAGAGAAACTAAATTAAATTTGCCAAAGCAGAAAAGAAATACTGATATATTTGTATCAATGTGTATCATTACATATAAACAAAGCAAACTAATATAAAGAAATAAGTGAAGTATAGGGTGACCTAAAAAAATGGGAATTTTTGAAGTGCATATTGCCAGACATGAGCAAGTGGCAACACTGTGAGACAGTGATCTTGAGCAAGTAAACATTTCACCATTTTAGTAACCATGGATCAGTGGGACGAACAACAGTGTGCGTTAGCAGCAGTCAATGAGGAATCTCAACAGCAGATTTCAACAATGCATTCGTTCAGGAGGATGCCATCTACAGGACATAATTTTTAAAAAATGAAAATTCCATCATTGTTTCTTAAATGGCATGTTTTAAGGTTACAATTACTATGAATAAAATATTTTTCTTCCATCACTCTTGGTTTTATTGGATTGTTAAAAAGTTCCCATTTTTTGGGGTCACCCTGTACAATAAATATCAATGAATTCTTATAGTAAAAATTTTTATGCTTAGCAGATTAATCTGATGCCTTAGCTTACCAGTACAGTACTCAGTCATCTCCCATCTGAATATGGTTGTATTAGGTGCAGTACAGTTTTTTGGTACATTTAAAAACAAAAAATATGCAATATGCAAAGTCATGTGTAAACTATCCATTTAGAATCAAAGTTACTACAGCTAAAATTGTCAATAATAATTTTTAACCATAGTAACTTTCTCATTGAAAATTGCTACTGTATGAGCAGATGTTGAAAGTTATTTTATACAGGGTAATTAAAAAGTAGTGCCAGATTTCTGTTTTTGATTAGTTCATTTTTAGATGACATTACTCTGTTAGTATTGTGGGACTTTGTCATAACATTAGTACCATAGGGTTTTCAAACAACCCATTTAAAATATTATAGATATGCTATTTAGTTCTTAAATTTCTTGTTATATACTGTCTTCACTGTTGTTTTCAGTTTTTATAGGATAATTAAAAATAAAAATTAAAGTTCTATTTTGAATAATCAAATTAAAAAGCCAACATTTAAAAATAATTTGTAAGCTTTAAAAGTTCAAATATACAAAATAGCTTTCATTTTATTTTTAGTAAACAAATAAAACTGTTTGCAATTCACACAAATATTATGAATAAAAACTAAAAATTCCTTGTATTTACTTGACAGAAGTATTCAGAAAGCTACTTGACTAATCATGAAAATTTGATTTGCCACTTGTTAAATATTAAAGAAAAACATTTGTGTGGTGTTCAAACACCTCATGAAGGGTTAATTGAAACTCTGATCCAGACAGCCATATTGTATTTATAGTACATTCATATCTCATTTTGATTAGTTTCTTGTTTTGCCTTTGTAGTTTGAATCAAATGTCAAACAAAAGTAATTTATGAAAATTTATATTTTAAAATTTACCCTGTTAAATTCTTGTTAAAATCAAATATTTTCTCTGGAGTCATTTATTCTATTTACGTTAATATTTTAGCAGAGTTATAACTTTGAGTAAATAATCATAAACCCCCAACATTTATATATACAAAAATACTCATAAAAATGAGAAACAGCAAAATGTGGAAACAACAAAATAAATATTATTTATTATCTAGTTATGTGGTGTTGGAGACACGAGAGACACTAATACTGAGTAAAATTGTGAGTTTGGCGTTAGATGTAGGTCAAATATGGATCAGAATCTGACAGAATGATCATATAAAGAATAAGTAAAATGTATACAGTCTTTCTTGTATATTGTTTTTATAGATGTAATAAGTGTCCAGATAATTTTGTTGGAAAAGTCTCTGGGATTTTCTTACCACAAATCTGTGCTAAGGGATAAATGTTACCATTATGGCCTGAAAAAGTAAAAGAAGCCAAAATTGATGCACATGTTGACAGCCTGTCAATGTTGACTGCATGTCCAGTAGTGAGAATATCCTGTGTTTGTGTGGGGGTTGATTCACATTGGTTTAGAATGAGTGAATTAATGATAATTATAATTGTTATAATTATTTTATTATAATTATTTTTTTGACACTATAACTAATTTTTATTTATGTACTTCTTTATCGACACAACAATATTATAATATGATGCTAAGTTAGATAAAGACATGATATTTCTGTTAAATTAGCAACAAATTGTTATTTTAGGAAAACTTATGAAAAAATAGAGAAGAAAATTTTGTTCAGTAGTAAAATGATTTTTTAGTTATCAAAAACAAACATTCAAAGTGTTATAGAATAGATTAAAAAATAGTTCAAACTGATTTGATTGACAGTAAAACATTCACTGATTGATTCATTTTAATCAGATTTATTTTTTTTAATCTATCAAATGTTTCCTTTAATTTTTTTCAAATTTTATAAAAGTTATTCAGTCATTATTCTGATTACAGATGAATTCTGTAAAAAACAATATTTTTACCATGTTTTTTTCCTTTACAGACCGAATAAAAATGCCTGCTTCTTATCCATCTAATGTGCTTTCCTGTTTATTCAGTGATAATGAATTAGAAGAGGTTTTGTCTTTAATTCGTGAACATCAGCGTGATTATAAACTTGGTAAGTAAATTTAATATGTGAATTTAAATTGATATTTCTCTTTGGTCGTATTTCATGGTTATCAACTAAAGTGCTCAAAATTTGCAACTACCTTACTTGTAGAAATGAATTTAGCTAGATGATGCATGTGTGATGCAATTGGTAAAGAGGTATTATAGCTGTGATAGCCATGGAACATAGTGAAGATTTAGCCTTGAATAAATGTTGGGTCCAGAAAAATGTTGCACTCTATCTCTGAAGTTGCAACTGCTCTGTATTTTCTCTAGGCAACAATAAGAAGGATTTAATAGGAACATTGTGAATATCAGGCAGACATCAGCAGTAGGTGAAAGTAGCAGGTACTCACAGGTTAAGAATAGGACTGCTGGCAACTAACAAAGATGGTTACCATCTAATAAAGGGGAATATTGCATCAAATCACACCCCAGTTCAATGCTTTTGCAGCTCAACCCATCAGTCTATCCACTGCATTTGATGAAATTTTGTTGTCATTATTATCATCCAATAAGGGTACATACTATTACTTGTTGGTGCCAATCTCATCAGAATGACTGCTAAGAAATTTATAGACAAATCCTACAGATGCATTCTGGGGTTTCTTCCAAACTGAATAAAAGGGGGCAAATTCTCAGTCTCATACACTATATTTTTGTTCTTCTTTGTGTACTGATACAATTTCTCACACATTCTTAGGAGATAAGTAAATAGATTCTTTTTCCTTTTAAGTCAATTTGATTATCAGAGTCTCTTAGGAATTTTGTTTCTAGTCCATCTGTAAGTCAATTTAATTGCCAAAGTTTTCAGGATTCCTGTCTCCAGCCTGCCTTTGAATTAGCAAACATAAAATTTTGTTAGTGATTTTAGATAATCATAAAGGTAGAGTCCTTTGAAAAATTGACCTCCCATCCAGCTTTTGGGTGGTCTACTTTTTTGGAACACAAGTGGACGCATAGGGAAATGGGACTCTAGCCAGTATCCATATAAGCATAAAGAGGCAAGAAGTCAGCAGTAAGTGACCAGTGGTCATGTAAGGAAGGGACCAGTGAGAAGCGAGGAATCAGCAGTCGCCTAGATGGTCAGTGAATGTAACGGTCCTCTCTCTGTAGCCAGAAGTTAGTAAGATAGCAGCCCACCTTGTTGAAGCTGAAGGAAGAATACCATGGTTAAGTAAGAAATCATATTGTTGCTATTTCCTAACAAGTGTCTTGAAAAGCATTTGTCATTATTCTTTGTTGTATTTGGTCATGGCCAAGGAGACAAACCAGTGAACATAGTGAGTTGAGTGTATATGCAGACACAGCCAACTTTGGATGTCATCACATATTGTGCACTGATGATGAGTGGAGTACGTCGTCTTGAATGCTATAATCACTTGACTGTATCCCTTTTACATGTGAAGACAATTCTTACTTTGTGAACTTTTTGCCTTATTGCTGTTGCTTTGCCAAGTTTTGACTTGCATATACAGGGTGCGATGGGTAAATTGTCGCATGTTTATATTTTTAGTTTTGTGCTTTCACATTGTTTGTTTTTTGATTTTGCCAACTGCCCAGTATAGTAGGGTTAGTTAGGCACCGTCAGTGAGAAAATGAACACCATGATGAAATTAACTCTGCCAGAAATTTGGAAATGGCATGTTGTACTGGTTGGCATTCATACTAGAAGCTCCAATACAAACATTTTAGAGTGTTTGGGTGTCAATCTGAGGACAGTGCAGAGGATCCAGAAAAGAGTTGGATGATATATCCAGGCAACGTCATGGTGTTTGGAGTGATCACTAGTGTTGGTGACATTATGCTTCCATTCATCTTTCCACAGGGCCTCAGGCTCAACACAGAGGCCAACATCAAGTATCTTGAAGAGGTACTGCTGCCCTGAGTCAAGAGGGTGGGTGCACCATGCCACACAAACAGGAGAACCCACTCATGGCTGTCAGACAATTTCTGTGATCACATCACCCCTGACATCTGGCCACCTAACTCCTCAGACTGCAAGAGTTAGAGTATGCAAGGACCATGAGTGAAAACAAAATCTGTATTGACAGATGTGGCAAACATAAATTTTGTTGAAGACTATTTGTACCTCTTTATGATTTTCATCCATTGACTCAATGTCCACCAGATTTAAACCCCATTGGACACATATTGGACATGTTGCAGACCTGTCTAAATTTCTTGTAGTCACACTCAATGAAACCAGCTCAGTTATGAACAGCTTTTGAGTGTGACAAAATAGATGGATTCATGGAAAGACTCTGGTACCACATAGACTCTAAACCATATGATTTAGCCACTATTATTCAGGTGAAAGGAGAAGCTATAGCTTATTTTAGATAACCATCATTTGATATTTTTTAACTGAGTTATAAGTAATGTGCAAGGGGTTACTGGGTGCAGAAGAGTTCGAAACAAGAACATCATCAAGGTGCAATAACAGAGGAAGTGTAATCAGGAGGACAGCAGATAGCAATTAACATTGCATTCAAATTTTTTCAGATTAAAGTTGTCTGGAAAGTATGGAGCTGGAAGGGAGCTCCACAAGTGAGAAGTGCAAGAAAAGAAACTTAGCATAGAATTTATGGTTACATTTAGCCAGCTCAATTGTAAATTGTTGAGACCTTGTGGGCACTCTAGTACTGCATTTAAATTCAAAGAGTCTAGGTATAGTGAAGAGCATTTGTGTGGGTGTGTGTGTGTGATGCGGCATTCACCCTGGGCGGATTGAGCCAGCTTCTTCCTGTTGTGAGAAGAAGATTCTTGGGATAAATTACAGAAGTAGGGTACCCAGGCCTACTCGGATAACTTTCTTGCTTGCCGCGGGATTCCCACAGACAGGAACGACCAGAAGCCGCCGGTTACCGATGCAGACGCTCCTTGGATTTTCACCAGAGCCCTTGTTAGCCGGCGTGTGTGTCAGACCTGTCCGCCTTGGGTGGCCCTACCAGGAACGAAGTTCTGGACAGCATAGCTCTGACACTACCGTTTACACCCCCCCCCACCGACTGTGAGGTAAGGGTTGGACTTTGGGGGCTTACACTACCAGGTGTTCCCAAGCGGTCCCCCATCTAAGTACTGACCTGGCTCTACGATGCTTAACTTCGGTGATCGAATGAGAACCAGTGTTTTCAGCGTGATTTGACCGTAAGTAGTGAAGAGCATTTACCATGAAAGGATTTATAAAAAAGGTCAATGATGGCAACTTTACAGAGGTTCGAAAATGACTGACACCACAAAATGACTGACACCACAAAATGACTGACACCACAAAAATTCTGCTAACAAATTCTGAAAATTTTAAAAGATTATTTTGTTTATCTAGCAAGTTAACCAGTATTTCCTGTGTCTTACTGGACATTTCACACACATCACTCAAAATCACACTATGATGAAATGCGAGATTTAATTTTGTTCTTCTTAAATCAACTTTTTCTTTTTTGAGGAAGCTTTCTCATCTTCCACAAACTTTTGGGTATTGCCTAATATTTAAATATTTATCATTACAAAGTAGTTTACCCATAAAGGATTTAATTCACCTTCTACTGGGTTTAAAGTTCAATTTTCATATTTTTTAAAATTTTGTTAATTTACCCTTTTTTCTCTTTCTAACAAGATTCATGTTGAAACAATTTTTTATTTTTGGCTTCTTTTTCCATTTCAGGGAAGAAAATATTTAAAACACTAAAGTCATCAAGTACAGAAAATAGAAAGCGTGGGATGCGATCAAGAATGTAAGGGTGCCTCTTTCATCTTGACTTAATGAATACAGTAACAACACTGATTTTACAATTATCTTATATGTAATATTTTTCCTGTATAATTTTTTTCAACATGGATCAACAAGCCTTGTTGATATATGTTGAAAAAGATACAACTTTAAGCAGGAAAGAAAGCCATCCCTTGGTCCTAGATAAAAAAAAAAAAACCTACAAAAATAAACATTACACAGAAAAGATGATATGTCCCGGAGAGAGATATATTTGAACGAAGTAGCTAAGTGGTTTTGGCTACTATAACCAAGTAGAATACAGTAGCAGTAATCGACTGGTACGCGTCGTAGTATCAGGTAAGAAGTATAGACCAATGGCGTAGTCCAATGGGCGTCGTTATAGACTTAGCTCTCAGACTAAGGCTCTTGACTCTGTTGTACCTACACGTCCGTCTGTATTTATGACGGACACCAGCCAATCATATCCCAGTGAGGGGGAATACAGGTGTATGCATATTCCATTATATCAAAAGATATCAAACTTTGAGAGTTGGAGTATTATGGATTATTTTTGACAACTCTTTGGAGAGCATAAGACCACAATCACACTGAATTAGACTGCTGTGCTTGCAGTAGTATATAAATTTTTAGGGTGTTAGTCATATACCCTGCTTTCCTCTTTCCATCTAGCCTTCAATGTGTCTTGTGAGTGTCAAATTCACCAAACCCCTTTTTCCTTAGTATGTGCCCTAGAAATTTCAACTGTCTCTTTCTGATTTTAAGTATCTTCTTCTATGTGCTGTGTCTTGTTAGCAAGATCAAATTACTGCTTTTAAACTACAAATTTCCCATTTCTCTCAAATGTTCATATCTGCTTGAAGCATATCTTAACATAAACAAATGATGTCATATATTATGAAATGGACCAGACACTTCCTCTGTAGTTAAAGGGTATAGTACGTTAGTAGTACGGTTCTGTGTAGGATATAGGTTTGATTCCAGTTGAAGGACACATATTTTTTATTGAAATTTCTTGGACATTGCAATATATATAATATTGAAAAGTTTAATAGTCAGAGTTGGGTTAGACCAAGAAACAGTAGTATTAAAACATGTCCAATACACGTATGAGAAATAAAAATAAAAATTTAATATGTAGAGCTTTTAAATTTAAAAAATTATGAGATCAGTCGATTCCGCTACCTTGGTTTCAAACTTTTGGTATCATCAGGCAGTTTGTATCAGTTGATTTCCCAATGCTTTATTTTTAGAAAAATTATTGATGAATGCTTTATTATTTGAAAAAATAAAGAAACAAATGCATGATGTTGGGTATAATAGGAAGGGAGTTATATATATATATATATGTGTGTGTGTGTGTGTGTGTGTGTATTGATAGATACCCAGTGATTAGGCACACTTTAATAAATTTTTTATTAGAGTTTGCGCAATACAAGTCTTGAGAACCACTCAAGTTAGAGGGTTACTGAATGTGACGTGTGATATGAATGTAAGAAGAGGAAATAGGAAGTGATGATTATGAGGATGAATAATGATTACTCCTTACAATTGGAATATGGTAGAAATGTGGATGAATCATCTCTGTGGATGTAGCATGGAAAGTCCTAGCAGTAAATGTCTGAACTAGTGCAACCAAAGAATAGAGTGCTCATCTGAACATTTACCATGGAAATAGTAATAGAATTATAATAGGTTTGCACTGTTGCATCTGTGGGAAAAAGGCTGCAGAGTGAAAAAATAAATTATACCCCACAAGGCCACATGAATGATATCAAGGCTGAATGTGAAGATTGTGTAGCTCCAGCCCCGATATAGCAGTGATACTCTATTTTTGCCTTAATCTAACTCTTGTAAAGATAAAGCAAGACAGAAGGAGTACTTTCTGAACTTCTAGAATAAGCTGAACATTTTACAGTATCTGTATTTTATGCCCTATCTTGCATAGAGACAAGGTTGATCCTAATCCTTAAGGACGAGAATTGTCACTTTTTTTTCAATTATTAATTCTTGTGCTATAAGGACTTTGTTTGGAATTCCTCTTTGTTTATTTTTTTTTTTAACAGAAAGAGCTTCAAACCCAAACCAAGAGTTAAAATTGAACCTCCGATGTGTCCTCTAAAACTTGTAATTGAATTAAAGTCAAAGATCAGGGAAATAACTTGTGACCAAAGGCTGAAAGAGAAACCCAAGTAAGTTCAATAATGATAATTGTTCATTAGATCAATGTAAAACTGTAATTTTTAAACATTTTTATTTATTTATATTTTATTACTGTTTTTTATTTTCGTTATTTTTTTAATTTTAATTTTTATTTATTCATAAAGTGTTTGAAATCATTGCTTGCATAACATCATACTTATTATAAAACCAAGGTTGTGTGTGTGTGCGTCTGTTTGTTTATATATTGGATCGGATTTCCTACATTTTTCAACCGATTTCAACAAAACTTCACAGGACGACGTAAAATTACCTTGCGGTGGTTCTGACAGTGTCAAAAGTTGAAAAAACACAATTGTTTTTGCACAAAATCAATTTGAAAACACGATTAAGAGGCATCGCTGTCACGAGAATGAAAGGGGGATAACTCATATCGAGTTATACTTATTATAAAACCCAGGTTGTTTGTGTGTGCGTGTGTGTGCGTGTGTGTGTCCGTTTATATATGGGATCAGATTTCTTACATTTTTCAACTGATTTCAACAAAACTTCACTTTTTTTTGGCAGGTAGTGTTTCTTATTGTCTTGCACACTTTTTTCTTTATTTTTACATTCAGAATGCTTTAAAAATTCCATTTACAAGACAATTGTTTATGATAAAATTCTATTCAATCGGCAGACTCATAACGATTGAAAACAATGTTTTTGTTTGAGTTTGGGTTTGACCAATTCGTAAAAAAAAAAAAAAACTAATTAAGACATGCGTGTCCGTCAACCTTAAACAATAATCTTTGTCAATTTTATTTTTCAGTCTTTATGATGGTCGATACTTCATCTATCTCTTACTGTTACATCCCTGGGCAACACCAGGCTCTACTGCTAGTAGACTATATTTTCTTGTGTATAATATGAGAAATTTTGAAGGCTCTACTGCTAGTCTCATATATGTTTAGTATGTGTGAATGGTTTTTTTTATTCTCTATGTAACAGCCAGATATGGGTGGAGAGACAAAATCTAGAGATACATATGAGGAGAGGGGTGTCCAAAAACTCAGGTAGAGATATAAATTAAGTGTGAGAATTATAAATACTATTGGATTGCTAGCCTGGTACCTTTGTTGGGCCTCCAAACGAAGAGAATAAAGTATTAAAATAACAGAAAGAGTGCAGAAAATGACATTTAACATTTTATTAACACAAATGTAAAAACACAGGCATGACATTGAATAAAAGAAGTACTTACTGAAAAGGTTGTTTTTTATGTTAGAGATTATTTCTATATTTACTTCTTTGATTTAAAAGTGAAGTGGAGTGATTCTAAGTATCTTTCTTTCTCCATATCTGGCCTTCAGCTGCTTTAGGAGTGAGTTGACTGATTTATAAGTTAGACCAGATCATGTGATTAATAAAAATGAATGTTCTTATTTAGCTCCTTACAAGACAAAACCACAAGAAGTATACAATAATTCCTGAACAACTGTAGTATTGAGTGTGTGCACATGTGATGCCACAACAAAGATGGCTGTCACAATAAAACAGTAGGCAAACATAAATGTACAAGATGTAACAAGATTTTTGCATCACAAGAGCAAAAATCCAACTTTGGGGTCATGAAGTAATTGACTAAAGAATACAAGTTCCAGCACTTGGGGATTCTTATTCGCCTTATGGAATAGTATAGGGAGGTTGATAGAAGATTTTGGATCATGTATTTACAGGTAATGAGAGGCAAAAGTTGAGATCACTATCCAACCAAAAATACAAAGTTCAGCAGTCAAAGAAGAAAACAATGGCAAACATGTCCCATTTTGTGTGTGTGTGTGTGTGTGTGTGTGTGTGTGTGTGTGTGTGTGTGTGTGTGTATATATATATTTCTTATTACTATAAATGTTATTTTTAGTAGCTACTTGTGTTTGTATTTTATTTTCTTAAATAGTGAAATTAATAACTGGCCTAGATAAAGAAGTCCTACTCAAATACATGTATCCACAAAAATAATCTTTATAGTAATAAGAAATACTGTTGGATTTAAAAATCCACTTAAATATATATGTGTGTGTGTGTGTATAAAGGGATTGACATATACCATCTATTTGTTGTAACGGCGTAACAATAATGCCAACAACTCTCTGTTGTTGAAACAGACCAGATGATATACTTCAAACTGATGTCATCTTTTGCTTGAAAATAGAAACCCCGACCCTACCTTAACTTAACCTCTTTCCAAAAGTAACTAATATGTTGATACAATATGTTCACCTTTATGCCCTTATTACAATAATTGGTTTCACTGTTTTCTTGTAATTAATATTACAAATGTTTATGCTTATAAAGCTCTGTAAATTTCAACATTAGTTATTCCAAAATTCACTTGAGGATGAAATAGAGCTGGTTTTTTAGTTTCTATTTTTGAAACATGAGAACTCTTATGTAGCGATGGAATCATATTTTTTTAAAATAATTATAATTTACGCTCCAGTTATGAATTGAGCACTTTTTTTTAAAAATAAAAAAAAATACTAAAGACCTTTGGATTGTTAACCTAACAGTTCTTTCCAATTTTTCTATATATTTGTACACACACACACACACACACACACACACATATATATATATATATATGTGTGTGTGTGTGTGTGTGGAAATCTGACTGAAGACTAATGAAATTTCTTTGCTAAAGTACTTTTAATTTAGTTTTTCTATGTTTTGGGTCCTATATGTGACTGCTGTAGAGAATTTGGACATAAATTGTTCAAAATGTATTATTGACATCACAGACTAATGCACGAAGACATGACATTTGAAAAAAATCTGACTTGACACCACTAATGCATAAACATATAACATTCAAATATTTTTAATGCCATGTTCCTTCAAGCCAGAGTGGATCATGAATCTCCACTGATGTTTCTCTTTGCATTCTTAAGAAAGAGGATCTGACATCAAGGAGTCTGTGATTCTTCATGTATAGAATGAATTTCTTCTTCAGAGCCACAACATTCCAATCATTTAATATTGATCTGTCTGCAAAATCATGCAGATTGAACTATTTACTCTATTGAAATATTATCTGATGACAAGATGAACCTAATGACTAACTAAAATGTCTCTGTTTATCAGTTTCATATATCTTTTTTTCCTTTTGTGTGTGTGTGTGTCTCTGTGTTAGCAGTACTTATTTGTCAGTTATTTTTTTTAATACATTTTGTGAATTTTTCATTGCTTGCCATGATTTTCTCTTATATCATTATATATATATATATATATATATATATATATATATATATATATATATATATATATATATATATATATACTTATTTAAGAAATACAATCAAGCTTTAATAAAAGCTAATCTTTTTACAGAGTAAAATCTTTGGGAGTAAATCCCTATTTATCCATTCGGTAAGTAGAAATTTTATTAGTTTTCAATCTTGTACCACATTGAATTATTTAAAAGTCTTTTTGAATATGGAGAATATTACATATGAAATATCTGTTTGGATCCATCTACCCAGGTTTTAGTTGCTATTTGAGTGTCAGGATTCCAAACATTTAACAATGACAACACATCTTTTAAATGAAACATAAAAAAGGTTATTTTCTGGTTGGTGGGAAAGTTGAAGCAGAACATCAGTTGAAATAACATTTATATATTATTTTTAGGAATATACAATGGCAATAAAATGTTCAATTTTTCTAGCAGTGAAGTTTGTTTTATCAAGTAATTAAGCATTTTTAGTACATTGTAAAATGTATGGACAGACTTACTTTATGACGGTCAGACTAATGTTTTTATGAGTTTATTGGAATAATCCATACTAACCTTTCACCCCTCTGGTATAATTCACTTTGCACCAAATAACATAACAACCAATCAACACTCTAATTTTGGCAAACAAGACTTCTCATTGGTCCAGACCCTTGGAACTATAACAAGTTCACATGAAAATGCCTTTTCCCGCCCAACGGCCTGGAGTCAGTTTTATTTGCCTGAAATCTATATAAAGGAAAATCCAAATTGACTCAAACAGTCAGATTTCCACTCCTGAAGAGATGCCAAACAATTCCACACAAGTCAAAACCTTGACCAAATAACTTTTACTGCACAAAACAAAAAAAAACTTCTCTGACTCAGCAAATAACAATCACACTCTCTCAGGAATAATTTCAAACAATCATTTACAATACTTCAGAAAGTAGTATATACTTACTACCAAACAAGTATTTGTAATTAATCAAACAAATTTCTAACATAACTAAAGGTACGCAACTTTACCAACTCTGAACATTAATGCAAGATAATTTACACACACACACTAAGGACTGAACTCGCACAGGAGACATTTTTATTTACGTTTAATTACTTAATTTAATTTCATGCACAAATCTCAACAAAAGCTTTACACACATTCAAACTCCACAAAAACACTCTTTGTAAATTAACTTAGCTATCCTCAATTACACAAATATATCCAAAGTATATGTATATGTAAATTGTACATAAATTGATGTTATTTTTATGCCTTTAATAATCTTTGTTTTACTTTGATCCATCTTGCATGTTTTGTCTTCAATGCTCTCTCTCTCTCTTTAATTGTTGTGGATGAATGTTTTAGAACATGCACATAAATAATCCTTCTGATAAATCAACATACATTCGCCAGTCTGCAACAAGTTCATAGACAAAAGGCTTAGTTGCTGGTTAATCCCTTCTATTGTGTGCATGGAGAAGGCCTTAGTCAGTAGCTTCTGGCTGTCTCTCTTCCATTGTATGTGTGTGCACATGTAGTTCAAACAGGCCTCCAAAATTGTTTTGAGCCTTGAGAAAAAGTATGCTCCTATTTTAATATCTGTAAGGGGATTCAAAATCTAATTTCACATAGATGTGAGAACTTTTTGAATACAAGGCTTTCATTAGTTAGAAAATAATTTCACACTGGCTCGCAAAAATCTTTTCTCGAATTTGTGGGAATGGTGAAAGGAGTCATTATTGTTATTTTCTAAGTGGTCCAAAAATAACATGTGGTAAGTCTATGTGATAAGTCTACAAATACGTCTGCAAGTATTTTGGCAGTATTTGGCATTGTAATGATTGTTTATCAAACAAACCTTCTGAAGGGATTTTATCAGTTGAAAGTTATATATAGATATATAGGATTTAAATCCTGTATATCCAAAGAAAGTATGTAATGATGGAATACATTATATTGAAAGTTATTTATTTTTGCATTGAAGTTTTGTTACTTTGCTTAGGTATTTTCAAAATGTAACTGAACAAATCTATGAAAAAGTCATTACATGCTAACCCTGTTTGATTAAGAAAATATTTAAGAAATCATCTAACCTGTAAAAATTTGGAAGTATATGCTCAGGACTGGGATGTCCTGTTAAATGCTACAGCCACTCTTTTTTAATCTAAATAGTTTTTCAAGGAAGACTTAATAGCTGACTGCAGATTGGGCCATGGGAATCTTTTAAATTAAAAGAATTTGGTGATTTCTTTACTGCCTGTGATAATATGACATCCCATGTACAGGATTTGAGGGTTTTATTCTATAGTTGAACTGTCTTGAAATAGGATTATACTAGCCTTTTTTAGCTTAGGGATAATATGCAAAAAAAATTGATAAGAGAAAATAAGAAACTAAAAAATTGGCAAACTTTAATCTTTGTGCCTGCAATAAAATGGTGTGTGGCAAAAGGACTGTTTTTCCCTTGACACCACTATTATTTTGCACTATTTTCACTCTATTGGCAATGTTTATTGTTTTGAAAAGCAATGATTAGAATTTTAATAAGACCCAAACAAAAGAAAGAGAATTTATACATTTTCATTGTTCTTTGAGAATTTATGACAAAAATAATAAACAATATTTATTCATTATATTGTTTATTGGAACAGTTGGCAAAACAGTGACAAATTGCCAATCAATCCAAACTTTATAAAATGGTATATAATAAGAATTTTCTCATAGTTGGTTCACTTATTTTAATAATTTAGTAAATGTTTATAAATTTATTGAAAAATTGTTTTCATATTTATTTATTTGTAAATTGGTAAATAATAAATATTGCATTAGTTTTAATACAATTGTATTCATTTTTATAATGTTGTAAATAAAAGATTATTCTTGTAAATAAACAATCTAATAAACAATGTTTAATATTTTTGTTGTAAATTCTCAAAAACAAAAAAAAAACATATATAAATTCACGTTCATCACATGTTCAGGTGTTATTACAATTTTAATCATTACATTTTAAAACAATCAACATTGCCAAGGAGTGAAGGTAATATCCTTTTGTCCCCAAAAGTATCAACATTTTTAAATAAGATGTGTTATGTTGTATGATTAAAAAAAGATTAAATATTTCTCTTTATCTATACAAATAAAATGAAGTGCCTGTCTGTCTGCTATAGACTCAAAAACTACTGGATAGATTTCAACCAAACTTGACATGTAGATAAACATAGGTCATGTGAAGTTGATGTAGGTCAATGCTGAAAGTTATGAAAGATCAAGAATAAAGTCAAAGAAGCCATTTCTCATGGAGGTTAAATATTTATTTCCATATAAAAATATAATGAAAAGGAAGGTAAATCAACTTTTGGTAATAAATTAATGCATGGTGACTTCCCTTAGTCATTTTAATAATCTATACAAATAAGATGAAGTGTCTGTTTATCTTTTTATTTGGACAAAATTAGTTTCAGAACAATGCTAAATACTTCCACTAGTTCAAAATAAAGGAAGCATTAGTTCTGCCCAATTCAATTTAATTTAATTCTTTAATTATAAGAAAATTATTTCAGTGACAAGTCAAAATATGAGTCAATGAAAGTTTTATCCTTTGAAGAAAATATCTCTAGATAATTTGTTCAATAAAATGCAATAATTATAATTGAAGTAATAAAAAAGACTAGAGAAGGTTTTAATTACTGACTTTTTTTTTCTAGCCACTTGATCATGATTAGGTTCTTGTATTTGTTCTAGTTAACTGAAATTTGTATTTGTTATACAAGTAAAAAAAACCTTGTACATCATGAAGTATATCAGTATATCTGGAAGTGAAGAGATGGGTTGTGACAACCAGTTAAAGCAGATAGATCATGGCAACCTGTTGGAGGAGATGGATCATTGAAACCAGTCAGAGGAGACATGTCGCTGAAACCAATCAGAGGAGATGGGTCATGGCAACCAGTCAGAGGAAAGAGATTGTGGCAACCAGTCAGAGGTGATGGGTCACTAAAACCAGTCAGAGGAGATGGGTCATGGCAACCAGTCAGAGCAAAGAAATCATGTCAAACAGTCAGAGGTGATGGGTCACTGAAACCAGTCAGAGGAGATTGGACATGGCAACCCGTCAGAGCAAAGAGATTGTAGCAACCAGTCAGAGGTGATGGGTCACTGAAACCAGTCAGAGGAGACAGGTTTCTGAAACCAGTCAGAGGAGATGGGTCATGGCAACCAGTTAAAGGAGAGAGATCGTGGCGACTTGTCGGAGGAAATGGGTCATTGAAACCAGTCAGAGGAGACATGTCGCTGAAACCAGTCAGAGGAGATGGGTCATGGCAACCAGTCAGAGCAAAATGATCATGGCAACCAGTCAGAGGTGATGGGTCACTGAAACCAGTCAGAGGAGATGGGACATGGCAACCAGTCAAAGAAGAGAGATTGTGGCAACCTGTTGGAGGAGATGGGTCATTGAAACCAGTCAGAGGAGATGAGACATGGCAACCAACTGGAGGAAATGGGTCACAACAGTTAGAGGAGATGGGTTACAACAGTCAGTCAGAGGAGATAGGTCATGACATTCATCAAATTGAGAAAATAACTAATTAAAATACATACATACACACTCTTTCTCTTCCTCTCTCTCTCTCTCTCTCTTGTTACAAGCTAAAAGTTTCCATCTTGTCAATAGCAACCATGATATGAAAATGAATTGATAAATAAAACCCTTTCTTACTTTAATGAGTCATATACTGCTACTTTCACAGAAGATACAATTTTACCTTGCAACAAAAGGAAATGAACAGATTTGCAACTATAAACTTTTTCACCTCCATTCAATTTTTTATATTCTTTTTCATTCATTGTTGCTGCTTTTTTTTATTTCATCTTTTCTTTAATAAATGGTATGTTTTATAGAAAATGTGAATAACTTTGTTTCTTTAAAAAAGTTTGTACATACACTGTATAGATAAAGCTACTATTATCAGATCACTGAAAGACTTGAGCTAGTCTATTCCCCATTACTCTCTTAATAGATATCTCAACTTCTCATATCTAAGTATATTATCTAGTTAATGCAAATCAGAACTTAATTAGGCTTACAGCCATATCCCATTGAAACATAGGTTCTTGTATGATCACTCAAGTTAAGCAATGTCAAACCTGGTCAGTACTTAGATGGATGACTGCTTGGGAATACCAGGTGTTGTGAGCTTGTATATGTGGGTGGTGTAATGGATAATAGCTCAGAAGTGGAAATGAGAGAATCATGTTCCAATTTCAGTCAGGTTTGTTATATTCACTTATGTGCAAGTATTCATGGAAAAGGTATGAATCCAACCCTTCTGCACCCAGCTATATAATTAGTTGAACTTGTATCAGTAAATTATTATTATCTCAAAAAAAGTTCTTACAATGTAAAAAGTATTTTCTGGTTTTAAATAACCTGCAGAAAGATTGATAGGCTGTAAAAAAAGCGAATCATTTAATTAATTAAAACAAAATCTATTTAAAATTAGTTTTTACACTACTTGATGATTTTACAGTAGTTGATCATACTTATTATAAAACCCAGGTTGTGTGTGTGTGTGTGTGTGTGTGTGTGTGTGTGCATCTGTACGTTTATATATTTGATCACATTTCCTACATTTTTCAACAAAACTTCACAGGACTACGTAAAATTACCTTGCGGTGGTTCTGACAGCGCCAAAAATTGGAAAAACATAATTGTTTTTGAACGAAATCAATACGAAAACTTGATTAAGAGGCATCACGAGAATGAAAGGGGGACGACTCATATCAAGTTATACTTATTATAAAACCCAGGTTGTGTGTGTGTGTGTGTGTTCATTTATATATGGGATCGGATTTCCTACATTTTTCAACCGATTTCAACAAAACTTCACTTTTTTTTTGGCAGGTAGTGTTTCTTATTGTCTTGCACACTTTTTACTTTATTTTTACATTCAGAATGCTTTAAAAATTCTATTTACAAGACAATTGTTTATGATAAAATTCTATTCAATCGGTAGACTCATAACGATTGAAAACAATGTTTTTGTTTGAGTTTGGGTTTGACCAATTCGTAAAAAAAAAAAAAAAAAAAAACTAATTAAGACATGTGTGTCCGTCAACCTTAAACAATAATCTTTGTCAATTTTATTTTTCAGTCTTTATGATGGTCGATACTTCATCTATCTCTTACTGTTACATCCCCGGGCAACGCCGGGCTCTACTGCTAGTAGACTATATTTTCTTGTGTATAATATGAGAAATTTTGAACAAAAATTAAAGGCAAAAAGTGAGGTTGCATTATACACAAGTACACATTTTCAGAAAATTCTTACTTAGCTTAAAAAACTCTTATTTCCAACAGAAAGATTACAAATACACTCATTTAGCAAAATATATTGATAACAAAAGGTATTTGATATATATTATTTACATTATTCAGACTATTGTCCTCATCTTTGTCACCATATTTATCACAACGTCTCGGCCGTTGTACGCTCTGGCCTTCTTCAGGTGGTTGGAATTTTGAACTGAACCCTTTATTTCACTCACTGGGGTAGACTGTTCTAGTTCCATGTGCCATGTTTGATGGATGTCAGTTATCAGTTATCTCCTGCTAATTTTCCCTCTGAAAGTTCTCCACTGCCTTAACCGGGTATTGAACTCACACTCTTTGGGTCCTGTCACTGGATCTAATCAACGCCTTTATCCACCGTGCCATGTGTCCTTGAGATAATGGATAACGGCTCCGATTGAGGAATCGGAGAGCCGAATTTGAATTCCATTTGAATCCATTACATTTACTTACATGCTAATACCCTTGGGAAAGATATGATTCTTCTTCTTCTCCCCCAGCTATGGGTAAATAGCAGGACAGAAAATATCTCAGTAACTTATCACTAAATTTAAAACAGCTTAATTATATCAACATGTAGTCTTCTGCTCTTGTATACTGAGATTATTGAATTTTATGATCTGATCTTTTATCTCACGTATTGAATTAATAGTATATCATTTTCCCACTCACAAGATAATATTGTGATATATTTATTGTATCCACTTGATATGAATGTAGTAGATAGAAATGTTGCAAACTTGATGAGTGCTTATTAACCAATTAAATGTTATTAATGGTAAATTCCATAATTTTTCTTTAAGTCAGGTTTTGTTCTCAAATGAAATTTCTTCTTATCTCCAGCCATCCTGAAACTGAATTTCTTCCCATGGATAGCAGCCAGAGAAAGAAACTTGTAAGTGAAAAAAAGAGTGTAATTTTTATTCAATCTTGAAGGGAATCACATAAAGCCTGGATTAAACAGGATGATCAAATGAATTTTATACAAGAGCCAAAGTATGGAACTTTGAAGTGAACAGGAACTGTTCTAGACCTCTAGAGGACTTACAGCCATATCACATTGAAATAATGTTTCTTATACAGTCGCAGAAGTTAAGCAATGTTTAGCCTGGTTACTACCTAGTTGGGTGACTGCTTGGGAATACCAGGTGTTCTAAGTTTGAATATGTGGATGGTATAATGGATAACAGTTCAGAATTAGAAAATCAGAGAGATCACTGCGTTCTAATTCTAGTCAGATTTGTTATATCCACTTACACACAAATACCTTTGAGAAAGTCATAAATTCACGTCTCCTCTTCCCAGGATTGTATTTTAGGATAGCAAAAGGTGGTTGAGATGAACTCACAAGGGTCACATGATGGCTGCTTAGTGACATCAGTTCAGAGTGATGAAAACGGTCAGTCATTAATTAGCCACCTAACAAACAGGTTGAATTTTTTTTTAGCATGGGCAACACTAAACCACCCTGTCCAGGTTAGCTACTATGGGGTAGCACATATACCCATAGCACTGTTTTCCTGTTGGGAAATATAGAAGCTATCTACGGCTCACAGTCTTCCCAACATCGAAATCACTGTTTTCTTGTTGGGAAAAATTTGAATTCTCCAGAAACAGAGAAAAATCCTCCAGAAACTCAAATTCCTGTTTGGAATTATTACAAGTAAAACCCTATGTTTCTTCACATTTTCCCACTATTGTTCTATACATGTGTTATAGTTTCTCTGTGTGGGACAGGTGTGCATATTTTTATAGAGTTTTGTATATGACTTAGTAGTATAATGATCTCTTTGAGAACAAAGCATGTTTATCATTCTTTTTCTTTTAGCCATTCTGTTTTGTCCATGTATTAAGGTGTTACTATATCATAGATATAATAATGCCCATAATGGGGAATATACAAATAGGAAATATTCCTTTCATGCATAGCACTCCCACCAAGTTAATTAGTAACACTTGTATCAATAAATCATTATTATCTCCAAAAATTCTTATAATCTAAAAATATTTTCTGACTTTAAATAACTTGCAAAAGTTTGATAAGCCATAAAAAACAAATAAATCAATCAATCCAGGCATCCAAAATAAACAGACTTTTGTTTATATAAAAAAGTCCAATAGTTCTTATCTTTTTATTAAATAATATTGCCTTTAAATTGATAGTTAATAGTCATAGTTTTTGTCCCAGCCTAATATAAACAATACAAAAATCAGTTTAAATAAAACCAATTACTATTTTCTATCATTTCTGTCAGAATTTTTAGGATGAGGAATGATCATTATTTGCATTCAATCTAATACTGTCATCACAACACTTTGGTCATTGTGCCTTCTAGCCTTTTTTCAGGTGTCTGTCTAGAGAAGAACACTGGAAAATCAGACATCTGAATGAATCAGTCCATAAGTTAAGAATAAATACTATATAGATCCAGTCCTAGCATAGGAATAAATATGATATAGTAACGGTGGAGTAATGGATAACAGCTTGGATTGAGAAATCGGAGAGCCGAGTTCAAATTCCAGTCAGATCGATTACATTCACTTATGTGCAAATACACTTGGGAAAGGTATGAATCCTCCTCTTCTCCCTTTGAGCTATGGGCAGATCGGATTCTATAGCCTTTGATGGCAACTGGTCTACTGCAGAAAGAAATGGCAACCTACTGTGAGAAAAATCTGCCTCATCAGTCATATATCAAAAGATACATGATCGCCTAAGCATGTATCACGCATGGCACATAACTAACTGACCATTAATAAAGAAAGCAAAATGATGATAGAGATAGTTAAACTTTAAAGCAAAGCTTCAGGAAATCAAGCATAACAGCAGGCAGGTTCTAAGAATGTTAGGTTTAAGGATTCATATTCTAAATTTAAGATTGTCCTAGTGTTGGTTCATGAATTTGGTGGCATAATAATTGTGTGTTCAATCCCTGAGCTGGGTAGTACAGACTCAGGCTCAGTGGAAATATGGCTAGTAATAATTGAGCAGTGCTTAAAAGAACAAGATGAAATGCACATTGATTAAATAAAGTGTTTAGTTCCTTGAAGGTTATCCAAATTGATATACACCTGAAAAAGGCTGGAGCACACAACAACCAAAATATTGTGATAATAACAAAAAAAAAAAAAAATAGATGAAGGTATTAGTCTGAATGTAAATACTGTTTCACAGGCACACAAACAATATGTATATTTTTTATCATTTCACCCCAAGCTGCTAAGACAAAAGGGGCTACTGAGTGAAAGAATTTCAGAAAAATCATTATTAAGGAGAGACACCAATAAAAGAGCAGGAATTTAGGAGACATAAGATGACGATTGACATTTCATTTAAAATTTTGAAGATCAAAGTTGGCTGGAAGAGAGTTCCACAAGAAGTGTGAGGGAATAAACTGTTAACATAGAACTCTACATTTAGCAATTTCAGCAGTAAAATGATGAGACCTAGCTGCCAATCTAGTACTGCGCTTAAATTCATAAAGTCAAGGTACCAAAGAGGAAATCTCACTAAAACAATTATCATGAAAGTATAGAAAAGACAAAGGGAAGCTACATTATAGTACTGGGAAAGTGACTGAAGCTGAGATGACAGGTCAAGGCCAATATCATTGGAAATTCTTCTTTGGATTTTAACAAGAATCTCTAAATACATAACAGAATACATAGAAATTCTAAATGCATAGAGGAAGCCCAAAACCAAACATTCAATGTATGAACGAATATGCATATTTCACTCGCTATTAGTTTAACATCGCCTGAGGAGACACATTTATGGTATTGGAACATAATTGATATTATGTAATGATTTTTAACATGTTTTAATATCCAAAATAAATAATATTTAGCTCTACTCATTTTACCTGGATATATATATATATATATATATATATATATATATATATATATATATATATAAATTATACTGAAAAATAAATATTTGTTGTGTAAAAGAAATGCTTTCTTCAACATTAGACTTACTGATGCATATATATATATATATATATATATATAATGTTGAAGAAAGCATTTCTTTTACACAACGAATAATTATTTTTCAGTATAATTTCCTTCTTTGTTAATGCCCTTAATTCAGAGGTGAATATTTATCATAAAGATGGAAACAATGACAATTTCAGGTATAGGTGTTTTGTATCTACAACTCTTAGATAATTGCAAGTATGTGTTGTTGGTCCAATGGATAATGGCTCATCATGAGGCATGTTTAAATTCCAGTTAGGTTCATTATATATGTGCAAATACCCTTGGAAAATGTTTGAATCCATCTCCCCCTCAAGCTATGGGTTAAATAATAAGACTTGTATCTGGAAAAATCATTGTTATTCTCAAAAAATTCTTAATTTAATATTCAGTTGCAAAAAAAATTGCACTTCAAAAAATGTTTTTGATTTAATTAACTCACAAAATTAAAAACTAATCAATCAATAGATAATTACAAAACAGTTTTCTAAAATTATTAATGTTTGTTTGATTGCTCAGTTATTTTAATGAAAAAATAAAGAAATATGATTTGTTTTTTCAAGAATACTTCTTTGGCTTCTTTCGTCCAGTTCACCCCCCTCCTAGTCTTTTGAACAGGAGTACAGGTTTATCCCTTGCTCCTTGTTTAAGATTGGGTTTTGTAACAGAGAATTGGGTCAACCTGACAAGTGACCTAGAGTTGGTTGTGTGTTGTGCAATAAGCACCAGGAGTTATGTCCTCTTTCACAATTGGCTGTTAAGAGAGGACATTCTAATTACAGTAAATAGCACTGACAAAGTCTGCATATAAACGATACTGGGAAGGTATTAGCCAATAGTTAGCATAAGTCTGGGACTGGGAGAGCTGTGTAACACCAAATTTTTCTCAGTCATGAGGAGGACTCTTAACATGCAGACAACCAGTCATGATAGACGCAGGTTTTCAGTATCTTCTAAAGTCTACTTCAACTCTATACTTCTAATCCCTCTACCTGAACTCTGAAATTTTATTTACTAATTACTTTTTTTCTCCTTAATAGGAGTAGATAGGTTTACCAATTGTTTGGTTCACAGTCCTCCCTGGTCTTTTGAACAGGAGTTCCTTGTTTCCTGAGTTTTTGTCTTTTTCTAAAATCTTTTCATTCTCTTTCACTCCTAGTAGCCCAATGTGTCTTGGTGAAATTGATTCATCAAATAAAAAAAAAAAAAATCTAAATTCTACCTTTTAAAACTGTTATCTGAACAAAGTGGATATCTCATTTTTATGGAAACTTTCAATTTGCAGGTATTCCAAAAACATCTTCGGAGACTTTGTCAGTTTATTCATGAAATGTTACAACCTTATATGAAGGAACTGCTAACTGCCTATGTTGACCAGTTGTCCAAAGGAAGTACGATGGAAGAAAGTAAACCGCAACCACAACAAACAGACAAATTCCCAAAATGTAAGCAAATTTATTCAGAAATCAATTTATGTTACAATGTTGTAAATCAATACAAATTGTGCTGTAACTATATCTTAATTCTTTTTATGGTCAAAGATTTTTTTCATTTTTTTCCAATTATTCACAACTTTTCTTTCCCATTATTTACCGGCTTAATGTTTCTGGTTTGTTTTCAGATGTTATTCATTGTTGAACTTGCTTTTTTTTAAATCTCTTAATTATTTCAATACCTGTTGCCTTGCTGATGGCAAAAACATCAAATTGAAAATCAAAATTGTTTATCCATTTATAATACTACATTTATTAGAAAATATATTCAGTTTAAATACAGAAAGATTCATAAAAAACTTTGTTTTATTAAATACTAGTTCATACTAGTTATAAAAATGACTTTAAAGGACCACACATTTTCACTTGTACCCTTTTCCTGTTACCTCAGGGTTATTGTCAGAGAGAAAGGGAAATTAACCCTTGCAACAAAGATATCCATTTCAATTTCATTCAAATTGTGTGTGTATCTATCTATGTATGTGTACATGTATGCATCTGTATTTTAATTCAATGACTGACCTAAAAAATAACTACAAAATTTTAAAAAAATTTTTTAAATAATTCTATTATTAAATAATTTCCAAAAAGTTCAATAAAATTTTATAATTATTTGAATTTTTATGGTTTTAAAAAATACTATTTTTGTAGGTAGGGGAGTTGTCTCCAAGTTTAGGATTTTATTGTTCTACTAAGTTGTCCAAAGTGAGTGGGAAGTGAATGTATTATTCCAATGACTTATTTCAAACTTTTCTTATGCTCATTCAACACCACACAGTAACCTCTGCCTTGAGTGTCTCTTAGGCCATGTATTGGGAAAACATTAGTATTAAAGAGACAAAAATAAACAGTTATTAGTGTGAAATGTGGAATTGGCAAGCCAAGTTCAAATTCTGTCTACATCTGTTGCATTCTTTTACACACTTTCTTAGGAATGGCATTAATTCATCTCTTTTCTCATCAGTGATAGGTTAAATAACAGAGTAGACTGGACACTCTAGCTTTGCTTGGTGACAGTTTTGGGGAACTACTCTGAATTCCAAACCATGGAGAAGGCAATAGGAAACCACAATCTTTCCCCAAAAGTCATGTCAGTTTATAGATACTAAAGAAAAGGAATCTATAGAAAGTCTTGATCACCTACATCCTGAGGGAACATGGGGTAAAAAAATAGGAGGAAAAATCTATTGAAAACATGTTCTTTGCAAAAACTACACACAATTGTATTCAGTGAAAATAGTTTTCTTTTTATTCATTCTTTTCAGGTTGCTTGCCCCACTGAGTATCAAGCTCTAGTCTCACAAACCGTTGTTAGGGTTAAGGTTATATAATAGACAATCCTGTTAAGTGAGAAATGACAACACAGACTGCATTTGCCTTAACATGACTTTTTAACATGGCCTATTGAGGCCTATTATAAAAAAACACATTCCCACTTGTGGCCAGGGGAAGTTAATTATGATTTTTCCTGCAGCTTGCAGGAAAGGAACATTATGAGGGCAGGATTTAGGCTTTAAGAAGCTTCTGGGGTTAATAGAATTTGGGGGGCCCTTTATTATATATTGCTTGACCCCCCCCCCCTCATTCATCTATAAAAAAAAAGGTTATATTTTTTAGATGATGAAACACTACAAATAAAACTTTTACTGATTTTGGAACTCCTCCAATTTATTTCCTTAGCAACTTCATGATATTTTTTATCCAAACTTTACCTCCTAAAGAAACGTATCTAGAATAAAGGACCTGTATTACACAGAAATGCTAGTATTCAAATTTAACTGTTCTCATATCCTCTGTTCTTATATTTTTAGTTTTTTTTTTTTTAGTTTTATCAGGGGCCTAAGGCTAGAGGGGTCCCTTGGTGGTTTCTCTAGTCTTGCAGCCCATGTTTCACAGTCCTCCCTGATCTTTTGAACAGGGAGGACTGTGAACCAGGACTACTAGCCAATGTATAAATTGGGCACTGGTAAAACACCTAATGTCCATTGCTGACAAGGAGTTTGTTTCTTACTGAATAGCTTGTACCAAACTTGACTAAACTCAAGAAACATCAGCTTTATTACTATACTTTTCACTTTATATAATTGTAAATTATTCAATTTTGTTATATTTACTGAACAATTCCAATAAAATTTTTTTTTTCCTTTTGTTTATCATTACAGACAAGGGAAAACAACTTAATCGTTATCTTTCAGCACTTAACCCTACTACAGGAACATACGATAAACTGAAAAAAAAAATCACATATTTATCAGATTCCTTACAGTAAGTTACAGCTTCCTTCATTGTTATATCATTTTGTTTTTAATTATTTAACTCCAGTAATAAAGCCACTAAAATGCAAGAGGTTATTGGAAGGGAAAAAAACTGAGAGGACAATAAAGAATTTAAGGAGACAGAGGTTATTGGAAGGGAAAAAACTGAGAGGACAATAAAGGATTCAAGGAGACAGAGGTTATTGGAAGGGAAAAAACTGAGAGGACAATAAAGGATTCAAGGAGACAGAGGTTATTGGAAGGGAAAAACTGAGAGGACAATAAAGGATTCAAGGAGACAGAGGTTATTGGAAGGGAAAAAACTGAGAGGACAATAAAGGATTCAAGGAGACAGAGGTTATTGGAAGGGAAAAAACTGAGAGGACAATAAAAGATTCAAGGAGACAGAAGTTAATGACTGAAATTGCATTTAAACTTTTGAGGGACATTTGATGAGAAAGCAGAAAAGAATTCCACAAGTGAGAAGTGTAAGTGTACTAGTAACATAGAACTTACAGTGACAACAAGCAATTTCAACAGTAATGTGATGAGACCTAGCTACTTATCTAGTACTGTGTTTTAATTCATAAAGTCTAGGTACCAAAGAGAAAGCTCATCAGAACAATTAGCATGGAAATATTTATAAAGAAGCAAGAGGAAGCTATGTTACATCAGTGGGAAAATGGCTGAATTTATGATGCCAGGTCAGGGCTGATAATGTTGCAGATTCTTCTTTGGATTTTATCAAGAATCTCTATATTTGAGACATCATTTTGTATTCTTTATTTCTTACTGTATATTATTTTTAAGCAACAGCTTTCAGCATCACAAAAATTTATCTTTATCTCTTTACTTTTGTCACTCAGCCTGCTTGTTCACCTTCAGATTATTTGATAAGTAACATGTCATTCTGGTCATATCAATTCTTTACCAGTATCCATAGTCATAGCAGTTGCTTGAGGTAAATCTTTGTTCAAGAACTCCTTTGATTATGTTTCATTTATTCTTTTTAGTTCTATATTTATTTATTATCTTTATTTTTCATTAATCAGATTTGTTAAGCATTGAAAGATAAAGACTTGTTTTTCATGAGGTTTCAGTCTTTGATAATAAAACGGCTTTCTTTTAATGATTTATAGCTAATTTAAAATTAATTATACTTACTTAAAAGCTACTATTGGCAGCCAGTCAAGTTTATTTCATATTTTTTAAATATATAATTATTTGGGTGTGCGGTTGAGTAGTTAAACTATTTACTTTCTGATCATGAGACCCAAGTTCAAATCTCACCATGGTCGATTTATCAGGAAGATGACTTCCTAATATCAGTTGGGGGAGGTAATCCCAATATGCAACACCATTGCTTGAAAACAATGCCACAGGTTAACTCAAGCCTTGTAAGTGAAATTTAGTAGGTGGAACTGTTTGGAAAACATCCATGTTTGTGCTAGCATATTCCAAGTCACCATGACTGAGCGTATGAGCATTCTGGCCTTGTTCAAAAAAATTGATCACACTAGATTATGCACTCTTTCCCAGAAATTGTAACTAAAGTCTGCTTAGTTCAACATAAACTCTATGAGGCATCTGTAAGCTTGGCAGATGTTTGGGCTCAGAAAAGTGTAGTAGTCAGACATTATGATTATTTGCCAATAAATAAGAAGGTTTACATTATTTACGTTGTTCAAACTGTTGTGCTCATCTTTATTGTCAACTTACTGGGTAAGATGATAAACTACATCCAACAGCAAGGCCTCTGTTCAGGAGGTTTTGAGGAGTGTGGAACCACCTCTTAATTGCTGGTGTTCCCAGATCCACCCTGACCTGGGGTGGTAGCACCTGTTAGGGTCCCATCTATGGGCAAATGGTATAGTATATACCAGCAATGAATTTTTGAGAAAAAAATTATTATCAGCAATACATTTTTGTAATTAATTATTACCAGCATTAAAAATCTTGTTGGCATGAAATAACTCATTGATATGCCGTAAAACAACAGGCTTGGTTACAGAAGTTGCAGAGAGTTGTCGGTGCTGTCATCCAACTACCTTCAGGGCTCCACTCCAGGTTTTCTGTCTGGATTTACATCCATAACCTTTGAATATAACTGTAAGGCAGCAGAGGTTTAAAATAAGGGTTTTCCTTTCCCAAGATAGACTACCTTCTCAACTATTGAGTTCCATCTACCTCAAGCATCTGGTTATGAAGCACCAGTTTTCCAGCTTTGCCTATTTTCCAACTTGGAGCTGTACTTAGTTGTCAGAGGTTATTTGATATGTATGCCACGGAAGCATTTTATAGACAATGGGAGTTTGTTCTCACTATCACTCCCAGCTATGACAACCTTTGGAACATATATAATGTACATATATAAACATTATATAATGTTATAAATATAATATAATACATAAAATATAACTATATAACAAACTATATAACTATATAAATATATATAATATATAATATAATATATAATAGAAATGTATATATCATATTCTCCCATACTGATGTTTATATAGAGATGTGGAGGGACCTAAAAGGATTTTGAAGATGACATGTTTGAAGATATATACAATTGCTGTTTATTGTGAAAGTTCTGCATTAAACTTCTGTATAAATATCGTATAAGAGAAGGAGCAAACATAGACCTTCATGCTCGCAAAAAAAAGGGAGTGTCAAAGCGACAGTTTTTCCCATGACACCGCCTTTATTTTAACAATGGTACCTTTACTCTTTGGCAATGTTTATTGTTTTAAAAAGAATAAGAATTGTAATAAAACATATGAAAGTGAATTTATACATTTTCTTTGTTCTTGAGAATTGACAACAAAAACAATAAACACTATTTAGTTATTAGATTGTTTATTGGAATGGTTGGCAAAAAATCAACTAATTACCAATTAATTTGAACTTTATAAAATGGTAAATAATAAGGATTTCCTTATAGTTGGTTCACATATTTTAATAATTTAGTAAATATTTATAAATTTATGAATAAAAAATTGTTTTCATATTTATTTCTTTATAAATTGGTAAATTATAAATATTGCATTGCATTAGTTTTTAGAATGTTGTAAATGTAAAATTATTCTTGTAAATAAGCAATGTAATAAACAGTGTTTAATATTTTTATTACAAATTCTCAATAACAAAAAAATGTATAAATTCACTTTCATCATATGTTTAGGTTTTGTTACAATTCTAATGATCTTTTTTAAAAATAATTATTGTGGTAGTCTCACTTTACTTTAGGACTGACACGGATAAGAAAAATAATTTATCAACATGTAATAAAGATATTTATTTACACCTAAACATGAACACAACAGTTAACATAAATGCAATGTCCTTTCTTATATATAGAGAATATGTCAGGCAGACTTATCCATCTGGTGGAGTGAACAGAGCTAGATAACTTGTACCTTTAAACACTTGGCAACTGGCATCATTGGCGACAGGGAGAATTTCTTGCGTGTTGCTTCGGAGCATGTCTGGTCCCTTCTTCTCCTGTGGTCAGCTTTTTTTAAACCCACAAGGTTTTCTTAACCGATGAGAGACTGCCTAACATCATATGACCAATCTCTATATATAGGTGCAGATGAATTTTACAAATCCAACACAATAAACATTGTGAAAGGGTGAAAGTAGTTAAAATAAAATTAGTGTCATGGGAAAAACCAGCCTTTTGACATGCCATTTTTTTGCAGGCATGAAGGTTCATGTTTGCCAGAGAAGGTTATAGGAACTGTGTTGTCTATATAGGATAATGAGCTCAGATAATGAATTTGAATTGCTTCTTGATAAACAAGATCAGGTATTTTTAAAAGCACTGTTTCAATACATATTTGTCTTTTGAAAATTTATAACATGAACTGGCTGTAAGCATTGACAAATACCTTTGTGCCTTTGACAGCAGATTACATAAACTTAGAGATATGAAATTGAACTCCCAGGTGCTATACTTGCACACAGATTATTGTTATAACTTGAGATACACTTGCAAATAGCTTTATCATTCTGTTTGGGTTTTGTTTTCTTATTCAGAGTGCTTTGAATAAAAATAAAAATTACTTTCTTTGTTTCAACTTTCATTTTTTTTACTTATATTTTAGGTTTAAAAGGAATGCCTACAAGATGATAACATCTTGCCAGAGAACAAAGATTAATAAACAACTCAAGCATAAAGCTCGTCATATAATGACGAATTTCATGGAGGGAGAAATTTTTACTGGAATAAAAAACAAGTTTATTTTTGATTCACATAATGTAAGTTAATTACTTTCAGTTAAAACTGATTAATTGAATAAGAACTTTGTTGTCATATTGTTTTTAAATTGTTTTTTAATCCCTTAGCATGCAACCGGCCCAAATCTACTCTGTAATTATATCAGCTCCCAGTGTTCAACATGCCACTCCTATAAAAATTATGCCCCCTAATCCTAAATTCTTGTGCCAAACACAAAAACCTAGTTAGTAGGAACAGAATGGGAAGAGAGAACTTGTGCTACTCTTATCCCTAAAGTTGAAATTGGTGCAAATAACAAAACCCAACCACTGTGTAAAATCATAAAAGAAAAACATTTATTGCAATATAGACAAAAAAAAGTACAAATACAAAATTTGCACAAAGATTTCCTTTTGTGTGTCTATTAAGGCAGGATAACAATTTCAAAAATGATAAAAAAGATTACAATTTTGAAAATATGGGAAACAGAGAAAGCATCATTCAGGAAAGCAGAAAAACAAAGGTGCAACAACCTCTAGAAAAAAAACCCCAAAAACATACTTTTATCCTATGAGCGTCTTTGGGACATATAGCAATATCTTTATATAGCAATGTCTTTTTTTCATTCAAGAATATCTTTGTGTTCTTTTTGTTATTTCTTATAACTGCAGCAGAATTTTCACTTGTGGATTCTGTGTAGGACACAGCACTGTGGTCATGCTGCAAGGGAGGGTGTCAGAAGCAAAACGTCAGACTATACACCACCTTTATGGACCTGACTAAGGCATTTGACACTGTCTGCTATGAATGGCTGTGGGGGATCATTGCCAAATTTAGATGCCCCTGCTGAGTTCAGTATTATGGTCTAACAATTCCATGACAGCATGAATACGAGAGTGTGGGATGATGGCAAATACTCCCAGCTGTTTCCCATTACCAACAAAGTAAAGCAGGGATGCTTGCTGGCCCCCACCCTGCTTGGTATGGTTTTTCTGCCATATAGGTAAAAATCTAAAAACTATGAAAGACAAGTTTTTCCTTTCCTGATGTGTGTATACATTTTTGGCAAATGATAGTAGTGGGAGCTTGTACTAATGTGCAAAATATAAGCAAAATAGTAGTGGTGTAAGCTTGTAATAACATATTTGAAAAATGATGGTGGACACTACTAATGAAATGTTTGTAGCAAAATGATAGTAGTGAAAACTAGCAGCAATGTAAGTCTCTAATGCCTTCGAAACAAAACTGCTTTCTTTTAATCATCTGAGAGATCCCTTTTTAGCTTCCATCAGCATGGCTGATGCTAACCTCCAGGAAAGTGGCTTATTCCACCTTCTCGGGCTCTGTTGATATGGAGTGGAAAGATTATATTGAGATAATTACTAGGTATGTTGCTAGGAAAGTTTGTTCACTGTGTCATGTTAGACAATTTTTCTTGTCTGAATCTATATTACATAGTTTACCATTTAATCTATACTAGCAGCATGACCCGGCGTTGCCTGTGCTTGATTCAAAAATCGTACGACTCATACAGCAATCGCTATCACTTGACTTAAAATATTTTTGCCCTTCCTTGCCTTTAAAGGAGTGCCCTTTGCCGTGCTGATGTTGCTACATGCCTTACTTCTTGCTTATCTCACACTGCAAATTTTTTCTAAGCTCTATACTAAACATTAAATCTGTTATGAAAAAAGAACTAAACAAAATGAACACAAAACGATCAGCTTTAAAAAAGGACTTGTAACTGGAAAAACCGAATGAAAAAAGAATGTTAACAACAAATACTTTTTCACACATTAACCCAATTCTGCAGAATCAGAATCAATGTTGAGTTTAAGCAAGCGAATAAGCCAATTGGAGTAAAGTGCCATGCAGATTTAAATTTTTCCCACTTGTGACGAATGCAGCTATCGATTTTTTTTTGCATCCTAGCATGCTAGTTAACATTCATGTCAGTCAGCTGTTGGCTCTCACGCTGACCAATAGAAATTTCCTGCCTATTCGTGTCAGCCAGCTATAGGCTCTCACTCTGGCCAGTAGAAAATGGCTGCAAACTACATGAAAACTACCGTAGAAGCGTGAAAAAATCGATTATTTCCACTATCGATGGGAGTTGTGAAATGCAAAGTCAGTCTTGGCCTTCCCGCTAACTTGGAGCATGTGCATGTAAATTTTGGTGCGAATCCATCAAAAATTGCGGCCGTGCATTCGTTACACACACACACACACACATCCTGCCTTTTATAGATAAAGATTACATAGTTTACCATTTAATATATATTACATAGTTTACCATTTCTCCATACTTTGAATATTGCTGCAGCCATCTGATCTGGTGCTCCTGCTATATATTTAGAGATTTTTGATAAAATCCAAAAAAGACTCTGCATTGATCCTGACATGGCATCCTGATTTAAGCCATTTTCCCACCACCATAATATAGCTTTCCTGTACCTTTTTTTATAAATACTTTCATGGTAATTGTTCTAATGAGCTTTCCTCTTTCGTACCTAGACTTTATGAATTTAAGCGCAGTATTGATTGGAAATCAGGTTTCATCCTTTTACAGTTGAATTGGTTAGATGTAACTGTAAGCTCTTTGCTGACAATTTCTTTTCTTGCACCTCTCATCTGTGGAACTCTCTTCTGGCTTCTTGTTTTCCAGCCAACTTTGATCTTCAAAAATTTAAATGCAATGTCAATCATTATCTACCATCTTTTTGGTTCATCTTCTTTTATTGTTTTCACTCCTTAATAATGTTTTTCATTTTCTTATTCTTTCAGTAATCCCTTGAGTCTTAGTGGCTTTATTGCCTTGCTTAGGGTGAAATGATTAAAAAAAACTCCAAAAAGATGTAGTGCAAACATTCAAAAAGCATGGAGTAGCAGTAATGTCAGAATATGATGTAATTTAATACTGCCTTCTTTAATGAGAAAAGCTGAAATCTATTGTCTTCTCTTTGATCTTTCAGAATCCGACTGCAGATATTGCCAGTGATACTGCTATGAAGTTGAAACTTGAAGGTGCATCTTGCAGTTTGTTCCACAACTTGGATATAGATGTTATTCCTGCTGTTTACCAGATTTGGAAAAGGTAAAGTAGCAAGTAAAATGGGTGGGCAGTGACAAGCCTATTGGCAAGTGGAAGCTGATTTCAAATTCCCACCTAGTCTATTGCATTCATTTTCGCACCAGTGCTGTTGGGAAAGGCACAAATCTGTTTCTTCTCCTCCCAACTATTGGTTAAATAGCAGAGTAGACCGGGTTCTCTAGTCTCAGATATCAATTCATCTCAAAGTAGGAAAACTATGAATTCCACAAAATAGTAGTGAAGACAGTGGAAAACCACTCCACTATCTTTCCCAAGTAATCATGGTAATATACAGATAATAAAGAAATGAAATCTGTGGAGAGGCATGATCAGAATCCGTGAAAAAACATGGCATAAAAAAATGGATAGCAATTATTAATTAAAATCACCAACATAAATTTATTAATTTCTTGGTAAAAGCTTTTTGTAGAAATTGTATGAGAATTTCACAGGGTGACCTTTCAAAGTCTATCCTTTTTAATGATGTAACACATGAAGCTTCATGAAACATAATCAATACAAGATGAAATGGAACATTGAAGCTGGACTTGATGTCAGGCTTGCTAGTATAGGGTGTTCTAGTAAATTGGACCAATTTTAAATGTGAAGTTTGGACTTGTGATTTGTTTGTTTCGTTTTGAACTTGAGCTGCCATATCAATTTTCTAACAAGAGCTCAGCAAGCACAAAGCCTAGCAATGGAAACATAACAGATCTACGTAGTTAAATGCTTATTAGCAGTAGAGGGATGGCCATAAAGTGAAGACAGAGAGACAGAAGGGAGGGTATGGAGTATTGCCCAAAATATTGCACACATTAATGTGTAATATGCTACTATAATTTGGCTATAAATATTTGGTGGGATTCAAAATAAATGTTTCTCCCAAAATGCTGGAACTTAGACAAACTGTTAGATTGCAAAGCTAAAGTAAACACTTGACTCATTTGTCTGATGCATTGAAAGAGAAAAGACAAGTTTTATGGTGAATATGATGCAAAAAAATCATGGGACTGGGATAGGAAGTTTTCCTTCATGTAGCATCTTCTTCAGACATGTTATGCTATTAGTTTCTCACTCCAGTTGATTATGTTACTTGTTTACTTGTATGCTCTATCCCTCAAGACTATTTCGACCCTCCTAGTGTGCCACATCATCAAGGTGGGTTATGTTGCTTGTGTTGATGTTTGGGTGGGGCAATGAATAGCATCATGGACTGAAAAATTGGTAACCTGAGTTCAAATTTCAGTTGGGTTCATTACATTCACTTACAAGCAAATATACTTGGGAAACGCATGGATCCATCTCCCCAGCTATGGGTTATCTGGAAAAATTGTTGATACTCTCAAAAAATTGTTAATGCAATATTCACTTGCAAAAAGAAGAATTATTCTTATAATCAAGAATGTGTTTTGGCTTCAAATAATCCGCAAAGAACAAATCAATCAATCAATTAAAATAAATCACTTATTCCCTCTTATACACTCTATCCCTGCTTGGTTAGTTACATAATTTCTTCTCCTCCCATTTGCTCTATCCCTCAAAACTATTACATCCCTCATTCTCCACCTCATGTGCCATATCCTCCTTGGCTTGTTATGTCCCTTGTTTAGTCCTATATGAGCAGTTGCTAAAATGTTTTCTGCCCTTAAAGATTGCTTTGAGCTGGACCAGTTTACTCAAATCTGTTCAAATAACCAAATATCAGATTTATTTTTTCATATTCTTTTTTGATCAACCCCAAAACTTTTTCAGCTAAGAAAATTTAGTTTCTGTATAAGACTTTGAGAAGACTTGTTGATAATATTTAATGAATTTTTGTGATTATTTTTCTTGTGCTTCAGAAGTTAACACTAGAAAAAAAAAAGCCAAGGGACATAACTCAAAATTTCCATCTTCAAAAAAAAATCAAAAATTTGTGGTTGTGTTGTTGGAAAAGGTGAATGAAAATGCTCTAAAACATTTGCTGATTTTTAGCTTTAAGCCTAATCAAACAGGGAATATGGAGTTTTTTGTTTTGCTTTTTTAAATGATGATCTAAAATTGCTTTTAATATTTATTTAGCTTACCATAATATAAGAGAAATTGGTCAAATAAAAGTTGATTTTTTTTTGCCAATCTTATTTGGGTAAACATGCCAAGAAAATCAACATCAAAATATTTGATTTATATTTGGGCTTAAATACAGACTTTTATTCCAGCTATAGTTTAAAATTGTTTCCTCTCTCTCTCTCTCTCTCTCTATATATATATATATATATATATATATATATATATTTTAACTGAAATGAACAATTGTTTTTAAAGTTCAAGCAAATGACCAGATAAAAATTCCCTCATCATCATCATTTGACCGTAGTCGGGATCATTGAGTGAATGTGAACAATCCTTTCTTTATCTGTATAGTATATTGCTATGCCAGGGCTACATACAGTTTTGAATTCAGAGTTTTCCTTCTCCTAAACCAGTTGCCATCCAGGGCTATAGAACCCAGTCTGTTCTGCTATTTACCCATAGCTGGTGGGAGAAGAAGAGGATTCATACCTTTTCCCATGTAAGTGGATTCAACTGTAATTCAAACTTGGCTCTCTGATACCTTGATTCTGAGCTGCTATCCATTACTCAACTGGGGCCTCCTTTAAAAATTCCAGAATGACATAAAATTACTAATTTATAACTGACCGATTGCTTTCATCTGAGAGTTTTTTTTTTTCAATTGGTGAAATTAGTAACAAGGTGGACCAATGACTGAATTTTACATCTGTACCATATGTAATGGCAAATAAGAAGCTAAAAATACCTGAATCTGGTAAAACTCATTAGAACAATATACGGGACCAACCAACCCTATTAAGAAAAAAATGTTTAGTATATTTAGTACATTGTAAGCACATTTCTTCTTATAATATTCTTATGTGCCTAATAGACAGATGGGGATATTTATTCATTTACGTTTATTTTTTTTCGGAAATTTTATGACAGCCCTCCCCCCCCAATTGCAAAACTAATAAATGGGTTTTAATAAACCTGGATGGCTTATTAAAACCTGGTTATTCATTTTGCACTTTTTCACCCATTAAACAATTTTTTTAAGATCACCAGTTTCTTGAATAGAGAAAAATTCTATCACCTAATGCTGATACGGTTTTTGGCACATCTGTGGTGATGCATTTCTGCACGTCACTGCAACATCCAAGGTCGGCTGTATGCATATACACACACGGTTCGCTATCTTCACAGGTTTGTCTTTTTCAAATGCAAATAACAAATGCTTTTCAAGACACTAGTTTGGAACTGGCAAACACTATGATTTCTCAGTTAATTGGCAATGTTTTCCTTTGGCTTTGAGAAGGCAAAATTCAGGTATTTCACTAACTTCCTGCCACAGAAAAAAGACCCTTACACTCACTGCCTGAACGTTTCACTGCCTGCTGTTTCTGTTTCCATCACTGACCAACTCTTTATATGCATACTAGCTGGGGTCCCACTGCCCCTATCCATCCACTTGTGTTCCGGAAAAGGAAACCACATATTCAGCTTTTGGGTGGTCAGTTTTTCAAAGATTATCTAAAATCACTAACAAAATTTTATGTTTGCCAATTCAAGTGGGCAGGAGACAGGGTTCCTGAAAAACCTGGTTATTAAATTGACTTGAAAAAGAATCTATTTACCTCCTAAGTATGTGTGAGAAATCATATTGTTACACATCATTAATCTTATCTGTCAAGTCAGAGACTTTACCCACAATATTTGTACAGGAGTTAAAAAACAGAATGTCAGCATTACTCTTTACACCTACTAAGTAATCTTTACACCTGCAAATATATAAGAAATGACACCGTAAAAAACCTTTGAGTTCAAACTACATAGACCCATACCAAGTTATCAGCAATATGGACATGTACTTCGTTAAAAAAAGATAATATTGCTATTGATAGGATTAAACTGGTTTATCTTGTTAAGTAATTCTTACAAACTGAAAGGCATGATCATTCATACTGAAAACCTACACAAAAAACGAATGAACAAACATCCATTAAAGCAGATGACACGCCATCAGAAGCAACCACAAAAGCCTGGAAAACAATTACATTGGCCCTAACATTACAAAACATACTTTAGATATTAAAGTATTATTTTTATATATCACTAATAATTACAAATAAATTTCTAATGATCTGGAAGGGGCCTTTGTCATATCCATAAGAAATAAATAGATAAAAATTACTTATAGTGTCAAAAAAAAAAAAAAAAAAAAAAATAATTATAACAACTATAATTATCATTAATTCATTCATTTTAAACCAATGAGAATCCACCCCACTTTTTTCTAAACACATGACATTCTCACTATTGAACAAGCAGTTCACATGGACGGGTTGTGTTACTGTCTCTCATTTCTCTAACACCACATTTTTGTTGTTTCCATGTCTTGCTGCTTCTCATTTTTATGAGTATTTTTGTTTCATATATATATATATATACATACATACATATATGTGTATGTTAGGTTTATAATTATTTACTCAGTGTTATAACTCCCCAACAATGGACTTTACCAAGGCAAATGTAAGGATTTTATTCTGCAACAAGTATTTATAAGCAGAATTAAAAATATCATTAGTTTTTCAGAATTTTATAATTTAAGCAGGCTCATAAATATACATCAGGCTAAATGAAAATAAAGGTAAATTATGGAGGATGCTAAATGATGTAATTTAATGACTAATAAATGAAAGTATGTTGTGGAATTTTTTTTATTAATGTAATTATTATTTTAGTTTAACATTAATTTATGTATTTTAAATAATAGATGGTTTAATATTAAAAAACATTTTATGCCGACTTGGGATAGAAGTATTCCTTTAAGGAAAAGAAATAATTGAAAGTATTTGATAGTATCGCTATCAAACCATACCAAAATGTAAATATTCACCCCAGATCTTTTTTTTTTTTCAAATTTATCTAAAATTTATTTATATTTATTTAACTAAAATAATAAAATAAAAAAAATTCAACTTTTACTCACTTTTGTTTATTAATCAGTAACTCACTTAGCCTGTTATATATTTATGAGCATTCTTAAGTTTAAAAATTCTGGGAAAATGGTAACATTCTCAATTCTGCATATAAATGAATTCAAGTGTCCTACGAGGCTGGCATCTCGCTCTCACCCTTTCACTGTTGAAACTGTTAAATGTAGCTGTCTCTTCTACTCCAATAGCTTCATGTCTCGCACCTCTCGCCTGTGGAACTCCCTTCCCTCTTCCTGTCTCCCTGACAACTATAATCTCCAACTATTCGAATATAATGTCAATTGACATCTCCAGTTGCCTTGATCTATCTACTATCCTTCTCCTTTCCTCTAGCACTCCTATCTGGTCTTGCTCCAAATCTTCTGTAACCCCTTGCGTACTAGTGGCTTGTCGCCTTGATTGGGGTGAATCAATAAAAAAAGAAAGAAAAGAAAAGAAAATAATAATCCTAGTTGCAAAATAAAATCCTTAAATTTGCTTAAGTCCATCAGAGGATGAAACACGTCAGCTAAGATAAGTTTTCCTTTTGTCTTTATTCATATTGTCCTTTTACAGATATAGGTTTAGTTATATCTGAATATTTTTTCTCATTTCAGTATGGGTCAGGCTTGTTTAAAATCTGGAGGTAGAGGAAAATTCTTGGCTACATTAGACATTGATAAAGAAGCTTTTGACCAAAAGTTTGCTAAATCTAAAACGAAAACAGAGTCCTTGCAGAAACCAGAAAAACCAGTAAAAGATGCCAGTTTGAAGAGAAGCCAATTTGGAGAACAAGCATCAATGTTGAAAAAATCTTTGCACACTTTTGTTGATGATGGTAAGTTAAATATCTGACAATGATTTACTATATTTGTATGTGAAAACTGCTTGAATCTTTGGAGTTAAAGCATGCATTAATAAGAATACAAATAGAATATCTACTCATGTTTGTATTTTATGTAATTCATTGTAGTCATCTGGATATTTCCTGCTTTTTCTTAGCTTCATCACTTATGACCTAAATTAAAATAGTTTCCTTTGTAACACCAGTGGCATTATCCTCCTTAAATACCTTCAGGGTGTAGGTGATCATGACTCTCCCGTTTCCTTTAATATCTGCATTGCATTGATTTGGGGAAAGATAGTGGAGTAGTTTCTTATTGCTGTCTTTAGTTTCTGAATTTAGAGTCATTGTGTATGTGAGTGACCTGCTCTATAAGAGTGGAAGAAAGGCTAACATTTTGCAAAAACTTGCAATGCAGAATTTATTAAGAGATGAAAAATACATCTTTCTTTTGCAGATATTTTCTGGATGTACAGGAGGGAATTTGCTTATAGCATGGTGGAATGTCTCAGTCCCGATTTGCGAAAACTAATGCAGCATCGTGGAGGCAGCCAGTTAGAGTATGTCTTGGTACGATAATTATACCAGCAAATTTGGTTTGAGACTGTTTTGTCTTTTTCTGCAAGGATAAATAAATAAATAAATAAATAAATAAATAAATAGGAATATTGATAATTCTGCAAAGCTTTAAATAAAAAAAAATATGTGTGTATAATGCCATTGATTTTGATGAATATTAGAAGAAAGTAGTGGAAAGTTCTTGGCCCAAAATATGATCAAATATTAGATTAGAATTTTTTTGTTTTTTTAAATTGTCTTTAGGGGCCAAGTATTTTATTCTTTTACAGTTGACATTTCTGATGCAATCTAGCAGATATTTAGGCACCAGTCAAGTAAAACATCTTTCAAAATAATATCTGCTCCATTATAATGCCAACAATACTCTTCATTTACAGTCAGATTAATGATTTCAGGTTTTGTGCTTGCCAGCCTTCTTCAGATGTTTACATTCAGGATTGTGCCATGGGACAGTAGCCTAGTGGATTAAAACATTGGTTTGTGAATTTGGCATCATAGTACTTGTGCATGAACTCTTTGAGCCGGGTAGTACAGACTCTGTGAAAACTTGGATAGCAATAAAGAGAACAAGATATTTGTCGACATGGACAGTGGAACAAGGACAATTATTGTCCAGATCGAGACTTGAGACATCTGAAGAAGGCTGTAAGGCCTGACAGCTGAAACAAATTCATCAAGACAATGCTCTTGTTAAAAGAAGTTTCAGATTTATGTCAGACTGTTGCTGCTTTTAAGCCTCAAAAAAAAAAAAAAAAAAAAAAAAAAAAAAAAAAAGAGGTTTTATTTAAATTTCACAGCACAAGTCCTTATCAAACCCCAATTTCGTGGAAATTGTTGACTCATATTTCAATTGAAAAAAAAAATAAGACAAATTTTAAGTTTGGATCTTTATTGAATAAAACTAAAATACATGAATAACCAAAGTAGCAGGCTATTTGATGATTACAACTTTGGAACAAAAGAAAAATGTGTGTGTATATATAATAACTATTCATACATACATACATACATACATACATGGTAGTTTCAAAGAATTAGCATCAGGATTAAAATAAATTTTGTATTTGCTTACACCAATTTAAAAGCTACAATCCTAATGTTATATATAAATAAACATTTATTTCTCCCACCTAATGGCAATCAGTTGCAAGAAAAGATTTTAGCAGCAATTGTTTTCACAGGTAATACAAGAAATGAACTTTTCAAATAAGAGCTACTTAGAAATGTTAAAATTGCATATCAAAATAAATTTGTCTTCATCTCTTGGTTGTTGGTAACTGTATGTAGGCATCGCCAATTTCTTAAGTTAGAAAACCAAAAAAAAAAAAAAACAACCACCAAAAGATAACAATTTTATATACCTATTTCATTCCTATTACAGAATTTCACAAAATAAAAAAAACTTGATAACATGTTTCATGCTGCCTCTTCTCAAAATAAGAGATGAGGAACAATAACTGGGGGTAGAATAATTTATTTCTGCACATTGTTTTGGATTATGTCCAGTACAGCACTGATGTCTCCATTTTTAGCTGTCAGCAAACATGTGAGCCAGCCACCTTCATTACTATAACCCATACTCATCATCTGATCCAATGCATCTGTAACTTTGGGGTCTGCAGAAAAAAAAAAAAATGTTAATATCAAAATAACACAACCATAATGATAAAAAAAAAAAAAAAAAAAAAAAAAAAAAAAAAATCATATGCATTAAAATGGGTCTCTGAAAAACATTTTGTTCCTCACTGGTAACCCAACGCATATATATATATATATATATATATATATATATATATATATATATATATATATGTGTGTGTATGCATAAACAAATAATGACTTTATAGTTACCAAAAGATGCTAACGTTTTACCTTTAGAAGGGAAAAAAGTTACTTTTAAGAGAACAAATATTTTTTTCCCAGTGAATTTTGTAATGGATGACAAACATCCATTATTTTTTTAACCTTTTACCTCAATAGAAAAGTCATGGCAAAAAATTTCTACAATAGACAAAAAGCTTAGATTATCTTTCTTGCAAATGTAAATTATTTCTATTTTAACTCATCTTAAGGTATCAAATATTTATGTTAACTTTAGTAACCTTTAATAAATGATGTCCCTTCAGTTATATATAAAGAAAGATGAAAATCAATTTCAAAAGGATATATATTCTCTTAAAGCAAATGGCAACTTTTGCTTACCTTCTGAATAATAAAGATCATTGTCTTGCTTGATGCTATTGCTCACTAATCCATAAGGTGCAGGTGTGCGCCCCTCAACTCCCTCTTCACCTTTGGAATTTGGGCTCAGCATTGTCCAACCATCAGCATTCTAAAAGCGAGACAAAAATAGTGCTGTGAGAGAAAATCTGTTAATGAGCTAGGGAGTAATAAACTTTACACTTATAGACATTAGATCAAGTTACTTACAAAGAATATACCCCCCCACAACCAAAAAATGCTTAAACTTAAAAAACATTTATAAAATAATTATCTACATACTGTGCTATCTGTTGACGATGATTCTTTCAAATTTGTCTCATCCAATGAAGCAGTGTCCATAGGAGTTGGGGACTTTGGCTGAGACACTGGGGATTCAGCTGGTTTTTCATTTGGTTTTGTTGCAGCTGCTGCATCTGCAGCAGGAGTTGCTTCTTCAGTGGATTCTGCAGTTTTATTGCAGTTAGAAGCAAAAATTCGACTAGCAGCAGCTGCTGCCTCTGCAGCTGCAGTAGCTGCAGCTCTTGCAATCTTATCAGCATTAGCTGCAATCTTGGCATTGGTTTCAGAGGAAGCGTTAAACCCCTCAGGACCATGGGCAAAAACATGAGGCCCAGATGTAAATACATGAGCACTAGGAGCAGAGACATGAGGGCCGAAAGGTGCAGGGAACGGTGGAGGAGGACCATGAGCACCAAATGGAGGGTGAGGATGAGGACCATGTGGACCAAAGGGCCGGCCTGTAAATACATTCTGAAATTGGCCTTCTTTTTCCAACTTCATATCCAAATCAATCCCTGCAAGACAAAAAGGAAATTAAATTAAATTAAACATTGGAGGAGGAGAAGAAATAAATATTGAGGGAATGCAGTTATAAATAATAAAAAAAAAAAAAAAAAAAAAAAATTAATAAGTAAACAGTCAAACAATCATCCTGGTAACAAAAAAAAAAAAATCCTTCAACTTTAAATTCTAAAAGTATTTGGGCTATTCGGGCTCAGTTTGATTAATCCAAATGTCAAGTCTATTTCAGACCAACAAGCAATATCCCAACAGAACAGAATGTTTATTTTTGACTGGTCATAATTTGTGACATAAGATGACATTTTGATCTGAACTATTATGAATCAAAACATTCTAAGTGATTTCAATTGACCACTTGTGAAGGACTATAGGGATTTTAGAGAAAGCATATTGAATGAATGGTGGGCATAGCAGTTTACATGCAAGTGTGAAAGTTTCAGATTTAAGAGGTTAATAATTAGTAGATAAAAAAGTTCTTTAGAAAATAGTGTCAGTATTTAGGTATGTCGTTACCCCAAACTACTTTATTGGAAAGGTTTTTTTTCACTTATTAATCTTACTGGTAAAATTCTTTCAAGGAGCATGTAACATTTTTTACTTAACAGGTATGATGTTTTTTTTGTTTTTTTTAGCAGCAGCAGAAAAGCTTTTAATGTTTTTAACATGTTTTATATAAAATAATATATCAAATAAAATTAACATAAAATTTCCATTTCTTTTTTTTTAGCAATTTTGAATGCATTGTCATATTAAGTTGTTAGATAAATACTAATTTATGACTGAAAGCACAAAAAAACTATTATCACCAAGCCTAATTATTTGCTTATTTCCTTTAAAAATACCCTTAATGTGATTTTTTTTTGCTTTACTAATGATCCTGATTTGTGTATATTTTTGAATATCCATATGCTATTTTGATTTTATGTATTTAAAATTCAAATTATCTAGTGGAATTCTTATTTTTAATGTCCTTGGTTAAGTTTCTTTGTTAAAAATTTTGTAGACCATCAGAAAAACCATTTTTAAGGGTTAGTAGAATATAAACTATCTGGAACAAAGGTAAAATAAAACCAAAAATAATTTATTAGCATAAGAAACTATAGAGGCAACACCTTTCAGCTTCATATTTTCTCAAGTATCAAATTTATAAGATGCCAAAAATCAACAAAACCATGGTTAAGGCATTTCATTCTAGAAAAATGTTTTAGACAGAAGTTTGTCCACAAAATGAAACTGATCACATGATCTTTATGCATGCAATAATCCTTTGAGAATATTAGGTTTGATAAATGGAGGTGGAATTGAATTATTTTTATATACAGGGTTAAGGATTATATCAATAGTTTCATCAACAGGGATGTTTGCAAATAAATCTTCTATGTCAAGTGATGCAAAAATGCCCTGGTTTGGTTGTGTAGTTTTAAAGATTTGGAGAAATTCATGGGTTGATTTGATGTTATAATTGGTAGATAGATATGGAGTAATGATCTCATTGAGAAATTTTGACAACTGGTAAATTGGTGTTGGGATTTGTCAAATGATAGGTCATAATGGATATCTGGGTTTATGTATTTTAACATTTCCATATAGGTATCCAGGTTGGTAATCTCCAATGAGTTTTTGATTTCCAAGGATCCTACATCAGTTTGGAAAATAAAACATTCCTATAACTAGATACATACATAAAACAATCCATACATTCAGTTAAAAGTAAAAAATAAAAAAAATTGTCCTTGATAATGGATAAAAGTATAGCCAAAAGCACTTGGACATACAGAACACTTGGACAATTCCTACATAATTTATGTCCAGAAAAGAAGAAAATTATGAGAATACAAAAAAAAATTAAATAAAAAAAGCTTAACCACAGTACTTTGTCAGTTGTTTTTAATGAAACATGTATAAAAGAGGGATTGCTGCCCAAATACACAATTACATATATAAAGAGAGGTAAATTCAATTCAACCATGTGAAACCTACCTCTCCTTTCATTACACTAATTTACAAACTTTTGTTCATTATTCTTATAACAGTCAGGTTAACACATTTCAACACAAACTTAAGAAATAATCTTAAAAGATTTCAATGGTTTTAATTTACTATTTTTCAAGTTAGAATTTTGTTAGAACTTCATAACTTAAATATTGCTTTTTGTTATTTTATATGAATAAAATTTAATGAGGCCAACTCAGGTGCTTTAAATTTAGCCATATCTCTTGAAACAAACTAAAACAAAACCTAAATATTAAACACCATTTACCAAAGAGTTGTGTAAATGTAAAGTATTTTTTCCTGCATTATCATTCTTGTATTTAGTCAATCACTGACAAGTTTTGTGTGAACAAAAACTGTTTAATACTTCTAGCATTACTCTCTAATATGAAGAAAACAAAACCCAAAATACCTTTGATGTATAACAAGCAACACTATTATGGTTTAATATTTACTACAGTAAAATTTCTTAAAATTATTTTTATTATGAATTTAAATATTACTTCTATTAATAAATTTTCTTGAAATGTTTTCAACAACTTAATAATTAGTAAAACTAGTTACTTTATCTTAGGTAACATAGATGAAATAATCACAAAACTATTCATTAAAATAAGCTCAGATGTAGCCAACTAAATCTTGTGATCATACGGACAACAACCAGTTCTTGATGACAGATTGTTGAAATTACTAGAATAAAACAAGAACATCAGACAGTTTATCCAGAATTTTGATCTCAGTGAAAATCTTAAAAAAAAAAATTAGACAGGTCTTGTTGATTGAATTTAACAAAATGTGAGGTTGAGTAATCATTATAAGGGAAGGAGTGCTAAAAGTTTTTGGTCCAATCTACTCCCTGAAAAAACCTGACCAAACAATTTTTTCAGCATCACCCTCATGTATGCAATTGAAAATGAGAAGAAAAACTTTGTTTCCTCAATAAAATAGATCTACAAACAAAAAATTCATAGTAAAGATGAATGTTCTTTTATAGTTTTGTAAGAAATAAGACAAGTTAATTTCAGAGAAAGTAGTCAAGGAGATATGTAAATAATGCAAAGAAAATAATAAAAAAAAAAAAAAAAAAAAAAAAAAAAAAAAAAAAGCTTACCAAATGGGTTAAGCACAGAAGAAAGATGTTCGCCAATATGTTGAAACATATTGGGTGAATATTCAGGAGCCTTTTTTGACTCTTTCTTATCATCAGTAGTTTTCTTCTCGTCCTTTGGTTTGTCATTACTTGCAGAGGAAGTAGAGAATGAGGTACTGAAGGAACAACCACCAGGAGCAGAGGTTGCACCAAATGAACCACAACAGCCACCATTACCATTGAAAAAATGAGTCTGAAAACAGAAAACATTTACCAACTCTTAAACAGCTCCAAATTTTTAAATAATTTTTTTTTTTTTTTTTTTTTTTTTTACATAAAACCTTCCTATAATCATCATTAAACAAGCATTTTCATGTCTCAAATATCTTAATATTTGCAGTAAGTGAAATTAAAAAAGATTTACAACACTAGCTTCAAAGCAGGCTGAGTAATGAATATATATCAATAAGATGTGTTGTATTTGTTTAAATGTTACCAGGACTGAAATTGAGAGTGGGTGGGAAGAGAAAAATTGAAATTTATCTTTTTGCTAATTACAAATACCAGTGTTAGCATGATATGAGAAATACAATTCAAAACTAGAAAAATCCTTATTTTCTCTATGAAACTCTGAAACATTATTGTTTAAAGTATCCAGCATATACTGAGACATTTTTGCTTGTTTTATATATGGAGAGATTTAGTAGAGATTATGAGAAATGGATTTTCTCCCATTAATAGGATGTATTCTAGTCCTCAAAGTGAGCAATACAAATGCAGAATGTATGTATAACTAGGTTTCATAGACTACACAAAAGCATTTGACAATCTATGTCACAAAGATCTACTGGAACCAAACTGTCTACAGATAGAAAATGAACTGAGTAAGTATGCAAAAATAAAAAGGGGCATAAGACAAGATTACATCACACTGGATTTATTTAACCTAGACAATCTAGAACTAGAAGTCCTACCAGGATTTATTATTAGTAGATGCAATTTTAACAGATATACAATCTTGATGGTAAACAAAAACTGCACAAACTACTAGACAAGTTAATAAAGGAAAGGGAAGAAAGGACTAACCATCAATTGTAAAAATTAAGAATGTATGGTTGTTAGAGGGTCGGCCAAAGAGGTGAGCTATGAATTAGAGAGGTCAAATCATGTAAGTACAGAAATTTATTTTGAGAGTATTATAAAAAAACAGCCAAAAATATGACGGAAAACTGAAGATACATTGGAATAACAAAAGATGCCTTTCAGAAGCTAAACAAAGTATTAAGAAACAAGAATGTTTCATAAGAAACAAAGAAAACTGTGTTGAACTATTATGGAGTATCAATTCCCAGTGAATGCTGGGCATTTTCCTCACAGATGTAGAGGCAACAGATGTAGTTCTACAGAAGGATTGTTGAGAATACCATAGACAGAACATGTGGGCAATGAGAAAATTTTAAGGAAAATGAAAACAGACTACTCTACCTAATGAAAAAAAAAAAGAACTGTCCTCATAGTGGATTAAAACTTTTAGATCTAGCAGTTTTGTAAAGAATGTTTGTTAGAAATTTACACATTATACAAAGCTTATATAGAGAAAAGGTATAGTTTGAGGGGAGAAATTTCCAAGAAATACACAACTTAATAAAGAGCAAAAATATTACCCCTGCTTAAAAAGAAAGAAAAAAAAAAAAAAAAGAACGTAATGTATACAGAGAAACTAAATGCAAATAATTACCTTGAAGTTGGGAAAAGAGCCAGGAGTAGGAAGTTTTATCATTGGATGCTCAGCATGCAGAGACTTGTATTCACAAGTACGACACAGATCATAATCCTGGCACATAAGACACTTGTAACGAGGACCACGAATAGCAGAATCACATCCATCACATGTCACTCCAGGGTGTAATTCCCCATCTTCAGGTGAAGCTTTAGGAGCATTTTCAAGAACTGCAGGAAAATAAAATTTACACGATCAGCATTTGTTGGAACTTCTCATTTAAGTTTTATATATGTACATACTATTTTTTTTGTACAATTCATATGCAATTTAAATTTTTTTTGTTATTGCAATTCTCGCGGTTTCTGTTACATGGTACATGTTTTTATCATTTTTAGCAAAGAAAAAGACAAATTTCAAGCAACTTTTTCTCTGCAGTGAAATGAAAAGATTCTCAAATTCAACTAAAATTTGAATTTTTAAAAATATTTAGAAAGTTGCCTTAATTCAAAAGATGATGCATAAAAAAAAAAAAATTCCTGCAGACTACAAGTGACAACTCAAGTGCAAGTTATTTCATTATTTTCTTATAGAAAAATAACCAGTCATGTTAATTTTCATCTTTCAAATGTTTTTATTTTATATCTTTTTGTCAAAGCAAACAATATATTTGGGGTTAATCTTTTGTTTTTTCTAATACTGAGGGGGAAAAGTTTAAATCTTACCAACAACTTTGAAATATGGTCCTTTCTTAGAATTCAGTGCTTCCAGAAGTTCATCATCCGTGTTAAACCTGATGAGATCATCATCACAATCTGAAAAATTGGTTTAGAGAATAATAAAGGAAAATTCCGTTGAAACTATTATTTTTTTTTTTTTATAGCAAATCAAAAATTCCTAAAATATAGGAGCAAAAATGAAATGTCATATTTTATTTTTTCAGATATCTGAACATTTAGGATATTCAATAGATGCTTTTTGTTTTTGAAGGTGCCTTGATAATACAAAGTAGCAAATATCCTTTCTATAAATTTACAAGAAAAATATAAAACAGTATGAATAAAAAGATACTTAAGAAAATTTTGGAAACTTTGAAAAAATGTAAAGATATTTTTTGAACACAAAGATTTCAAGATTATTTTTTTTTCTACAAATGCAAGAAAAATTATTTTAAATAAGGGAACAAATAAACAAAATTGCATAAATATAACATTTTCAGAGCAGATTTCCTAAGAATGGAAGTTATAGATGTGAAAAATAAGATCTCTATTTTTCATGACAATCACATATATATATATACACACACACAATAAAAAGATTCTGGCAACATCTACTTTGTCCTTTAGATAATATTTTTCAACTGACTTGCCAACTTTCTACATTTTTAACCTTCAAAATAGTAAAATGACAAGCCTGTCTTGAAAGCAATCAATGTAAGGTTGACGATCCAAAAGTAAGATTTCATATGAAAAAGGGAAAACAGTGACAGGTTTGAATTTCAGATCATTTTTTAAGGAAAGTTATTAAAATAATGAATATTTGCTAAGATGTTTGTTAAACCTAAGAAACAAGGTTTGTTTAAAAAAAAAAAAAAAAAAAAAAAAAAAAAAAAAAAAAATTTTATTATTTTATGAATAAATTTTTTTATTTATTTATCATCTCTGGGGGATTCTTTAATGTGTTTTTTGACTTTCATTATTATGCTGTTCGCTATCTTTCCTTTATTGTTCTCTTCTCAGGACTGTAGCATATTAGACAAAATATCTGACATTAATGAAATGGCTTTCTACATTCATCTGTGTACATCTTTGTATTTGGTGATTGCTCATCATGCCAAATAGCTTAAACATTCCAATGCCACTGATGTTGCTGGCATTCAGACTTTCAATTTTTCACTTCCTGTGAGATTTCCTTACTCATTTCCCCAATAATTCTGATCAACATAAACAGGGGAGGAAGGGTAAGTGAAAACACTGGAAACAAAACCAATAGAGAGAGAGAAAGAGAGCAACTTTCATGGTAATTGTTCAGATGAGCTCTTTGTTATAGTACCCAGAAATCATGAATTTAAGTGTGATACTAGACTGGCATTGAGATCTCATCCCTTAACAGTCGAGTTGGCTAGATGTAGCCTAAAGTTCTATGCTAACAGTTTCTTTCCTTGCACTTCTCGCTTGTGAAATTCCCTGCTCCATGCTTTCCAGCCAACAAAAGTTTAAATGCAATGTCAATTGCTATCTACTGTCCACTTCTCTTTCTGCTCATCATTATTGTTTCTGTTCCTAATTCTTCTACACCCTGTAAGATGGTGTTTGAGTGGCTTTACTGCCTTACATGAGGTGATACCAATTAAAAAAAAAAAAAAAAAAAAAAAAAAAGAAAATAAAAACCACATAACTTCCTTCTTTACTTGATTTGTTCCTTACGTCCTGGTTCTTGTTGAAAATCACAACTGTCCATTTGGCAATTTGAATCACACTGTAGTGTCTGTTGACATTTTTGACTTGTTTATTAGAGATGGATTTCCTATTCACAAAACTTCTTCCTGTTTAGTCACTATAGCATACAAAAACCACTTTTTTTTTATATTACCAATATAATAACTGATCAAAATAGAAGTCTTTTTCTGACAGTTCATAATTGCAAATATATCCTCAATGAAGCCAAGTCTTTGTTTGCTGATAGAATGAGGCACCATATGAATGCCTCCCACAAGTTTGCCTCTTGTGACTACTGGATACTTTGTAGTAGTATATTAAATAAGAGCAAGTTCTAAATTCCTCTTTTCACTCAATTTGAAGTTTTATCATTACCTATTGATAAAACAGAATGCTTTGCTCACAATATTCTATTTCAATTCTACTCTTGGTTCATTTAGAGTACCTTTGCCTGACTTTCCACTTTGAACGGAGTCTCTGTGTGATATGCATATAACTGTCCATGGTTTCTGCTGTCATCTCTAAACTTGATCACCAGCATGTGGACTTGATGGTATTCCTGTGTCCCCTGAACTGGCTCCTGTTCTAAGCTCTACAATAAATACCTTGCTACTTCATACTTTTTGGCTTATTGGAAACTTCTGTAGTTCCTGTTTTTAAGAACTCAGGCAGACTGTCTAATCCTTTGACCTATTAGTCGTCATCTTTTTGACAAAGTACGAGAGACTCAAATCAATTCAGAATTGGTTAGGCATCTCAACTCACAGGGTTTTCTATAAGACAAGATGGTTTTTGTTTCTAAACTGCTGATATATTAACAGTCAGGCTTTCAATAAGAAAGGCAAAACTTGGTCTGTTGCTTTAGATATCTCAAAGGTGTTTGATAGTTTGAAAGGCTATGATGTTTCTGGCTGAACTATTGTTGATGCAATCTTTCTTATCATGAAATGAATGCAGTCTTGAACTGCCACTCTTCTAGATCTTTCTATATAAATGCAGACATTCCCCAAGATTCAGTCCTACTTTGTTCCTAATTTATATCAACAATCTTCCAGATGTCACCAGTTCTTGACTCAGTATCTATGCTGATGACAATTATTTACTTCTGGCTTAATGATAAGTCTGTGTTAATAATGTCAAATTGACAGCTGATATCAAAAATGACCTCCAGTCAGTTAACTTGGCAAGAAATTATTTGTTAATTTTAATGCCTCCAAAACTAAAGTGCTCCTCTCTTTTAATAGTCTTAGAGAACCTTTTTTGCCTTCCATCAGGTATAGCTGATGTTCAATCTCCAAGTGATTAACTCATTGTGCCTTTTCCACTGATATAAATTGTAATGATTATAGAATCAATCGCTAAGTCTGCTGCTAGGGAAGTTCGATTCACTGTGTTTTAGACAATTTTTATTGTTGAAATCTATCTTACACATTTATAAATCTACCATTCATCAGTGCATTGAATATTGTTAACACATCTGATCTGGTGCTTCTGATATCTAGAAATCCTTGATAAAATCCAAAGAAGAATCTGCAATGATATTGATCCTGAACTAATTTATCAACTTCTATTTCCCTACCATTGTAACACAGCTTCCCTGTGCTTTTACTATAAATATTTTTATGGTAATTGTTCTGATGAGTTTTTGTTTTTGATACCTTGACTTTATGAATTTAAGTGTAGTACCAGATTTATTGATGAAATTGCTAAATTAACTACTGTATTTCCCATATGCTAAGTCACTACAAGTGGTAAGACACATCCTACAATTATCTAGGTTATTTTTGAAAAAAAAGAAACAAATTTGAGGATCTAATAGCTTATGAAGTCCAAGTCACAGATTCTATGGTGTCATTTTTCTGTCACAACAAATTATTACATTTTGAATCTATTATTAAATATTTGTTGTTATTATTAATTAGATTTTCAATAGTTTAGCACAATGTCATACCTATTCACATCAAAAACAACTTATCACAAACCACACAGCATCTCAACACATGGTGTGTTTACATCCAACTCCCAGATATAAACAATATGGTATGATACTTAAATGGGATATACAATATTTATTACATACAAGTGATAATTATAAGCTTATATCTGGAGCTCATGATTGCTTTTATCTGGTGATTGGGGTTTGTGAACGTTGGTAAACTCCTTTACAAATTTGATGTTTCAGTGCTAAAATGCAGGGTGAATTTTGAGGACATTCTTCAGTGAAAAATGTGTCTTAGCAGGCAAGAAATATGGTAAGTTCTATTCTAATAGTTTCTTCTCTTACTTATGGAACTCTTGGCTTTCCTGTCAACTATGAACTTCAAAAATTTAAATGAAACTTTAATCATCATCTGTCATTTTAAATCCTGTTTTTTTAATATTCTTAATCTTTTAACTTAATATTTTCCCAGTTTCTTTCACTCTCAGTAACTCTCTGCATTTTAGTGGCTTTACTGTCCTGCTTGGGGTGAAATAGATAGATAAAAAAAAATTCCTTGAGTGGACACACTTCAATAGCGAATGCAAACAAATATCTAACCAAGTGTAAATGTTGCTTAATAGCTCTGCGGTCAAGTTGACCTGATATTAAGAAAGAGTTATTTAGTTTCATTTGAAGAAACTCTACCAATAGCAGCTATCGTTGTGTAAACACACACACAAACAACATAAAAGTAACTAAGATGTTAGAACAAGGAGGTCGATTACAATTTCAATCTTGAATCAAACAAAGTCATTTGATTTAAACGATTTTTATTCCAATATTTTTAAAGAAAGCAATCTTCTTTGAGATTTTTTCCGCTATAAACAATTTCAAGTGTCAGAGACAAAAAAAGATTAAATTAATTTCTTAGTTCTAATCAGAAACACTCGTGATAAGACAAAGTAAAACAATAAGAAAAAAAAAAAAATCCATCAAGCACAAGCGCGTGATAAAAATGACAGGCCGGCTAGATGATCAAATTTACGCGACAACTTGCATGCATGAAAATTGAGGGAATCCGAAAATATCAAACAAAAACACGCAATGACGGTTTTAGTAATATTTTTATATTTCTGTTTTTGTTTACCTTAGTTCTCTAAATAAAAATGGCTAAAATAATGAATTGTCAGTTGACTTCAATGAAAGAAAGTCGTTCTAGTGAAGAAATTTTAAAACAAGTGATTAAAAAATTAGAAACAATAAATTCGATGATGCCCTCAACAAAACTGAACAGTTTTTATTTTGATAAAAAGATCGTTAGTACAAAAATTTATATTTTCCATAACGTTAAGATTTTTCGGTTATTATTACGAAGTAATTTTTATAACACATATTGATTTTTTTTCACAATACTTTCGATAAAAAGTTAGGTTTAAAAAAAAAGAATACAAAAAAGAAGTCAGTATTTTACTTAAAAATTTGCACTGTGACTACAGTACAGTATGTTTTTAAAAAAAATGTAAAATATATATAATTGCGCTCTTGGTTTTAAACATCGTCTTGGGATGTGAAGTGTTGAAAAATTCTCGGCCCGATCCATTGGATAAAATCTGACAAAATATCAGATTTTTTTAAAATCTATTTTATTCGTAGGGCTTCTTGGTTGGGATGAGAATTTATCGGCATCACCTTGACCATGTTAAATACTTGTAAACGTAATGCCAACATTCGTCCAGTAACGAAGACCTTGTACGTTTTTTTTTTTTTTTTAAACGGAACATAAAATGAGGAAGGAAGCATTGGTTCAGAAATTACTTATTTTATTTATTACAAAAAATAAGAAATGCCTTCTTGCTATTTCTGGAAAAAAAGGCCTTTTTCAAATTTATGAATCATAAAACTAACTAGTAAAGCAGCAAAGACATTTTAATTAAATAGATATTGTTAGAAATGAGTTCGTATGCAATAATAATGGATGCTAAACGGAAGCTACGAAACAGATTTCAGATGTAACGCAATAAAAATTACTTTAGTTTCAATTTGCCTAGTGACGTTAATATATAGTAAAGCTTTTCTTTCTAATCTACAAGATTTAACGTATGCTATAGTTAAGAAAAAAGTAATAAAAATATTACTCATAAAAAGATACATTAACTTGTACTTTACATGAGGAAAAAAAAAAAAAAACAGAATGAATGGACTTTTCACTTACCTATCCAATGCAAAGTAAAATTGCCTTGTTTCAAACCAGGAAATACTTCAGAAATATTTTTGAACAAATATTCATAATTTGTAATGACATCTTCTGGCACTCCGAAACGACGAATTTCGGTATAGTTACGGGGGGAATTTTTTGAAGCTTTGTATGCTTTAACAGTAACAGACATGTTTGAATTCTGTGTTGTCGTCGTTTTCAAAACAGAAATGGCGAATAATGTCAAGCTGCTCGTTCTTCGTTGTTATGATTTGTGTCAGTTACAGATTTGATAAAACTCTAGTTTTTGGTGTTTCTTTTTTTACTCCTTCTTACTTGACAACTTGGCTAAAACTGTTGAAATCTGCAGTGAGCGAACCAATTTAAAACCAGTCTCGGCCCACGATCTAGAAATTTCTTGATAAAACGAGACAACAATGACGTAGGTTGTTTTGGTTCTGTCTTGAAAAACAAACTTCCGAGTAGATATTCGGAAAAAATCGGCTGTTATCAGGCCTTTAAATTATATGTATATATATTTGTATTTTTATAGTAAAATTGTTATTTTCTATTAGAATATTTTATAAAATATAAATTTTGTTAAAACATATCGATTTATTTCATCCGTGATATATTTCTTCTTCGTCTTCGGTTTATTTCGCCAATTGACGGAAAATTACGGAAAGAATAAAATTGCATGTCACGATTCATGAGACAATCTTTTCTTTGGATTTTCCAGAATTAACAAACGAATGAATGAGCTCACGCTGTATATTAAAAAGTGACGAAATGTCTCTGATCCACAAGAAACATTAAAAAAAGTTAAAATATGAAATTTAGAAGGTTGGTTAGGAAAATTGAATACTTAAAAAATTCAGTGATTTATCTTTAACAACTAAAAAGTAAAGAAGAAACATGACTAACTTTCCTATGCTCTAAAATAAATTAAATACATTTCTTGAAACTGTGTTCATAAGATTAAATTTCACATAAAGAATACCTTAGAATGAATGTAGGCATGATCAATAAATTAAAATTAAAGTAATACTTTATGACAATGTAAGTTTTATTTTTATTTTTTTACTAATATTTACTCTTTAAGGAGTTTATCTCCTTTTAGTGGGGATCAGTCACATAGGTTACATGACAGCCACTTAGTGCCGTCACTTCATACAATGATGAAGACAGCAGCCAAATTCATTTTTTTTTACGGCAGTAAACGAAAAGGTTGCTTTCTTTTTTAACCTGGGCCAAAATCTGCGGCTTACAGGTCCACGGTGCCATTTCCCTTTGGAAATATATCTTTTCCAGATATAGAATGAAACTCCAGATTGCAGTTCTCTATTTGGGAAAACCCAAGGCTCATACTTTCCTGTTCATGGAATATGTCCTTGCCTGGGACAGAGATGAATCTGGAGTTTTCAACATGGCTTCTCCTGACACATGAGTATCTCCACATTATATGTAAGACTCTTCCTTTTTGTCTATCCTTACACTCTGTTTTGCTGTTTCGATATATGTTATATATTATTCTCTGCATGGGACACACGGGTATATATGTATAGTTTTGTGTATGTCATTGTTGTATAATAGGCTCTCTGAGAACAATGCATGTTTGTCATTCCTTTTCCTTTCAGTCATTCCATGGGGGAATAAATCTTGAGGAGACAACCAATGTCTGAAACGCTTGGGAGTTTCGTACAGAACCCACTTTTCATCACTGGTAAGTACTCGATTGAATAAGGATGTGGTATGGTGGTGAGAAAGCAGCGATTCGCAGGCTGCCACTCGTTGTCCCTTGTGGACCTTCAACAGTGTTTGCGGAACCCACTTGCTCAGTTTGTACGTCTTATCTAGGTGGTGCAGGTGAACTGTTTCATCAGAAATGTTGAACTGTCTTGCAAGTTCACCACACGTTAGACTACTGTCCTCTTCAATGACCGCCTTCAGGACTCCTGTGGTCGTCCACTGCGAGGCTCATCATGGAGAGACAAATCTCCTGACTTGAATTTTCAAAACCAACACCTTGCAGTACGTTCATCCACAGCACTATCCCCAAATGCTTGACATATGCGTCGACTTGATGCAGCTGTTGATAAGCCCACTTTGAAGTCATAAAGCAAACAGCCCCGAACGAGATCTCTAGACACTTCCATCCTTCTCACAGCTGTCCGGCTTATAACTGATGGCCGGGCATGGTGCACGTGTTTTTTATAATGTTTGATGTTCCTACTTCCGGCTGTCCGAATTTGAAAACAATTGCTACACACATTTTGTATATATTTCAACATCATTCAATGACTAATCAAAAAACGGACAGAACTTTTTTGGTTACCTTGTGTATATATATATATATATATATATATATATATATATATATAGTTGATCAAATGTAGATCAGATATGTATAAGAAGCTGACAAGATGATGAAATAAAGAATAAGGTAGGAAACAAGTCTCAATCTAACTTTACTAAGGCTTCGTCAGAGATTGAAAATAGAAATGAAAAAGCAAAGAGACAGACCACTGGAATGATATGATTTTTGGGAGTTCTCATTTGCCAGATATGCGTCACGTGTATAAACACAATAGATAATATATAAATATGTGTGAGGAACATTTAGGATGTTAAAGTGTGTGATAGTGAAAGAGTGTGTAAGTAAAGAGATGCTTGTGTGTGTAGATGTATGTAGGACAGTAATGTTAATTCATGTAAGTGTATAAGAGCTCTCCCTGGATCTATATCCTCTTGGAAATTCCATACGGATTACCATATTGTATCATTACTATATATATATATATATATATATATATATATATATTACTATATATGTTTCATTGAATGTGATGGACAGGGAATATTTTATAAGATTTTATTCAGTTTTTCTAATGTTCTGAGAGTTTTCATTTTGGAAGGACAAAGAGACTGCAGAAACTGTCTGTAGTGATTAATGTCCTAAACACTTTCAACCAATTCATTAGACATTTTCAAGGGTTTGCGAGAAGATTAAATAAAATTAAAAAATAGGATAATAATGATGATAAAAAAAAGAAAGAAATTTTCCCATGATGCTAGTAATAAAGGAACCAGAAATTTTGTTTCCCCACTTAGCTTTGTCAAACACCCATTAGGTGGTGCTGTCTAAGTCTATAAAAAGACATTTCCTTCCCTGTTCACATTCTCTCTTTTGTTTCACAATGTCAAACTTCAATGAAGTACAGCTTGAGTTGCTACTTAAGTTTCACACTCTCATGATCTTCAAGCAACTATATATATATATATATATATATATATATATATATATATATATTTGGTTGGATTGATGTGGGTTTGTGACCCTGGGTTTCACGCTTTAGCAATTGTCAGACAAATAAGTACCCTTTTATATAAATAATAATATATATATTATATATATATATATATATATATATATATATATATGTTTATATTTATATACACACACTTTTCACACACACACACACACACACACATATATATATGATAAAATATAGCTTTAAGGTATCCTATATTTACAGTTAAAAGTGCTCAATATCAGGGATAGAGCATATGTAAATATAAAAGTGCATTTGTCAGGCCATGTTTGTTGAAAAAACACACATGGCTTAAAGATTGTGTTCAAGCATGAAACAGACTGTCTCTTCTCAGTGTTGACTTGCATCCTCTTTTTGTATATATACATATATTAGCTCATGGACATTTAGGCATATGTGGCTATAAATATAGGCTACAAGAGGTTGTTAAATGCAATTTATTAATTTGTTGTATTATTGTTTTACAAGGTTCATTATCAATTCTGATTCTTAAATGCTATGCTATTTTTAATGACATAATTGTATAACATTATCAATTGACTTACTCATGGAATGTCAAAATGTAAGTCAAATTATTATTTGCCAACTTTGTCTCATCTCACAAAGTATTTATGACATTTTTAGTCTTTTGTCACATTACATGTATCCTTGTTTTATTTCTTTCCATAATTGTCTGGATGTGCAGGTGATGCAATAGATAGTAGCTTGACTTGAGAAGTTGGAGAGCTGAGTTCAAATACCAATTTGAAATTTTAACATTCATGTATGCACAAATACCATTGAGAAAGATATGAATCTGTCTCTTTATATATTTTAAATAATAGAATTTGTATTTGGAAAAAATCATTGTTATTGTCCAAAAATTCTTAATGCAATATTCACTTACAAAAAAGAATTACTTTTACAATCCAAAAATGTTTTGGCTTTAAATAACTGACAAAGGGTTTATAAATCATAAAAAAAAAAAACAAATCAATCAACAACAATCATGATGTGTCTTTAAGATTGAGGTAACATCAGCCATGATTTATCCTTAGAATTGAGGTAACATCAATCATGATTTATCCTTAGGATTGAGGTAACATCAATCATGATTTATCCTTAGGATTGAGGTAACATCAAGCATATCAGGAAGGTAGCTTTAAGAACACAGTATAGTTTTCAAATAATCTTATTAAATATACATATTTCTTTGTTATCTGCAGGCCAATCATATTGAGATTTTCACTTTCAAAGCGACTTGTAATTGAGTAGGTATAAATTTGAAAGGTATAGTTAATATGAAAGTCAGTTTACTATGTAGATACAGCCTCCTCATCCTTTGGCAGGGTTTGTTAACCATAACCTGCTGCAATTACAGGCAATAAATATAAGTAACCTACAGATAATTAAGAATCACCCTAAATATACAAATGGGCGCTGAAAAGTTTTTGTCCTGAGAAGAAACCCTTTCAAAAAATATCTGATGTCTGGTGAGATTTGGGGAAATGGGTCAGGCTAAGAACTTTTGTTTTTCACCCTCTCGGACATATAAAAGTCTCTATGGAAAATTATTTATAATTTTTGTTAATATCACCACATTTGCATGAAATAAAATATGTTATAATCATTGAGATCATAGAATTTCATTAGTAATTTCTGTTTTTATTTCATAACAAGTGTAGCCCAGAAAGGCACGATGCTTGACACTGCAAGAGCATGATCAGCTAGCATCCTGTTACACAGTGTTGCAGCCCATGGCACAAGGGTGGAGATGGTAGCACAGTATTTATGAACTTTGTGCTTCAGTAGATGTCAAAAACCATCAGAAATTGTCATTCCAAGCTGATGAGTGCATGATCTGTGGTAGATAACCACAGAAGTGGTTGTCCTTCAACATCCAGATTGGAAGAAAATGTGCAAAAGGTTCAAGAAATGATGAAGTCAGTTGAGGATATACTTAGATGAGTACAAACACTGTTGGACAATGCTGGTGCCTATGTCGAATTTTAACAGTATACTGTACTTCTACTATTATGCTGTTTATGGAGAAAGTGCCAGAGGTTCTTAGCAATATTTATCAAAAATAAATGAAGAAAAGTAAAGTTCTAAACAAATAATATATATTTATTTATTTGACTTCAATTGGAGCAAGTCCTTTGCAATTCAGGGTAGCAAAAGTTCATTTATAAGTCAGATCTTGATAGCAATCAAGAGAAAGTTTAGTTTGGTTTGGTTTGTTTCGTTTTATGGCATATCAACCACAATGGGTTATTTAATGCTGACAATTTTTATTGCTGGTTTTTTTTTTCCTTCAAAATGTATTGCTGGTAATATTTTTTTCCTCCAGAAATTAATTGCTGATTTGTTTGTTTTGTTTTATGGCATATCAACCACAATGTGTTATTTAAAGCTGATAAGATTTATATTGCTGGTAATATTTTTTTCCAAAAATATATTGCTGTTAATATTTTTTTCAAAAATGTATTGCTGGTAATAATGTATTGCTGGTAATAATTTTTTCTTCAAAAATTTATTTCATAGTGTTTTGGCTCCAGTTTGGGAGTTAACTATTTACCCATAGCTGGGACCCTAATAGATGCTACCACTCTGGGTTAGAGTGGACCTGGGAGCACCAGTAATTAAAAGGTGGTTCCATGCTTCTCAAAACTTCCTGATCAGAGGCCTTGTTGTTGGTCGTAGTTTACTGTCTTACTCAGGATGTGGATGTAGCTTATCATCATATCCAAGATGGGAGAAAGTTTGTTTTGACTTGGTAGTTGATAGTTTAGAAGTCAGACGTTGGTAGTAGTTGATATCTTTGAAATAGGTGAAGTGTCAATCTGCTGTGTTTTCTCAGCCCTCAAAAGGGTAAAAAATGTCTTAAGTAGATGACTGTTTAATTTCCTCACGCAAAATGTTTGTCTGGTTTCTCTGATGGTGCCTTCTCTTCTTCTGTTTCTGGGCTGTCCATTTATATCCCTTTAGACAGAGATCCAAACTCATGGTGTGAAGCTTGGTTCTGGTTTATATCAAAAGTCTTTGTTTTGTTTTGATTGGCCAAAATTCTTTTATTTTCCAAAGTTCCTTTCTTTTTCATTTTCTCTTATAGTGGAAGTTATGTGTGGAGCCTCTCTTATTTTGGTAGATTTTAGTCACAATGGCTAGACCTATGGACCAGCAAACTTCCACCATTTTGCAGTCATGTTCAGTGTTTTCTTATTCCTCTTTTTTATTTGAGGGTTGCCTTCTCATCAGTTGAGAGAGGAGGAGAAGGAGGAGAGAGAGAGAGAGAGAGAGAGAGAGAGAGAGATGGGTTTTAAAGGAAAGCAAATTTCTTATTTTAATTTTAATTTTTTTTGTTTATATATTTTATTTTCATATTTTATTTTTCATTTGGCTTCACCACATTTTCAAAATGGAACATGTTTTATGAAAATGGAACATGTTTTATGAAAATTGAACAATAATTAATAAGGTTATTAAGAATTTTAAATAGGGAATTTCTTTCCACCCACCCTGTATATTTATCTTGTAGGTGGAACATTAAAATGAAAAGGAGAACTATTTTAATTCAAATAATTCAGAATTGTTATTTATTAAAAGTGACTAAGTACAAGATTCACAATCCTGTTTCTCATATGAAATGTAGATGTTTTATTCAGGGATTCGCCTATTTGTCTGAGAGGGTAGGTAGGTGATACTTTGGACAACTTCTGCTATGTCAGCTCTTTCCCACTACCAACTCCTTGCCCATCTACTCACCCTGACATGGTAGCTGGCAATATGAATGGAGACTTTGGAGTACAATGGATATATACATCTCCTGCCAAGAGCAGACCAGAACTTTATGTGATCCCAAGCATGACTGTTCATATAGACCAGTGGTTCTCAATGTTTTTTTTACCCATGGATCACTTTTACTCCCATAACCATTTGATGAAAAAAAAAAGCTTATTTTATTTTTTACTAATAGATAAGTTTAGAAATAGTAAAGGTATATGCTTTGTTTTGTAGTAAAACCAATTTAATGAGAACAAACTTGTATTTAACAATTAAATTTTATGGAACATTTATGTACACTAGTAAAATAACTGATAATAAATCATACTGTTAATTCTTCCTTTATATATAATCCTTATATAATTTATATAATAAATTAATATTTTATTAATATTTGAAATTAATATTATTAATTATTATTTATATAATAAATTATAATCTTTATGTAATTTTCTTTTATATATATATAATCCTTCTTTTATATATCTTTCTCAGTTTTTATTCAACTTTTACAATTAAAACATCCGGTAGAGTAAAAGGGACGCTAATTTACATTGTTTGATCTTGTTTTCTGCTAGTTTTAGAGTTGTTTTTATATTTTTAGTATTTTAGATTACTGCAGAAATTCCAATTCTCAGTTCTAACAACTGTTCTGAAGTGAAATTGTTCTATGGACCACTAAAATATTACCGTGAACCCTGATTTGCTATTTTTTTGTGTGGACCCTCAGTAATGTTACATGCAATATATGGACCCCAGTTGAGAAACTACTGATATAGTCCAACAGCATGATTTTGGAAGATCAAGTGGCAACAAAACCGGAAATATGCTCTATTTCCTGTTTTGTTGCCACTTGATCTCTAAATAATTCCTCATCCACCCATTTACTTCCCATTCTCTTTCCATGTGGACATCTGAGGAATGTGTGGGCAGTGTAATGGTGATCAGCATGGAAAGTGGAAATGGCAAGCTAAGTTCAAGTCCTGCCCTAGTCTATTATATTTACTTTTGCTCTAATACCTTTGGGATAGGCACAAATCCATTTTTTTCTTTGACCCACATATGGGTAAACCACTTGGTACTACTGGTTAGTTAGATATAGTTTTCAAAATCTACAACTTTTACAAAATTGTTGATTCCCAAAAAGTTGTAACTATCTAGCACCTCTGGTTGATCATGTAGGTGTAGAACAGACAAGTCTCTTTGGCCTTGGGTGGCAGCCAATCTAGGAGAAAGACAATTTTGAATTTAATATTATGGAGTAGGCAATGGGAAACCATTCAATTATCCTTCACAAAAATTAATGGCAACTTAAAGATAATAAAGAAAAGAAATCTGTGGAGAGCTATGATCACATTTAATGATAGCATTTAAAAAGAAAAATATAAAGACAAACAAAATTGAATTGACTATTTATTAACCTACTAATGTACCTGTGCAGTCAAAATTCACAGCAAAAAGGAATGTATTATAAGAAATATGTATTGTAAGTAATTTTTGTTTAATCCATGTACAATGTACATAATTTAAAATAGTTTGTTGTTGACATTAATAATTGAACAGTGTACAATTTATAAACACCTCAGGAAAGATATCTGTATTTTATCCTTATTACATATTTACAACCAAAATCTTTTTTACTCCAAAAGTTCCAAAAGCACACTTATGTAAAGCTGTCCATCCTTTTACTTGGGTTTTTGTTAAATATCAAAATTCTGAGTGTCAAAATTCAGTACAATTTAGTTCTTACTGTGAACTGTGTCACCCTAGGGGGGCGGTTTTCTTTGTAGTTCACTGCACCCTCCCTTGTCAACACGTGTGAAGAGAGAGGGAAAGAAGAAGATTGCTTTGTAGTTAGCTTTTTCCGTGTGGATGTGAATGGGGTCTTTTGCACACTAACCCTCAATTGGTACACACACACAAAAAAAATTAAATATATATATATATATATATATATATATATATGTGTGTTTGCATATGTGGTGTATTATATTTAAGGATTAATTGATGGTAGGAATTTCTGCCACAGTTGGTAGGTTGAGTTAGGTTGGTTGAGTTTAAAACATGTCAACCATCATTGAGTTATTTAATATCAACTCAGTCTTTTTTTTTTTATTATATTAGGTTGATGCATGAGTAATCAGAATACAACAGTTGGTATTTTAGTCCACCAACTTGTAACTGGAGCTATTGAAAGTTTGAGAGTTGCACCACTTTAATTGTTTTATCAGTAGAAGCTGAAATGGCGGAATAAACACGTTGTATGAACATATGTCCGAGTTAAATTATTAAACTCAAATACAAAATATAACACAACTGGTGTGTCTGCTTGCATTTGTCTTTGTCAGCCTATGAATTTTTCAGCTAACCCTCATAAAACCCAATAGAAAACATGTCTGTATGGTGAGAAATGTTCTGGCTGTGACATACAGACAGTAGTAGAAATGTCTTTAATAGAGAACAATGTTTGGATTTAACTCTTCACTGTGGTATTTTATGAATTTAAGTGCAGTACTAGACTGATAGCACTGTAACTGTCAGTTCTATGCTAATAGTTTCTTTTTTCACACTTCTTGCTTGTGGAACTCTCTTCTGAGTCCATGATTTCCATCCAACTTTGATTTTTAAAAATGTAAAGGCAATGTCAGTTGTTATCTACTATCTCCTTGAATACTAGTCTATTGTTTTCTCCCCTTAATAATGTTTCTCTTATTGTAGTGATACTAGCAAATTAGTATGCATAATTTGCATAGGTATAAGTGAACACTCTTATAGGTGGTCACTGAGAATAACCACTAGTAGTATGAGTCTAGTGACTGATTAGTACTAACCTTTACTTCACAACACGTATTCTTTCTTACTCAATAACTCCTTGTGTCTTAGTGGTTTTACTGCCTTGCATGGGATGAAATGATTAAAAAAAATTCTGTTTTTGGGAACCAATTTTAATGGGAAATGTATCATCCTAACTACTAATCATACATGGTATTTAATATATTTGGAATACACTAATATACCTTAGCTTTTAATTGGTCATGGCAGTGTAAACAGTGGATTTAAGGGAAAATAATGTTCTTTATGACAACACAAGACCACATACCTCAAGAATAATGCAGGAAAAAATTTTGGAACATGGTTGGTCTGTTCTACACCATCCTTCATATTTACCTAACCTTGCACCCAACCTATTCTTATATTTTGGTTGCTGTAAATGTTTAATGGGAAAAACATCCTCTAATGAAAACCAGATTTAAGAGTTTGTTGAAAACTTTATCACATCAAATCCTGTGAAATTTTACTCAAATGGTACCAAAGAGCTGCCTGATAAGTGGCAACAAGTCATTGTGAATAATGGTGATTGTTGATTCGTTTTTTAAGGGCTTATCAACTCTTTGTGGACTATTTAAAGACAAATTATATTTTTTGGGGTTAAAAAAAACAATACTTTATTTTTGCAAGCAAATATTACATTAAAAATTTTATAAGATTAACAATGATTTTTCCAGATACAAATCTTACTATTTAATCCATATCTGATGGGAGAAGATGGATTCATACCTTTTCCATGTCAATGTAACGATCCCAAATATAATTTGAACTCAACTCTCCATTTTCTCATTCTGGGCCGCTATTATACCACCCACACATCCATACAAATAATGGTGAATATATGACTGAATAAAATGCAGTTTACCAACTTTATTCTTCAAAAAATAAAGTACAAAGAAAAATGGAAATTATTTATGAACCAATATTTGAGCCTGTAAGCATTTATTTGGTTTGGGGAATGGTAAATATTGGTCATTCATATTTTAATTTGTATTTATTTGGTAGTTGGCCTCTTACACTTTTGCAGGTGATGCAGTTGTCATATTGTAGGCTCTACCATCAGTGTGATACACTTAATGAGTTAATGTGTTTTTATGTTGCCAATTAATATAGTTTATTACATTTGGTTAAAAAGCTGAACTTAAGTAGAACTATCTTATTATAATTCTGTGTGTACTTCCTTCTTTAGCATGTATGCCATGCTGTCAATACCTCATAAATAATGGATTATTCTGTTTTGATCACATGGAAAGCTGGAAAAAACATATTAGAAATGCTAATTGGTTTTAGTGAGAAATGAAAGAAGGAAGGAAAGAAACATTCTGCCAATACCAAAATAAATAATGGACTGTTTCATTTTGATCATTGGAAAGACAGAAAAGACATATCAGAGATGCTATTTGATTTCAGTGAGAAAAAGAAAGAAAAAAACAAAATTCAAAGCGGAAAGCTGTGAAATTTTATATATCTTTTATCCTTTGCACATGATCAAAATGGAATAGTTTCTAATATTAGATGATATATGACACATAAAAATGTGGGGCTGAACACAGATACTATCTGAAATCTAGTTTATTTATATTTTGATAAAACAAACTAAAAATATATTTGATGACTGCTCTATTACATTAAGTGAAGGTAGGGTCATGAATGTACTATAATAGGCAATAATCAGCCGAAATAATATGACTCACCATAAAATGTGAGTCATGTACTGTATAGAGTGCATATACACATACTTTCATGTTAAAACTTAATCATTTGTGAAATTTGACTATGTGGAGTGGAAATTACATGGCTGTTTAAGTTCAGATAAATGAGGCCAAAATTTTCTTATTTTATCAAAACTTACAATAATATACAGTATATCACAGTTATAACATGATCATTGCAGCATATAAGATCTCATATTGTTCACATTCACAAGATTTTTAGTTTGCACCATATATATAAACAGTGGCTGGCTGCTTGTTTCCAAGCAGATCAGTGCAGCCAATCCCTGTTGCAGACACCTACTCCGGCATATTTGTGTTAGTTCCAAATTGCCAGAGACCACTTGGGTCTTATACTGCAACTATGCAGAGTCTGAATTAGCTATTTGGTTTTCTTGATTTGGTTTTCTTATATATCCGAGCACTACTTAAATTGATTGGTCTGCTTATGAAAAAACAAAAAGAAATTTCTGTGGGGAATAATGTCTATAGATTAGCATTCATTAGAACTTCTTGAAGACATGAAATTTGTCAGAATTGAAAAAAAATATATATATATTTTTTTATTTTTTATTTTTTTATTTAGGAGAGATTTTGTTCATAATATAAATACGGTGTCAAACTGATCCCCAACTTCTTAAAGAGTTATCTGTACTTTGTTTTTATTTACACATGTCAAGTTTGAGTCCATGTTTACATCATTAATAACTGCATACTACTGATGTTGTCCATTTTCTTAATTATTATACTAAGCAATTATCAATGACACTCACACAAGCACAATTTCAAACTTAAAATTTCTAAATAGAAACAAAGTAAAGATAACTCTTTAACATTTATCTATCTGTATGTGACTTCATAGGCTGTACAAAAAGAGTTGATCCTGCCACTGAAGGTAACTCTGATCCCTGAACAATAGTGTGTTTGAATTTCATAATTGTGTTGTCATATCCTGCTATGGCAGCAGAAAACAACCTTGAGTGAAATTAACAATAAAGATAATGTAATTGAGGGGCCCTGAAAAAGAAAGGGAGGTAATATTAATAATGCAGTGTGCTAAAGATTAAGGTAGGGATCAATTTGACGTTGTATTTATATTATGAACACCCCCTCCAATTTATATAGTGTCTATGTTTGACAATTAAAAAAAAAAAAAATTACTCATGCTAGTTTTTTTTAATCATTTCACACTAAGCAAGGCACTACTGCCACTAAGATGCAAGGAGTTACTTTGTGCTAGAGACTATGAGGAAAAAAATACTATTAAGGAGAGAGAATAATAAAAATACAAGAATTAAGAAGACAGAAGGTAATGATTAAAATTGCATTTAAATTCCACAAACAAGAAGTGCGATAGAAGAAACTCTGTTAGCATAAAACTTATGTTTACATTTGGTGATGGGAAAGTGACTGAAACCAGGATGCCAGGTCAGGACCAATAACATTGCTGATTCTTCTTTGGATTTTATTAAGATTCTCTAAATACATAGCAGGAGCACTGGACAAGATATGGCAGCAATATTCAAGGCAGGGACAAATGGCAGACTTATAAATATATACGATAGATTCTGACAAGAAAAATTGTTTAACATAAAACAGCAAATCACCTTTCTTAGTAGCAAATCTAGCAATTGATTCAATATAATCTTTCCACTTCATGTCAGCAGAAAACATTAGCCTAAGGCAGCACAATGCATCACTCTCCTGGAGGTTAGCTTCTGCCATACTGATGGAAGGTAAAAAGGATTCTCTCATATGATTAAAAAAAGAGCAGCTTTGTTTTGGAAGTATTAAAATTAACAAGCCATTCTCTCTAGGCCTAGTTTTTCCATTTCCTTCAAATTAGTGCTCATAGGCATGTATACAGTGATTGCATTAAAATGATCACAATGGATTATGGCAAAAGTGTTCTATATTTGGTCCATGTGTGCTTCAACTTTCCACATATTTTGGAGTAGTATCTTGTATTGTAGATTCTCAGGAGTCAAGGTCTGAATCTGAGACTAACAAATTACAATCACTGTATGGATTATTGAATGTCTAGTGTCCAGGTTGTCTGCAGATTTGTTAACTATGTTACTCTTTTAATTAAATACTGGGAAAGCTTTCTCTGAATAAATTGGACATCACTTATCTTTTCATGAAAGTATTTTTTATCCAAAATATGAAACAACTTCTGGTTGCCTGAAGCATACAGATCAAGTAGTGATCTTGTGCTTCATTTTAACCAGTGTTTCTCAAACTTTTTAAGCAACGACAAACCTAGGAGCAAATGAAAATATCACGGCACACTTAGCAAAATTTTTAAAAGTTGTACATTTAAATGTTATGAAATAAAACCATGGATTTAAAAAAATACACACAAACATAAACTTTATTTCAATCTTTCTATTCAACTATTTGTGCAGCTTATTTAGTGTGAAACCTGTGCCTGGTAAATTTTTCACAATTTCTTCATTGTTTGGTTGAATATGAAATAAGCAGGAGGCACGGTGGAGTAATGGATAGCGACTTAGATTGAGGAATCGGAGAGCCGAGTTCGAATTCCAGTCAAATCCATTACATTCACTTACGTGCTAACACCCTTGGGAAAGGTGTAAATCTTCTTTCTTCTACCTCCAGCTATGGGTAAATAGCAGGACAGACTGGGTTCTATAGCTTTGGATGGCAACTGGTCTAGGAGAAGGAAAACATTGAATTCAAACCTGCTCTTAGATGAGGGTGAATGGAGTCTCTCTGAGCCTTGGTTGGCAATCCATTTAGTGATGGTGTCACGATAAAAACACCCTTGATAGCCCTAGCGAAGCATCAAGAATTCAGCTACTTGACAAGATTATGAACTACACCAATCAAAGTATTAGTGAGTACAATCTCAGCTGAGGCCGCAAGATGATGATGATGATGGACTATCATTTCTTTTTCTGTTGAGCTGTGACACTATGTGACACTAGTAAAAGGAAAGGATTAATTTAGAATATGAACTGGAACAGATGGAAAGGGTTAAAAGTACAGAATAACAAACTGAAAAAAGGAAGAAAAGACAGACTTGAAAACAATGACTTTAAATTGTTTTGGGGAAAGATATCAAGGCCTATATGGAAGATTTCAACCCACAAGGGCTGAGAAGGAATAGGGAAAGTATATTCAAAGTCATTTGAGAATTTTGAAAACAAAAGTAGAAATTGATTTATGTCCACTTACTTAAAGTAGAAGTTACAAAAACATGTCTCATGATTGCTAGACAGGGTCAATTGAGGTTATAATATTTGGAAATTTTGAAGACAAAGGAGAGAAACAAGAAACTGATTTATGTCTGCCTGTTGAAAGAGTGGAAATAGCTTTGTCAAATTTGGAAATGTAAACAAATCGAGAAATAGGATTTTTATCTTTTGCTTGAAGAAATTGAGATAAGAAACAAACCTATAAGGTTCATAAGTACAATTAAATGAACAAGATATGAAGACAAATATTTTCTAATAGCGGATTGAAGGAAACAGCTGGTGAATCTCTGATTGCATAAACAAGATCAGTGGTTGAGAAAATTTGATGTTGAAAATTAAGATAATTACAATTAATGACTAAAAGTTAAGACTGCCTTTTTGCCCACTCAGTTTAAAAATCAGATTTGTCAAAGAGACAACTGAGGTAGTAGGCTTAGATGCGATACTAAGAGAGAAGGAGAAATTACCTCTGCTCATTTGGAAGTAATGGTGCAAGGCATAAATAAGAGAAGGAATAAGTTATATGAGTGGGATGATACCTGCAACCACTACCCATTGAAGAAGGGATCTCCCAAATTTGGAGAGATAACATTGCAAACCAGACAACAAAGAACTCTTATTAAAATCAATACAGAAACCTGGGGACCCCCAAAATCCCCAAACACATCAGCCCTGACTCCGGTCTTTAATCAAAGTCAATATATGCAGAGCGCTTACGTGACCCAGGTTTAGAGAGAGAAAGACGAGACAGTGGTGAAGAGCAGATGAAGATACTACTGAGATTCGTGTGACTTGCTGCTGAGAGAATTCCCAACATTGAGCCCTGTTCCAAGAATTATCACCGATTGGCAAGTGACACTTTAGAAATTTTAGTGGAAAGGGCTAATTTTTTTATACAAAAACCTACATAAACCAAATGGAAAATTAACTCAAAGAAATTTTTGTTCTTATTTTGTCTGCAAGATCATTTCTAATTTTTTACTTTATAACACAGCTTCTCCCTGGTTCAAACCAGTGCTATGATTACTGATGATACTCAATTCCCTCTGCTCTGTGATTATAAAACACAACATGGGCGGAGAAAAGTGTGGCCCAAGGTGGCCAGCAACCAATGACCTGTTGACCAGCAATAGTATGGCACCAACTCTGCAATCAACTTGTCATCTTACAATCCTGAGGACCAAGTCATCTTTTGGTATAGATAGTGTGTGGTGTTATAGAATGTAGTCTTTCTTGCTTCTTATTTTTGATATTATTTAGGGTTGAGAAAGCCTAATTCACATAAATAAGAAGTAGAAAATTGCAATGAAATTGATAAAGCCTTTTTAGCTAATGTAGGATATTCCTTTTGTATTGAAATCCAAAATGTATCAACAAATGCAGAGAATGATTTCAGTTAGTTGCTTTTGTTTAGCGGCATCTCAACCTCAATGGCTTAATTAATGCCAAAACCTAAATATTTTGTAGGCAATTTTATTTTATATTTTTTTGAGATAATGGTTTTAGTAATATTAGTCCTACTAATTAACTCATAGTTGTGGAGAGAAGTGGTGGATTCATACCTTCCTCAAGGATATTTGCATGTAAGTCAATATAATGAACTCAACTGGAATCAGAACTCTGATTAAAAAAATCTAAGCTATTATCCATTACGCCAGCCAGACATTCAAATTTACAGCACCTAATATTCACAAGTGGTCACTCATTTAGGTACTGACCAGATTCAACATAGCTTAACTTTGGTGATTGTACAGGAACTGGCATTTCAATGTGAGGTGGCCCAAATGAAGGATGAAAAATTTTACATGGTGATGCTGTTTTGCTAGCTTATTAAAATGTAGAAATTCTTTAAATGTTTGCCAAGGATGAGAATACACCTTGACTATGCAGAGACAACAAATTGTAGGTATTATTTTGTAGTAATAACTTTTTTTTTTTTTTTCTAAATGACTTCTTTGCCAGATTTGGTATTGTTGAGACCATCATGTCTGACAACTTAATCTGCTTCTTCCAAATTTGCAGATTTCAAGCCAATAAACACATCACAACTCCATGCTACCACTCAAATAACCTGGGAGAGTGTTGTGAAATTATTAAAGTAAATATTGAGAAGAAACACTTAATCTCTTTTTTTTTCATATCCAAGAATAAACTTTATCTCTTTTGGATATCTTGATGTTTTAAACTTTCAATAATCTCTATCAGTCAATTATGTGTCATGTGTGATACATGCTTAAGCAATCATGTATCTTCCGATACATGACTGACAAGGCAGATTTTTTTCCACAGTAGGTTGCCATTTCTTTCTGCGGTAGACCAGTTACCATCCAAGGCTATAGAACCCGGTCTGTTCTGTTATTTACCCATAGATTGGGGAAAAGAAGAGGATTCATACTTTTCTCAAGGGTATTACCACCTAAGAGAATGTAATGAATTCGAGTGGAAATTGAACTCTGCTCTCCAATTCCTCAATCCGAGCCACTATCCATTACTCTACTGTGCCTCCTCCAATTTCTATAATCTCTATAAAAAATAAAAAACCTGATTTTATATATTTATCAGCCACAGAACCTCATCTGCCTTAATAATTAAATATTCTGATGTTTTGTAAAGAAGTATTACTTGATGCCAATAAATCAATATTTCATTAATAAATAAGGGAAATCAGGCTGCTAATACATTTCTTTTTATTTCTTTTTTTTTCCTATTTTCTTGGGTATTTTCATTTTAATGATTTAAAAAGCAAAATTCTTCCTCACATGCAATAACAGAATTAAGTGTACAGATAAAAATTCTTTATTACTTGTGCAGAAAATATAATCAATGCAATTGCAAAATTACTTATGTCACTTTTTAACAGTGTATGGGTTAACAAGTCAATAAATAATAATGTTTGATAATACAACAAAGTGATGCTAAAATTTGAGCCAAATTCTTTCAGTTCAAATAAATTGTGCTTTTTTAAATTGAAACTGAAGGAAATTGTATTTCTTCCTTTATAAATGAAAGAATAGACTTCTCAAATCATTGTCTACTTCCAAAACTGATTTATATTTGGAAAATATATGCTGCTAAAAAGAGTTTACAGAGTTTGTTTTTCAAAATGAAAAATAAATTTAAATAGATTTTTTTCTTAATGTTTGGTTGCCATTAAAGATTTATACTGAAATAGAAAGAAATGGTTTTGAAATTAATTTATTAATTATTTTATTATAATTCAATAATAAATTGAATGGTTTAAGACATATAGGGCTGTTACTGACTACAAGTATTGTTGTTCATGCTGAAATGTATGTGTTGTCATAAATTGTTAGTTTGATTTTTGAAAGTCGTTGGTTTGTTATTTGGTGATCATTTTTTTTTATATACTAAAATTCAGCAAATGCAAGTGATGCTTAGATTTGAATCAGATTCTCAGTTTTTGAGGAATGTCAATGGAGGGAAATAAAATAAATGAGGAAATAAAGTTTCTTTTATAAATTTAGTGTTTTTTTATTGATTTTATTTTCAAATAAGAACTCCTGTCCATTTTTATACAAGGTCTTCTTGTAAACAATTATGTAAATAGTTATTTTTGAACTTCTTTTTTGTACTTTGAAAGCCACTTGAGATAGAGGGCTACTGTAATATCAAGACAAATTAATGCTTAGAATTAAAATAAAAAAATAGAGAAACAATATAATTAAATTTACAAATAGTAACAAAAACAAAGAAAAAGTGAAGTACTGCCAACTTGTTGGGATACTGCTTTTGAGCTATTTTTTCACTTTTGAATCAGTGAATTAAAAGTATGTTTTATTGTACTATCAGTAAAATAATTGGTTTACAATTTTAACAGATTTATATTAAAAATAGTAATTTATAAAAAATCATTTAAATTCACTTTCATAAAATTTCTATATTTATTTTCTAAAATACAATTTCTAAACTATTCAAGAGTTTTTATCTGATTGTGAAGAGTCCAGAACTTCAATAACTGGGTGTTTGAGTTTTTTGTTGCGTTTTTGTATTTGAAAATTATTTTCATTAAGTTCTCCCAAATCATAAACTTCATCATCGGTCTCTCCTTCTGAAGATGCTTCACTGGTTTCATATTCGTACAGAGCCAAATTCTGTTAAAAACAAAACAAAAAAAAGATAAAACAGTCAGTGACATAACAAAACAACAACTGATAACATTCTAGACAACTTAAACCGCTGTTCTTTTTTGCTAAAAAAAGAATTCACATAAAACCTTGCACTATTTAAAAATAAATTTAGTTCGATATCCTTTTCTTCTTTGAATTATCCATGAATGAGCAGATTGAGTAATCATGTCTTTCGGTTGCAATCCAAGTGAATTTAGTACAATTAGAGGTTGCAACTTCTAATAAAAGCCGCAGTGTTTCATTTTTAGAGATGGTATATCTCCTTAGCATTGACAATGACATTCCTCTGCTAAGCAGATATAACATATGATCAGAGGCACCTCGAGGTGGTGTAATGGTTAGCAAGCTTGTCTCACTAGAACAATTACAACTGAGTAGTGAGTTTGATACTTACTGGGTGCCCCATAGTTTCGGCCTTGTGCTACGTCTAAGCAATTTTTGGAAAATCACTATAAGATATGATCAGAAACAACAGTCTGAAATGACCATCTTTTATGGCAATCCTTCACTTAAGTGGCATAAAATAAACTACTATTCCTTGAATGGTGTAAAATCAATAAGACCAATGTATATACATTATAATAAAACATTACAACAATGGGTAATAGTGGATTAGACATCAAATAAATGGTTAAAAAAAAAAAAAAAAAAAAATGGGGCTGTTCTTGTAGTGTAGGATCCACAAAATGTTGCTGATAAATAACAACATCATGAAAGTATATCCAGTGGTTGATTTCCTCAATTCCAGCATAAGCAGAGCTGATCCATCTGAAACAATATATAGCTTCAAGACTAAATATATCACACAATCACCCTTTTCAGAATCTCTGCTTGCTGATCTGACATTACAGCTAAGAAACATTCCTGTTTGATATCACTGAATACGCAATGGCCAGGGCACCATTGGCCATGTAGATATTTATGATGAAAAACATTTAAAGATATAAAATATTTTATGCTGTTTAAGTGAAGCAGAAATTTGACAGATAATTTTATGCAGTTTATATGAAGGATTACCTCTTTTATTATGTCCCTACATTACTAAGGTGGGATTTTGGGCCCCGTGTTTACTCCCCTACTACAATTTGACATAATAAGGATATTTACTAAATATAGCTGACACATGACCAAGCAATAAAATAAAGTATAAAGAATAAATTTCATCAATCTTCTCAGTGGGATGAAGGTCAACTTGACTTGAAAAAGATTTTTCCCTATGAGTTCTAACATAGCTCCCTAAGGCTTATAGTAAAGCAGCCCATTAAACAGGCATACCCCAAATTTTTTACAAGCCCAATTTGCAATTTGTAACTATTTAGGCATAACTTTTCATATAATTTGATGTGTCTAGAATTTTTTGTAACAGAAAAAAGTTTCTTCTGTAGCACAAACACTGAAACAACACATGCAAAGGACTCTGGTTTAATACATACTGCAATTTACTGATCTGAACTGTGCTGAGCACAATAGCTTACTCCTGTCCCAACAAACACTTTCCTCCTTTATTCGTTTTGCCAAGCCAGAAAATTAACATCTTGTTCACGCTGTCAGCCTCAGTCATATAGTCATTCCAGTACCAATACTTGTATGGTCTGCAATTTGCTTGTCTTATGTGCAATTTTAAGCAATGCCACTTTGGCCTTCTTGGATCTCCGAGGTAATTCTCCAGCACATTTTTATTTTTTTAAACATTGAGTGAATATTGATCAGTATATATTCAAATATAATAAGAATTGTTTAAATAATGTATGAAATGGATCCCTTGAAAAAATTAAAAATTTTTGCTTTCTGGATATTGGTGATCAGAGCTACCCAGAGACTCCTTTTCTTTTCTTCTCTGTGAATTTCCTTATATTAGTGAAATATTTTGTTAACTTCTCCCTTGTCTTAGACTGGCTGCTGTCTTAGGTTAGAGCTTAGTTTACTCTGTTAGTTAACACATAAATGGAGGAAAGAGAAGAAATTTTTTCATGCCTTTCTCAGGGGGACATTAATACACAAGTGAACACAGTAAACTAAGCAGAAATTTGAACTTGGATAGTCAATCTTAAGTTCTGTGTTGATAACTTATGTTATCCACATGTTCCTATTTGCCAACCTTTCCTTCTGTGCTGATAACTGTTATACTACCCACATGTCCTTATTTTAAATTTAAAATTGTTGAAAGAATTTTTTTGTTGTTGAGAAAATAGTTCTACTGTATCAATTCTTACATGTTATTACATACAGCTAGTCCAATCAGTAAAACTTTTATTAAAACTACATTGCAAATAACATTTCAAAAGTGTTGTATCATGAAATGGATAAGTTGATACACATAAAAGAAGTAGTAATTTATTCTGAAGAATAATATTCTACTAAGAGTCAAGAACACAGTCTACTGGAATAACAGTTAATCGTGAGCTTCACCTCAGTTCTGTTCAACTTTGGTATTTACCCAAAGCTTCCCCACAAGGTGAGATTTGGCACAAGGCCGGTTTTTAATGCGGGGCATTACAAGCATGTATGCTCGGGCAAAAATTCTCTGAGGACCCCCGCATACACAGAACCAGGTGGCTGTCTACCTCCCCAGACGAGACTCGGTCCTTTGGCATAGCCACATCTGGGTTCCTCCCTACCTCTGGGTAGAGAGGTCGACGAGAAGTTCTGTTCAACTTCCACCCTCTCAGTAAGAGAGAGCGTGCTATTTATCTTTTTAGATCGGTTCATCTTGTGGGCGTGCTCTGGTATTCCACAGCATCCCCCTTTTTTGAATTTACTACTTTCTCTGGAGGTTGTATTTTGGGGGGGGGTTATTTGCATAATTCCTGACAATTTCCTTTTTCATTTACTGAAACGTCTCTCGTATGGCCTTATATTAGTGAAATATTTTGTTAACTTCTCCCTTGTCTTAGACTGGCTGCTGTCTTAGGTTAGAGCTTAAGTTTCTTGTTATTTTATTGGATCCATTTCATACATTATTTAAACAATTCTTATTATATTTGAATATATACTGATCAATATTCACTAAAGGCATTGGTACCTTGAATAGGTCACAAATAACCTTCATTTGCTTTTCCTTTCGGTTATTCATATTGTCTTTTCTCCTTATCTGGTTGTGATGTCTCTTAACCATTTTTTCCAGGTCTTTAATGCATCATCTTTAATGCATCAATCATCCAATGTGTTTATCTATGACACTAGCATTTCAAAATTCTTTATTGCGCCTATATTCTTTGAATAAAATCTTTTCTTCTAGTGTATAGGATTTTGTAATTGTGTTTTTTCTTACTTTTTTATTTTCCTTTGTAACAGCTTGTCAAATACTAATTTTATTTTCATTGTGAACATTAATTCTGCCAGTGACAACCCTGAATTTGTACTTGGGTTTGGTGTCATCCGATATACTCTTAAGAATTGTGGTATCTTGTCAATGGATTAGTTTCCGTCTGACTTTTCCAATGCTCACTTGAAAGTATTCACAAATCTTTTTGATTGGCCATTAGATTGTGATATGGTGCAGTAGTCAGATGTACAATTAAAAAAAAAAATTACAAAAATCTTTGAACTCTTTTGTCATGAATTGTGTTCCATTGTTCAACACAATTGTATCTGGAAAGCTGAATCTTGCAAAAAGTTAATGCAAAAATTAATTAATTAATTAATTAATCAATTAATTTAATCAATTAATTAATTATTGAATTAAAAAGTTAATGCAAAAATTTTATCGTACTACTACATGTAGGATTTTTAAATTTTATCACCTCTGTCTGCTTTGAAAAACTGTTAACCACAATCAAATAGTATTGCCCCTTTATTGAACCTGCAAAATCAATATGCAGTCTTAGCAAAGAATATTTTCAGAATATTGTGTTAATTTCCCAGTGAAACCTTTTTCACATACCTAGTGTGTATGGTTCAATTTATATATCTACTAAAGATAAAGATAGCCTAATGTATTTGTCTGTAAAGAGAATCAATTGTCACAATTCAAAAGGTTTTGAGAATTTGAATAAAAAATTTATCCAATCAGAAAGTTTCTTGTTATTTTTTATTAATGTTGGTCAACAAAAAAAACTTTCCACAGCTGCAAGTTATGTCAAATAACAAAACATTCAGGGAAAGAAGTAAACTTTTCTCTTTAAAATTAATATTGCTTGTGGCATCTGTTAATCTCAAGAGACCTGATGTAATGAATATGCATACACCTGGGTTCTCCCTCACAGTAATATGATTGGCTGGTGTCAGCCATAAATACAGACTGATGTGGAGGTACATGGACTACACCTATTGCCTGCCACTATGACGAGGACCAGTCCATTATGATTACCTGCTAGATTGTCCTACCTGGTTACAGTAGTCAACAACCACTTTGCTACTTCGAACAAATATATCCCTTTCCGGGACATATCAAGACCATAGATCTGTGCCCAAAGAGTTACGCATCAGCTGCTGATGGTGGTGCATCATCCATTATGGCTGTACAGGCCCACATGGGAGTGAGTCACAATTGTAATGAATGTATGTGAAGATGCTCTCCTCTGATGTCACCATGTTGTTTTCTTTCCTTTGAGCACACTTCTCCCTGGTGGCAAACTTCCATTTCTTTTCTTGCTTCAACCCTTGGTGTAAACATTGTCCCCAACGTCTTCCCAACTCTTGATGTCCATTGCACTCAGGGCCCATTTTTAGATGTCCTTGAAGCACCCTTGTACCCTCTTGCCAGTGGCTAGTTCCTTATACAGAAGGAGCTTCAGCTCTTCCATCATTAGACTGTTGCTTTCTGTGTTTTGCCTTTGCAGTGAGGTAATGCTAAAGTGTCCTCTCTAGGGTGCAATCCTGGGCAGGGTTTTATGAAAGATCGACAGTTGCCCATGCAACATATCTCCCCTCTCCATGCCACTGATTTGTCTAAGGGGAAGGTAGAACCCAATACAGTATATATAATTATATAATATATAATTAATATTACTTAATGCATATCTCTAACAGATAAAATCCTGTCAAACGAGTTGAAGTAAAACCTTTAACATGATAGACTTGTTCACAGGAAAATAATGCCTACTACATATGGTTGTTAAGAGGTGTTGAAAAATTTTCAGCCTGACCCATTTTCAAAAATCTGAATAAACATTAGAATTTTTTCTTATATGTGAAAAGCTTTTATGGGGGGAGGGAGTAAAAATTTTTTTTCAATATATATATATATATATATATATATATATATATATATATATATTACAACGGATTACATATCTTACTGTTCTTACTTTTTTATTTATATATATATATATATATATATATATATATATATATATATTAAACGGATTACATATCTTACTGTTCTTACTTTTTATTTATATATATATATATATATATATATATATATATATATATATATATATATATATTACAACGGATTACATATCTTACTGTTCTTACTTTTTTATTTATATATATATATATATATATATATATATATATATATATATTACAACGGATTACATATCTTACTGTTCTTACTTTTATTTATATATATATATATATATATATATATATATATATATATATTACAACGGATTACATATCTTACTGTTCTTACTTTTTATTTATATATATATATATATATATATATATATATATATATATATATATATTACAAATCTGGATTACATATCTTACTGTTCTTACTTTTTTTTATATATATATATATATATATATATATATATATATATATATATAACAAACGGATTACATATCTTACTGTTCTTACTTTTTTTTATATATATATATATATATATATATATATATATATATATTACAAGATTACATATCTTACTGTTCTTACTTTTTTTTATTTATATATATATATATATATATATATATATATATATATATATATATATATATATATATATATATATATATATATATTACAACGGATTACATATCTTACTGTTCTTACTTTTTATTTATATATATATATATATATATATATATATATATATAATATATTACATATCTTACTGTTCTTACTTTTATTTATATATATATATATATATATATATATATATATATATTACAATTTACATATCTTACTTTTATTCTTACTATTTATTATATATATATATATATATATATATATATATATATATATATTACAACATATTACATATCTTACTGTTCTTATCTTTTTATTTATATATATATATATATATATATATATATATATATATATATAACGGATTACATATCTTACTGTTCTTACTTTTATTTATTTATATATATATATATATATATATATATTATATATATATTACATATATTACTGTTCTTACTTTTTTTATTTATATATATATATATATATATATATATATATTACAACGGATTACATATCTTACTGTTCTTACTTTTTATTTATATATATATATATATATATATATATATATATATATATATATCTTACTGTTCTTACTTTTATTTATATATATATATATATATATATATATATATATATATTACATATTTCTTACTTTTTATTTTTATATATATATATATATATATATATATATATATATATATATTACAAATCTGATTACATATCTTACTGTTCTTACTTTTTTATTTATATATATATATATATATATATATATATATATATATATATATATATATATATACATATATATACACACACACACACACACACACACACATTTATATACACACACATATATATATATATATACACACACACACACACACACACACACACACATCACACACACACACACACACACATCACACACACACACACACACACACACACACACACACACACACACACACACATACATGTTCATCATTTTCTTTAGCAAAGGAGGTTTGGTCACACTTACACAATGTTATCCAAGTTTATAAACATCTGAGTGGTTGCTGAAAAATTCTCAGCCCAATCCACCTCCTGATCAAATGACCAAATATTTTTTTAATCCTTTCTTAATTATGCCTAGAACTTTTTAGCACCTCCTTGTATTACCTGTTGGTCAATTATCATATTTCCTCCTATTGAGGACACACCCTACTTTTGGCTCATAAAATTTTGAAAAAGATAAAAAAATAAAGCAAAATTAAAAAATAAACATAAAATCAATTAAAAGGCTTTATCTAAGAAATAAATAAATAACTTAAGAGAGTTGTCTGAATTTCAGACAAATCATGATGTTTACAACACAAAAGAAGCCTGTATTTCTTAGATGAAGCATTAACATTATTAACAATATTTTAAATAGTTTTTCTCTAACTTTATTTTTATTGCCCATGTAGTAGTATGTATAATAAGGTGAAATTGTCTCAATTTCTTAGATGAAACATTGTTTTGATATTTTAATGATTTTGTTTTTATTGCAATGTAGCAGAATGGATCAGAGAAAAGAAAAGTTTAATAATGCATATAATATTACATAATTCTGTTTAAATACTATTATTCAATAAAAAGGAAAAAAATAAAAAAAGTGTATATATACTTATTCTAATATTTTATATTATCTTTTCTAAATCTTGTTGTCACAGCAGAGAATAAAACATAATGAAAGATGCCATGTATCCTGGGTACCATGTGTTTGAACTATTACACTCAGGGTGACATTTTAATTCTAGGACAAAGTGCCTGAGGAACAGATCAAATTTTATCCTCAGGTCATATGTAAATTGAATGCTACCATATGCTGACAATTTTTTTTTGTGCATATTAGTACACCTGGGGATGACTGTCCAATTTTATTGTGCATTGCACAGTAAGAAGAATAAATAAATATTTGTTTAATTCATTTGTCATGACTGATGAACATACAGAAAGTCCAAGTATATTTTTAAAAAATAGAAAAAGAAAAAAATCTTAGAAGTGAGGAATTTATTATTATTCAAATTATATAAGCATTCATCTATATTTTAATGTATGAATCATTTCTATCATTTCAATATGAACGTTATAACACCTACACAAAAAAAAAAGAGAAAAAAAAAAAAGGAAATGATGAGGTTTTTCATGGCAAGGGAGACAACTTTAACACACTATACAATTTATCAATGAATTAACAGCTTATCTCCAGTCATCAATGACATATCCCAAATTTGGCTTGCAAGACTTTAAAAAAATATTGATACTGGAAAATATAGTAATGTCAGAAAACAAAAAAAAAAGAAGTTAAAATTCATTTTGCTAGTGTAAGAAAGAAATTATGTAAAGTAATTGGACGTGGTTAAGTGAAATTAGCAAAAATGCCCCCAAAAAGGAATTGACAAAGTTTTCAACAATTAAAAAAAGAAAGAAAATAACAGGACAAAGTTATATATATATATATATATATATAAAAAGAAATATAGTCTTAAGGTGTGCTATATTTATCGGATAAAGTGCTCAATATCAGAGATAGAGCGTGTGTAAATATAAAAGTGAACATTGAAGTGAACACTTAGAGGTGACAGTCTGTTTCATGCTAGACACAATTGTCAGGCCATGAGTGCTGTTTTTTCTCAGTTATTTATATATACGGGTATTTTGCCGGAAGTCATTTATTTGTTTATTTATTTATTTGGGTTAAATTATTTTGCTTGTCTTTATTTATTTTTATTTTTTTAATATTTTTATTTCTTATCTTATATATTTATTTTTTATTTTAATCAGTGTTTTATTAACGTAGTAAAAATTTGTTTATATCGCTTATTTAGTAGTTTTGTTTTGGTTCGGTTTGGGAAGATAATTAAAGCTATTTATTCAATTTTGGGGCTGATTGTTGTAGTTTATTCTAACTATTATTTTGGCGGGAGCAGTTTTTAACTTATTTATTACTTCATGTATTTATTTGGATTGATTATCTTTATTTGTTTTTTTTCTAACAGTTAATTTATCGGGATTGGTTTGTTAGTTTATTTATTTGGATTAATATATTTTACTTGTTTTTTATTATTTATTTATTATACTGTATATTTTTTATTTACTTTTCGGTTTTTGATTTTTAAGTAACATAGTATTTTTTTTTATTGTTATATAACAGTTATAGCTATGTTTTTCATCTGACTTTTGGTTTGATTTTTATAGTCTAACTAATATTTTGGTCATAATGGTTTGTTAATTTGTTTATTATTTACTTTATTTATTTGGGTTCATTGATTTTGTTTTATTTTTTATTTATTTATTCTATTTTGTCTATTCTAACAGGTGTAATTTGGTAATTTGTTTGGGTTAATTTATTTTACTTATTTTATTGTCATTTTGTTTATTTGTTTTATTTTATTTTTTTCAGTTTTCGATTTTTAAGTAGTGTAGTAAAAATTTGTTTTCATGTCTGCATTTTGAGATGCATTTATTTAATAATTTATTTTGTTCTGGGAAGGTAATGATAGCTATTTTTTCCTCCAAGCAAAGTTTGCAAGTTTAGGATTGGTTGTTGTAGGCTGATGATCTTTTACTTATTTTCCGAGATATTTTTGGTGTGATGTGTGTTTTGTTTTTAATTTTATCGTGGCTTGGTATATTACATTGTTTTGTAAACAATTACCATTTAAGGGACATTCATTCTTTATTCTGCAGTTACACATGGGTTTAATTTGTTCGTGTGGTTTGTTGATAGTTTTCCTGTTGTGCTTTTTTATTATTTGTGCCATGTTCTCGGTGCAACTGTAGCCGATTTTTACTGTGTTTTTGTTGATTATTTTGTGTAGGTTGCTTGATTCTGGGAAGTGTTTGTGTAAGAGTTTGAAGAATATTTTTCCTACGTTTGTTTTTATGTTTCTGCTGTAAGGTGGGTTGAACCATATGATGTTTCTTTTCCTGTTGGCCTTTTTTGTGTTCTGTGGTGAGTATGTGAGTGTTGCTGGGAATCCACTATCTTTTAGGGCTGTTTCGTAATCTTTCTTAGCTTTGTTAAATATGGATTCATTGGAGGAATTGTCGGAAAGCCTGCGGTTAATTGATTTTGGTATCTGTTTGATTATAGAAGGTGGGTGATTGGAGGATGTGTGTATATAGAGTGGTTTATCATTGGGTTTTCTATATGGTTTATATGTGCCTTTTCTTAGGTTGAAGGTAACATCTAGAAAATCTACTCCGTTTAGATTAGTTTTTATATCTATGTCGAATCCATTATTTATGAAAATCTTTATTATTGCTTTTCTAGTTTTGTCTGGGTTTTGTTTGTTACAGTTTCTTAAGATTATGAGACCGTCGTCCCTGTAGAATTCTGTGTCATTTGTATCTATTATTTTGCTTAGTTCATGTAGTAAGTATATACCTATGATTTTGCAGGTCTCTGCACCATCAACTTAGCTCAGGAAGAAATAATAATAAAACCAAACTAAATTAACATCATTAAACACTCCCATAAATCATTACTATTTCACAATGAAGAAGCATGGATAAAGAAAGATGGGATCTTTGACACTACAATGGGAAGTTTTGACTAAGTGTTGACTTCAATGTTCACTTTATATATATATATATATATATATATGTATGTATGTATGCATGCAACACAAAACTAGGCAAAGTGATAAGGCAAAAAGTTCACAAAGTCAGAATGGTGTGTTTATGTGCATACAGTCAAGTGATTGTAACATTCTGATAACAAAAATATGGTGGATGAGACTGAGAAGTGGCCATTTTGTTGGTTCGGAAGAAATCCCAGCATGCATCTGTATGATTTGTCTATAAATCTGGGGATGGGGATGTTTTTGCAGCCATTTCCTCACAACTGGAACCAACAACTTGAAACTATGAAAGATCCAAGTAAATAAATGTTTATTTGAGCACAAGCAAAGTATAACAATTTGTAAATTAACTAAAATATCTATGAAAATGGCCATAGGTTTAACTTTATATTTTTCTTCTGTGAAAAACAAAAAAAAACATTTTGATATCACATGTAATCATCAAGATAAATCTTTAAATTCATAATGAATGAAAACAAAGTTTAAGCTTGTACTTTTTTGTTAATCTAAAACAGAAAAAAAAGCAATTACTATTTACCATTTCCACGTGCTCATCATCACTTTCAGCATTTTCAATGTTGAGTTCGTCTGGGGTCATCTCAGCAATAGATTCATTAGCTTTGGCAATTTTGGGTAAAAATGCTTTTGCAGCCTCTAACACTGTAAAATAGATGATCAAGAAAACTTAGAATATGGACAGATGTTAACAAAATTCATTATTTCAAAGATTTGACTTTTTTTTATTAATTTATCTTCCATTTTATTATTGTTGCTTCTTAGTGTAACACTTGAGTTGTCTTATATTCTAAAACTATCAAGTAACCAATTGTTATGTAGTACGAAAAGGTTTTTCTTCCTCCGTATGAATCCGAATCCATGTCACCAAATTGTTATGTAGTGTGCGAAATAGTGGAGGCTTGTATTTGTACTAAGTTGGTCCTAAAATAGGTTCGATGTACAAAACGTTAGGAACTTGATATAATAGTTAATGACGCAGCAATCTAGTTGTGGTGGCTGATACTTTAGTATCCGACTAACGGTTGTCCGACATTGACTGACTGACCAACTCACTGCCAACTCAGCGACTGCTGCTACTACTCCTACTTATTATAGGTGGGAGAGTCTATTAACTATAGAATAGGTGTGTTCCAGTATAACACCAATATAAATTGGAAATAAAATATTCTCCAACTAGATTTGAACTCACATCCTATATGTTTGGAATCCTTTTTGATTCGTTCATGGAGACTGACCAGCTGTATGTTCCATATCTCTTAAGAACATTATGGTTCTCTTCAGTTTCTTGTTGCACTCTGAGTAATACTTGCTTCTTTACAACTTCTATGTTGGTACACTTATTTAACTTGATCTTTATTCGTATAGAAGTGCCTTTGTACCTAGTACAGATTGTAAATCCTTTGTGACACTATTGGAAAAGTGCTAGTAAATTGAAAAAAAAAAAAAATAACTAGAAGACAGAAAAAACACTAATATCCGATAGACTGAAGATACGTTGATGACCAGATGAGGAAAAAATGAAAGAAAAGGATATTTGTTTTTTTTTTATGGATAATTAAATTTTTTGTCTGTCAAAATGTGATAAGACTTCCCAAATCAAGAGATTGTTCCCTTTTTGTCACTTGTTGGCCACAGGGTTGATGAGAGGAAAAAAAAAAAAAAAAAAAAAAAAATAAATCCCAGATGCGAAAATGACCACATACAAAAAGCATGATAAGAAAGAATTTTGAATGATAATTAAAATTTGTCCATTTGGGCTAGACCATGCTTAGCCCTTAGGGGACAGGTTTGATCAGGTGACCAAGGAGGAGAGGCCCCAGGTGGAATTTCAGAGAAGGCAGAGAATTTGCCACACTCCTCAGGCAATGATGGTGAAAGACACTCACACAAAGCAGGACGGAGAAGGCCCAGGTAGAATTTCAAGGAGGAAGGAGGGGCTCCCAATATTTGGACATTTGCAGGGAGAGCCGTGATTGGTTGTTGGGGAACGCTGGCATACCCAGAGCACATCATGCCCCACCCTTGCACATGGCTCCATAAAAACAGAATGCCAAGTAGATGGAGACACACATAGCAGGTAGACACTATGGCAGGGACACAGCAGAGAGAGAGAGACTGCTGAGATGAGACTGAACTAAGAGACGAGAACCACCCCTTTGCCTGATCTCATGTAATTTGCAGTCTTGAAGAAAAAACGTCTGACTTAAAGCCTTGTTCCAGAAGTCTTGTTCAATACCATAACAACAGTGTGTCATAATAATTGGGAAGGGTCGATAGTTAATGCATAGAGAACATAAGCCTGCTTAAGCCATCAATAACTGTACTATCAACTTTGTATCACGGAGTTGTATATAAATATTTTATTTTCGTCTAATTTATTTTTTTTTCTTTTGTGTGACTTTACTCTGACTGGACCACACCAACTCATCGATTCCAGTCAACCATTCGAACCACGCCAGTCTTGCAATCAATTAATCACAACATGGGGCAAGATAAGACTTTCGCTGAAGCGATCAACTCTATGATCAGCTGAGGGAATTGAGCTTGAATATGGAGCAGCCAGGGTAGACATCATACTTTCCATGTAGAGCAAGCTTTCCAAATATTTCAAGAAGTTCTCTGTACTTTATCAAATCATTCTGTGTAAATCTTTCTACTGTTCATTCTGATAGGCTTATAACCTTGAAAATTGCATTTCTTGTTGTTCCAGGATCTTAAACAGAAAACATATTGCTCATTTTCTCTTTCTATCCATTAGAATACTAATTATTAGTTTCATTATGTGGTTCATCAGTTTGCATCCATTTTCACTTGATTTCTTTAGCAATGTTATGAAAATTTCTTCCTAGATCCACTGGTATTTCATTGCTGTTGTATATTTGGTTTATCACTAACCAGTTATAAAAAAAAAAGTTAGTGTGTACAGTCAAGCATGACAAGCAGCAGCATACATCAACAGGCAGGTTAGGATTAAGGCTCCAGGTTCTCCACACAGAATTGCTTTATGGGATAATAGCCTAGTGGATTAAAGCATTAGTTTGTGATAGAGTAACTGCTGGGCAATGTGTATTTGGACTCAGTGGAAACAAGATGAACAATAACTGAGCAGCAGTGAATATGAACTTGATGTGATATGCTACTGTTCATGTCCAGGGATAAGAACTACCTACTCCTGATTAAATAAAGATTCAGTTCAAAATTCATGGAAGTTTACCCAATTCAACAATCACCTGATGAGGGCACAACAAAGATAAAGTGTAAATAATGTAAATTCAGAAAGAAACAAAAAATAAATAAAATTGTCTATATTTCTGAGATGAGCTATTGTAATAATTTACATTATATACATTGTTCAGACTGTTGTCCTCATCTTTCTTGCCATATTCACATTTTGGCCATTGTATGCTCTGGCCTTCTTCAAGTGATGAGAATTTTGAACTGAACCCTTTATTTCATCTACTGAGATAGATTGTTCTTGTTTCACACCAGCTGAGTGCCTCTGAAGAGTCAATACTAAACAAGGGTCTCAACTTTGCCACAACTATCAGGCAGATAACATACTTGGACATCATTGTCTGAATAAAGGAAATAGCCTTGAACATCCCTCAGCCTTGAGTGGATGAGCTAAGATGGAAAGTGAGACAGATACTGGAGAAAGCCAAGTCTCCCAAATCAAACATCATGAAACTGGAGAGGCTAGCAATTAGAACTATACAGATGAATGAAAACATCATGCTACCAGCTGACAAAGGCAGTGCAACTGTAGTGATGTACAAATTGAAATATACAGAAAAACTGGAAGGCCTCATTAGAAATGGTAGCTACAGTAAAGAAAAATCCAACAATGAAAACAGAACAAAAACTGTCGCAGATCCTAATCAAGAACGAGGACTACTTCCCACCTAAGATATACAGGCAGTTGTCGCAGCATTACACTAAGCTGCCTCACATATATGGTCTCTCTAAAATTCACAAAGATGACATTTTGTTCAGGCCAATTGTTAGCTGCCAAGTTTGTGAGTGCCACCCTCTGAGTCACTTCCTTGTAGATATAATTGATCCATTAATAGGAAAGTCACCTTCATATGGCCAAAACTTTGCCAATAATCAAAGATGCTCCTATCCAATCCAACCAGATGGTGAGCCTGGATGTGGTGGATTTGTTCACCAAGGTACCCATGAAGGAGGCAGTATTGGTAGTTAGGGACAGACTGGCTTGGGACTCATCCCTAGGAGAACATACCAGTATATCAATAAATAACCTGATGGAGATGCTGACATTCTGTATGCAAACAACACACTTTGGAATGAGATCAAACAATGTGTCTTATTCCATTCAGAAGTGAGTTGAAGGCTTAGCAATGGGATCATCATTATTGCCAGCAATGGCAAACATATATATGGAATACTTCGAAGAAATGGCATTAGAATCCATATCACTAAAGCCAACTCTTTGGCTGAGACACATAGATGAAACCTTTATACTCTGGCCACACCAGGAAGAGGTCTAGCTACTACTGGACTGTATGAACTCAATAAGATCATTGATACAGTTCAAAATGGAGAAAGAACATGACAACAAACTCGCATTCCTGAATGTACTAATACCCTGAACAGAGCATGGATTCAAGACATCCATATACCACAAGCCAACATTTACCAGACAATATGTCAACTTCAATTCCCACCACCCATACAGTGTAAAGAAAGGGATCGTCCACTAAAGTCATAAGTGGTGACCCAGAGACATATGAACAAGAAATGGTCAGTATAAGCAATACCCTACAATGTAACAACTACCCTGGGTACATAACAGCTCTGACAAACTGGGATAAAAGGGTACAAGAGGATAACACCATTCGGAAAACAACTTTGCTCCGCCTATGTGAAGGGATTATTGAAAAAAATACATAAGATCTGTGGTTCATATAACATCAGTATGACCTTCAAAAGTGGTTCAACACTTCGCAGACACCTCTTCCAAGTAAGACCCACCTGTTCAACTGTGGTAAGATCTATAATGGAGAAACAGGCTGCCAGTTAAGGCAAGATTACAAGAATATTGTAAAGCTGTAACACAAGGGGAAATAGAAAAATCAGGTGTAGCTGACCACATATAGCGGGAAAAGAGAGATTACTGCCCCCTGTGGGAGGAGGTTGAAATAATAGACAGAGAACATCACTGGAAAATGCGAAAACTTAAGGAATCAACATGTATGTTTGGTCACAAGAATTTCCTTAAGCCAGCCAAGCATAGAAATGAATACAATATGGGAACCAGTAATATGGGGTGCTAGAGAAAAGCAATGACAACAACAAAAACTGCAATATGAGGTCTGGTAAAAAATGATTGCTGAGACATGATGTTTATAAGTTCCAAATATTCATACACTGATGTCCTTAAGGACACATGTCCCAGTAGATAAAAGTGTTGGTTGTATCCAGTGACTTGATCCAAAGAGTTGTGAGTTCAATATCTGGCTACTTGGAGAGTTAACTTAAAGGGAGATAACCGAGACATCCGGAAGAGGCATGGCACGTGGAACTAGAAAAATCTACCCTGGTGGCCAAAATAAAGGGTTCAGTTCAAAATTCCACTCACTGGAGAAGGCCGGAGTGTACAATGAACAAAACGTTGCAAACATGGCAACAAAGTTGAAGACAACCTGTCCGAACAATGTAAATAGTATAAATAAATAAAATTGTATTGCTGTATTCATTCTTATTTGCTTCTCCATGCCATATTCTTTACTTTCTAACTTTCTAGTAGCAGAAGGCAATATTAAAATTATGCTTCATCAAAAAATTCAAAATGGCTTTCCTGATATAGATTTGAAAGTTGCATCTGTTAGTCTTGGGAGACTATGGAATCTACTGGGTGTGGTTAGATAATCCTTGTTGCAGACGCTTGCTCAGGCACATTTTGAGTTTCATCAACACCCACAGAGCTAACTTGTGTTTTTTACTGCAACTATGCTGAGTGGACCATAGTTACAGGAGAGACTGAAAGCATGATCTGGCCTGATCATTAGTTGAACAAAGCTAGCAGACTCAAATCCTCAGTCATGATGTCTTGTGACTTTGTGTCAACAGAATCATAGACAGCTTCCAAATAGTTTTGTCTACCAAATTTCCTTCATAAGTCTTAAGTTGACCTGTTGTATGGTTTTTCAGTCAATCTAAAAAGTGACTTGACCAAAAGAGTTCAATCCCTGATCACAGCAGAGAGAACAAAAACTTAGAGGGTTGAGTTACTGAAGTGAATTAACTGAAACCAAGATATCAAAAAAAAAGATACCCTCGTGGACTAAATTAAGGGCTCAGGTCACTTTTTAGATTACTCTACAGGACCATGTGTCCTTTGAAATTCCAATGTATATCACCTGAAGAAGGTTGGAGTGTACAACGGCCAAAATGTTGTGAATATGGTAATAAAAATGAAGACAACAGTCCAAGCAGCGTAAATAGTGCAAACAGTTAAAATACCACATCTCAGGAATATAGACAGATATTGTTTAATAAAATTACCATATTTAATGACATAAGTGTCAACTTGCAGTTAATGTTACAGGCATTGGGTAAAATACATATATTTGTAGTTCACAACATCTGGGGGAAAGCTTAGCCTATAAGGTACTTCAACTTTGCAAACAAGACCTTGGAAATCTTTATTGTGCCTTTTTTTTTAAAATAATAATAAAAGCAAAAAACACACAATGGGAGTTATTAAATAAGATAACTTTATTCAACAATTGCATAATATAGTCAGCTGAATGGATAAGAATTCAAGAAAAGATAATTAAATCAAAAGAAATTTGGTATGAGATTCTGAGAATATTTGTACATTGATGTAATATCAATAGAAACACCACCACTGACTGGCATAGAATGTATCAGATTATTTGTTGAAGTTCATTATTTTATCATGGTCTATTTACATTATTCAAAGTTGTCATGGGTCTGTTCATATGACAGATGGCTGTCTAAAAAGCCTGCTAATATATGTAAATGATATGATTATATTTATTTGTGCATGTAGTTAGTTTCTATTTGTCCTTAATTATTGGATTACCAATAATAATAAAAAAAAATGAACTGGTAAATAGAATACTTTTGACAATTTTATTATTCCTTATCTAATTCCTGGAAAACTTGCTGGCATTATAGCTATCATAGTTCTGGAATTTCTAAAGTAATTAATAAAATTGTAACACTTGGATACCAAATGATTCTTGCAATTATGAAGTTTTATAAATTTACCAAAAACAATTTTAGGTGAAGCAGATGGCATCTCTTAGTTTAGGACTTTCAATGTGTTTATTTAACCCATTCTGTTTATAAAAGAAAAAAAGTACTCTCAATTTGGATGTTCACTTTTTCTCAGCTAAATCAACTCCCTAGTAGGACACTGCAAACAGTTTTCAGAAGACTGTAATAATACTTAATTCTAACAAAACTAATTATTTTGCATTTAGATATCATGTATCATTCTTTTATTTGAAATGATTCTGTATTGATCTTATGTAAGACTCTTGTTTTAGATTGAACATCCATTCATGACCATAAGTTCTGTAACCCATTAGAGACATAGGTGCACCACATGTACTGCAGCTGTAGCAGAATTGGTGTTTCCTGGGCAAGATCACATGACAGGGCCCAACCCTCTCTAGGCTGGTTTGAATTCAAAGTTTTCCATCACCTAGACTAGTTGCCAACAAAGGCTATTGGACCCAGCTTGTCCTGCTATTTACCCATAACTAGGAGGGAGAAGAGATGGATTCATGCCTTTCCCAAGCGTATTATCATGTAAGTGAATGTAATAAACTTGACTGAATTTGAATTTGGCTCTCAGATTCCTCAATCTGAGCCACTATCCATTATTCCACCATGCCCCCTGAAAACATAACCAGCTTTTAAAGAATATGTTTATGATATAAACATATTCTTTAAAAATGGCCATGTGTTTTCACAGTCAGCTGCTTATCTCCCAAATGGGAGACATTTAGTTTCCTGGGCACATTTGAGGAATGCATTCTTGTTTTAATAACAAGATTCAACCTGGCACATCCTAATCAACAATCAGCATGAACGCAGAGGACCATTTGAATGCCTCACAAGTAGACGCCATTGTTTGAACCTGTGTGCATCTATGTTGTCTTATACTTGCTCTTCAGTTGGAACATAGTGTTATCAATGAATAACTCTACCTCCTCACACAACTAGAGAAGTACCATACCATTTCTGTTACACTTCACATTAAAATCATCAAAAATGACAATTTTATCAACCTGACAAACTTAAAACACTTTTCAGTGTTTCATAAAAATACATCTTTTCTTCTTGAATTGCATTTATAGTTGGTGCATAAACACTAACTATGGTTACATAATGTCCTTTCATGGTGAGGCATTTGCATTGTCATCAAGCAGTCATTTATAGTAGTAACTCTTCTAGACTTTTTACAAGGGAGCTCTTGACTGCAAAGGCTACTCTCATCTCTATACTTTCCAATAAAATGTGTAGCCACCAGGTCTCTCAGATAATCTACTCTCATTACTTTAATATCAATGTTGAGTAGTAGATAGTTGCAATGAGCCTGGTCCAGAACAAGTCAAAGTCCCTACTCATCTGTGCAGCTCAATTTCCCTACTCATCTGTGCAGCTCAATTTTCATTCAGGTTTTTGACCACACATACAAATTAGAGATAGTTTTAAAAGAGCCAGAACCATGTATGCACTTTAACTTGCAAATGGCGGCTCTGAGTTAGTATTTTTTTTGTCCTATTTCACCACAAGTTGTATTGTTGTAATTCCTTAACTACCAACACAATTCCTCTATCAGATGAATCCATATCAGAGTTCTCACATTGCAACAAGCAACATTTATTGATTTTATTGCAGTACCTGGCCTAAGCTGCAATGCTCTAGGATACCTGTTGGGCCAAACCCTCCAATGTTCCAGAGTTTTTATTGCCATAACATTATAATGAGCCTTCATTAATTATAATCACCTTTTTTGGCTATGGCCACCCACTCTGTGATATCAAGCAATTCCTCTGCATGAAATTTTTAAAATGGGTTCAATTGCCTTCTCTAAGCAAGAATGGCAAGTACCCCAAAAAGAAGAACCTGTCAACATCATTGGATGCTGCCAAACTGCAGGTGTTGTATCAGAGTTTTCCTTCTCCAAGCTGGATACCTTAACAAAGGCCAAGATTTTGAACATTCCCAGTGAGCTTACTGTTCAGCTGATTACCAACACAGGTATTTCAACATCACAGAGCCTGCATACATACATGCATGCATATGATAAAATGACTGGAATGAAATATGTGAACAAAGACATAGATATTTGATTCTTGTGTGCTGTGATTTTTGTGTTTTCTTATAAATGTAAACTTGGTCTGGTTGAATGATAAAAGCATTATCAAATTAGTCAATAATATGAACTGATTTTCAGAATTGTTGTGTATTACAAAAAGTATCAAATATACTATGTTGACTATATATATATATATATATATATATATATATATATATATATTGGTGGCTGTTACCTTGTTGCCGAGTATGACCATCACAAAATATCACTGAAAGACTCTGTATCAAAAATAATTGTTCAAAAACAATTCTTCAAAATATATTTATTTGAATTGTAAATTATTTGAATGAAAATTAATCGAAAGGACAATTATACTAAATGATAATTATTCAAAATACCTATGTTTGAAATACATATGTGGTCTTGCTTTGAGAGAGTCGATGCTGATTTACCTCGAAGTAATAATGCTCTTGAAGGATGGTATAGCAAGTGCCATCCTGTTATCCTACAATATGGAAATTCTTAGATGCTTTTAAAAGCAGGACTGGTGCCAGGCTCTTGCCACTCCCTGCAAAAACTTTGATACAGGCCCCCCTTTTCTACTACATATCGATGTCAAACTTCCCAAGCTGAGGGCCACAAACCATCTAAGTAAAATTTTTAAATTACAAAAAATCAGGGAATTATCCAATTTAAATGAAAATTTCATTACATATTCATTAATTATCTACTTTTATAATGTATAGGTTTTTTTATTTAAAAAAAAATCTGAGAAAATGTTATTCGTTTTGTAATAACCACCAATATTTTCATGACTAAATTTTACTTGAAAAAAAAAAAAAAAAATGTTTTTAAGTCGTAAATTTTTACATTTCCGTAAAGATTAATCGGCAATGCATCTCCTCTGAAAAAAAAAAAAAAAGTTTTACAAGTTTTAAAAGTTTTTATCCCTTTGTTTCCAGTTTAGGATTGGCTTTCCAGCTCATTCAAAATTTTTCTCATTCTTTCACCTCCAGTCGCCCCCTTGAATCTTAGCGGCATTATCCCCTTTCTTGGAGTAAATTGATAAAAAAAAAACAAAAAAAAATGATGAGAAAATATTAAATAGGAGTAATAATTACAAATGATAATCAAACATTATTAATAAAAGTGGCAAATTTTGTACTGACAACTAGAGTAGAACTGTGAATTAATTTAAATAATGATTTCTATTTCATCCTTGCATAACATTGCTTCATTTTGAGCTTCTATACAAGATAGGCCTCAAATATTTTCCATATTATTCATGATTATAGACAACAGTTTGAATATGACAAGAATATTAAACAGGCTACATTAAAAAAAAAAAAAAAAACCTCTACAAGGGAAAAAAAAGAATATTTTACAAAATCAATTGTCCTATGTTATTTCAGGCTGTAATTATGAGGTTTTCAATTTTTTTTTTTAATGAAGAAAAATTTGTTTGAGGCTGGTGTAATTTAATGTTATTTTTATTTTTAACTTTTAATCTTTTTGCATATGGAAAAGATTAAAAGTTAAATCTCATCAGATTTGAAATATTAAAATTGATTTAAGAAATATTTTGATAGAAAATTATTATTAAAACAAAAATTTAACTGATTACTTTAGATATTGCACAATTATAATCCTTCAGGGTTCAGCAGAAAATTTTATTTTATATGCAATAAACAGTTGTTTGTGAAAATATATACATTTTTTTCACAATGAATTCATTGATTATTGTTGAAAGATTCCCCATTATGCAAAAAATATTTTTTTCATGATTACTGAAGCTGAAAATAAAAAAAGGTCAAAACCAACTAAATTTTAAAATTTGAATAATCATACTTATTATAAAACCCAGGTTGTGTGTGTGTGTCTGTTCGTTTATATATTGGATTGGATTTCCTACATGTTTCAACCGATTTCAACAAAACTTCACAGGACTATGTAAAATTACCTTGCAGTGGTTCTGACAGTGCCAAAAATTGGAAAAACACAATTGTTTTTGCATGAAATCAATTTGAAATCATGATTAAGAAGAGGCATCACTGTCGCCAGAATGAAAGGGGGACAACTCATATCGAGTTATACTTATTAAACCCAGGTTGTTTGTGAGTGTGTGTGCTCGTTTATATATGGGATCAGATTTCCTACATTTTTCAACCGATTTCAACAAAACTTCACTTTTTTTTGGCAGGTAGTGTTTCTTATTGTCTTGCACACTTTTTTTCTTTACTTTTTCATTCAGAATGCTTTAAAAATTCCATTTACAAGACAATTGTTTAAAATCTATTCAATCGGTAGACTCATAACGATTGAAAACAATGTTTTTGTTTGAGTTTGACCAATTCTTAAAAAAAAATAATTAAGACATGTGTGCCCGTCAACCTTAAACAATCTTTGTCAATTTTATTTTTCAGTCTTTATGATGGTCGATACTTGATCTATTTCTTACTGTTACATCCCCGGGCAACGCCGGGCTCTACTGCTAGTTAATGAATATAATTGATGTCAATTTTTAAAATAATTTCTTCAGTCTCTTCTTTATCAAACTATTTAGCAAAAGACTACGTTCTACAATCAAATTATATATTCAATCATTCAGTACCTTTTTTTTTTTGATTTTCTAGGGTGTTTTGAACACCCCACAAAATGTTTTTCATTAATATTTGACAAGTGGAAAGTTAAGTTTTCATCATTAATAAAGTAGCTTTCTGAATACATCTGCCAAATTACTATAAGTAGTTTCTGGATTTAATCAGAACACTTGTGTGAGTTACAATGATTGATTAATTGATTCGTTTTCTATGGCTTATCTGCCCCTTGCAGGTTATTTAAAGCCTGAAAATATTTTTTAGAGTGTAAGAATTATTTTTTGGAGATAATGGTTTTAGTAATATAAATCTGATTAATTAACCCATAGCTGGGGAGAGAAGAGGTGGATTCATATCTTTCCCAAGGGAAATTGCATGTAAATAAATACAACAAACCCAACTGGAATTGGAACTTGGCTCTCCAATTTCAAATTCTGAACTGTTATCCATTACACCGCCTGCACATCCAAGCTTAAAGCACCTGTTATTTGTAAGCAGTCACCCATCTAGATGTTGCTTAACTTCAGTGATCATATGGGAATCAGTGTTTCAATGTGATGTGGCTATAACTTGTTAATTACAAGTGGTTTTGCTTGTTTACTAAGCATAAAATGAAACTTTTTTTTTTATATATATATATATATATATATATATTTGAAAAACTTTTAATATTGGCCTTTTAATTTGATTTTTTTTATTTATCCTATAAAAATCAGAAAGAACCTTCAAGACCATATAACAAGAAAATTAACAACTAAATGTTAAGTTATAATAATTTAAATGAAGTGTTTGAAAATTGCACAGTACTAATGCTTCATATTACTAATGGTGGGTTAGTGGGAGGTTTGAAAATTCATTGAAGTTTTTTCTCAGATGAGACAGGATGTTTAACCAATTTATGTGTCTATAAATTTTAAATATAATAATCTACAATATTAATTTGTTTTTTATTGTCTGAAGAATTGGCTCCAAATTTTGAAACAAGGCAATAAAACCATAAAATCAAGTAAAAAAACAAAAAAAAACAAAAAACAAAATCTGCAGAATGATTGAATATATAAGATTTGGGGCAATGTTTAACCTTTATGTCTGCAAAAATATGGCAAGTCAAAAGGATGGTTATTCCCTTGATACCATTTATTACTGTATACATTTTTGTCTCCTTTGGCAATGTTTTTTTACAAGGTTATAAAAATATGTGACCCAAGTACAATTCAATATTTATTATAAAAATTTATTGCTTACCATTTTATAAAATAATAATTTGAGAAGATTTCTATTTGTGACACTGTAAGAATGCTGATAATTTGAAGAAAAAAAAAAAGGCTTAAATTAAATTGAAAGTGAAGACAAAGAAGATAGTAGATAGATTTAAGGACATACTGAAAACAAAAGAAAATATACTTTTATTTTGCTTCTAATGTCATGAATAAGGACCTTGCTAGAAGATAGTACTGAAATCCACTTGAGCAAAGTTGAATCCTCCAGCACTAATTGGATATGACGTCTCCTTATTTTGTTTTGCTAGCTAGGAACAATGGACATGTATGGGAAAGGGTGTCGTCCTTAGCTGAGGACTAAGAGACCACCCCTGAGAGCAGATAATAATTTTATGGTGACATTAGAAATAACATCTGTTTTGTGTTGGGTGATACACCTATTCCCTGGATGGCAGCAGCATGAGGAGCTAATATGAGGAAGTAGGAGGAAAATGGATACATCCACTGAAAGGTACTGGTGTGAGTTGTGAGCAACAGAAGGAGGGAGAGCAAGAAGGTGGATTGTTGTGTTGCTACTGTCACCTCTCCTCCAAGATGTGTGTGTGTGTGTGTGTGTGTGTGTGTGTGTGTGTGTGTGTGTAGGGGAGGAGCTCCCCATATCTGGATATATAATGGCTGCCCAGCAGCACTCATGGAGAGAGAGATTTGATTGGGTGACAGGAGATTCAAACGCATCCCAGAACAAGATAACCCCAACCCGGCTTTTGGATGTTGGACTCCATAAATAGCCATACAGAGATCCCAAGAAGCGAGAAGAGAAGACCGACAGACAGAGCAGCAATTTAGGCAGAAATGTGCTTCCATTACGTAATGTAATTTGCTGCCATGCAGAACTCCTAACTCAAGCCTTGTTCCAGACAATTAGATAAATTGAGCAGAGTGCCCTGATGAAATTGCAAAGTGGAAGAATTCAAAGTCTCTATGTAATGAGAGAGAGAGAGAGAGAGAGAGAAAGAGGGAGACGAGTGCTTCATCAGAATTCTGTAATTTGCTGCTTGAAGTCTGACTTAAAGTTTGAAACCTCAACTCAAACTTGGAAATGAAGAACAAAGTGTCACAAAATTAGGCGAAGGAATAGTCATTAGCCTGCATGCTTGTAGATTCTTATATGAAAAAGTGTTCCTGTATAAGCCTCAGTTATACAAACCTTGTTGATTTACACAAGTTTCTTTCTTTTTTTTTTGTCTTATAACATCGTCCCAACTGAACGACACCAATCCAGCAACATTTGGCAATGATTCGATCTTTGTCTGCCTTGTGATCAAAACAAACAATGTGGGACAGGGAGAGGTTTGGATTGAAGTGACCAACTTCATGGTTAGTTGCAGGATTTGATCATGGACACACCGGTGACCAAGGATGGGATGGCATTTTCATGTAGTGCAGGGGCTAGGATGCCCCACTGTGTTATATTTTTATTAAAAATTTATAAGGAATTACAAAATTATCAAAATATGTAAACCAACTACAATGCAATATTTATTATTTACAATAATAAATAAGTATGAAAATAAATTTTGTATTCATAATTTTACAAAAATATCAACAAAACAAGAAAATTTGAACAAACATGATTTTCTGGACATTATACAATTTCTTCTCAAATCAATTTATATCTCAGATTACTTCTTGTTTTAATTTTCCAATTTTTTTTATAATTGTAATCTCAGATCAAGCATGTCTAATCAATAGAAAGCCAAGGTCTGAAACTTCAGCAATTAGAGTTTACTCCATTTTCTATACTGTTTTTTTTTTTTTTAAAGTTTTAAATCATTATTTTTTTTTTTAAAAATGCCTAAAAATTGTACCAAGAGATTAAATAAGCAATCTAATAAATAAATAGTGTTTAACATCTTTGTTGTCAGTTCTCAAGAGTAAAAATATATAAATCCACTTTCATATGTTTGGGTTTTATTATAATTCTAATAATTGCTTTGTAAAACAATACACATTGCTGAGAGAGCAAAGAGAATTTACAGCAATAGCAGTGTCAAGGGAAAAACTGTCCTTTTGACACATCGTTTTTTGGAGGAGAATGGTTAGAGTCAGCCAGATTTTGATTGTAGTATGTTGTCTATTGATAAGCATTTTAATGAAAGAAGATATGTACATATCAGATTACTTTTTGAACTTGTTGGTACAGATTTAATGGATCCTATTAATCTGTAAGCTTGCTACAAGATTGGCATTTAGGTCCCACCCTCTTACTGTTGAATTAATTAAATGTAACCCCCATTTCTACTCCAACAGTTTCTTTTCTCACACTTCCTGCTTGTGGAACTTCCTTCTGTTTACTTGCTTCCCGGATAACTACAATCTTCAAAAATTTTAATGTAATGTCAATCACCATCTTCTTGAATCTTTCATCTTTTTCTCATTTCCCTCTATACCCATTCTTTTTTTTCTCATTTTCACTTTCTGTAACCTCCTGTGTACTAGTAGCATTCCTACCTTGCTTGGGAGTGAAATAATAAATAAAATATAATAGGACTTCTGCTGTTCTGTATACTTATGGATGATTATTCAAGAATTATGATCTTTATTTAAAAAGTCTGACAGTCAAAAACATTGAATAATGTTTTATGTGACTTGGCACCATGTGGTGTATTGGAAGTAGAAATGACAATGGTGGAAAATTTATTAAAACGAAATCATGGTGGGAAGTGGTTACCAAATGACATACTTTATGGGAAAAAATTTGAGAATGGAAAACTAACATGGCCAGGTATTATATTAATGTTATACACCAAATGGAAACCTTATAAATTAAGCATATTTTATGAATAGGTAATAATTGACAGCTGTGTTAAGAAACAGGCTGCCTCCTTAAGGTAAGACAGCAAGAACATTGTAAAGCTGTAATACGAGAGGAAATAGAAAAATCAGGTATAACTGACCACATATGAAAGGAAAAAGTAGACCACTGTCTCCTGTGGGATGAGGTTGAATTAATAGACTCAGAACATCATTGGAAAATATGAAAACATAAGGAATCAGCACATATGCTAAGCCACAAAAATCTTCGAAGCCGGCCAAGCATAGAAATTAATACAATATGGAACCAGTAATATGGAATGATAGAGAAAAGCAATAACAACAAAAACTGAAATATGAGCTCTGGCAAAAAAATAGTCACTGAGACATTAGTTTATAAGGCCCCAAAATTCATACACTGATGTCCTCAAGGACACATAGCCCAGTAAATAAAAGTGTTGGTTGGATCCAGTGACCAAAAGAGTTGGGCATTCAATACCTGGCTACTGTGAACAAAAACTTGAGTTGAGTTAAAGAGAGATAACAGAGACATCCAGAAGTGGCATGGCATGTGGAGCTAGAACAGCCTACCCCAGTGGACAAAATAATTTCAGTTCAAAATTCCAATCACCTGAAGAAGGCCAGAGTGTACAGCACTGCTCATAAATGCAACAGAAAACTAACAGTCTCCAGCCATTGAGTTGTACTGTATTTTAATATAATGTTAATACCTGCCATATGATTGAATAGAGGAGGAAAAGAAGAATGATGACACAGTTGTCATTCTAAAGAAACATCACTTGACATGTTTAAGAAATACAACTTGTTTACTGCTTCTATTCAGTTACATATAATACTGACTGACATATCCTTTGAACAAGCCATCCCTAACTTATTTTTCATAAGCTCTCTTCCATCAAAAATCCCAAAAGTTTATATATTGCTATATCCCAGGCTGTTGGAATTAACAAAAATGAATGAATATAAAAGAGAAGTGTATTTAAACATATAAATAACAACCTTTATTCATTCACTGTCTGAGATTGGAACAATGAATTCCACATGACGCTAAGTTCAATTCAGAAGTGGCATGCTGGTCTTCACAGATAAGGGAAGTAACTCAATTCTATTTTGAGTTATCATCCTTTATAAGGGAAAGAAATTAGCTTCCTCTAATGTAAATAATTCCTGTCAAATGCCTTCAAGATATCCAAAACAACAACACAAGCTTGACCATTCTTGTCTAAAGCATGAAAAACTTTCAGTAATAAAAAACAATACATCAGCAGTTGACAAAGAGAAGCAAAAGCCATATTGCTAGTTAGAAAAAAGATGCGAGGTGAGATTCGATGCTTAAACAATTCACAGTTGATTAGAGCCTCTAATACTTAGTCAAAAAGTGGTAGGCTAATAAAAGGATCAGATAGTTCAAAGTTCTTAAAGATGAGAACTACAGAAGAGGATTTCCAACAAGCAGGAAAGCAAGAAACAGCAAGGCATTTATTGTAGAGTTTAGAGAGAACAGGACCCAGCTCAGGAGCACATTTCTTAAGGACTACTGCAGGAATAGCATTAAGTCCACATGCTTTGTGGAGATCCTGTTTAGGGATTATTGTAGAAACAATGGATACATTTATATGCATATGATAGAATAGAGACTCAGTTCTAAGTGGAAAGTCAGGCAAAGATACTCCAGATGATTCAAGAGTAGAATTGGAAGAGAATACAAGCAAAGCATTCTACTTTATCAGCAAATGATGATAATACTTCAAATTGACCTAAGAGAGGAGGGATAGAAAACTTACTCTTATTTAACAAGATATATATATATATATATATATATATATATATATACACACACACACACACACACACACAGAGTGCTGTTTGATAAAAATGACTCACCTGATTTTTTTTACTAAAAATATTTTTTGTCTATTGTTTTTGGGGTTAAAATAATTTTTAATCTTACTAATATAAAGACTCCTTCCTGACCAACAAGGAAACATGTTTATTCACCTTAAGGTATTCCATTGATAATTATAATTTTGGATATAAATGAGATTCAAGAAAAAAACTCTGTGCAAAAAAAGTGACTCAGATATCGCATTCTAATGATTAAACTGGTAAATTTAAAGAACTTTTGACAAAATATTGAAAACCATTTTCCAATACACTCAGAACAATATTCTAGAGAATTCTAGAACAGCTTAAATTAAATCTAAAGTATTCCAGAATATTCCAGAAAGCCTCATACAGTATAAAAACAGCTTGAAATAGCCATTCAAGTCACTAACCAGATGAAAGGGTACAAACACGCATCAGAACCACTTAAAGCATCTATTATTGCCCTCTCAAAAGCAGGCAAGTCTATGAGAGAAATTGCAGAAATTTCTATAACCTCACGATCAACTGTCTCTAGAGTGCTTAGGGCACATAATGATGCCACTCCTACTCCAAGGAAGGAAGCAAGGGGATGAAAGAAAAAGACTGATGATAGAACTGGCAGGGTAATCAAGAGAGAAGTTTTGAAGAATAGGACTATAACTGGCCAAGAAATTGCAGCTAGTCTAAGTGTTAGTCTTACCTCTTCAACAGTCCATTGGTGCCTGTTAGAACAAGGCTACAAATCTTGAACACGAAGGTTTAAGCCACTAATAAGCAAAGCCAAGAGACTTGAATGGGCTCACTATTACAAAAATTTCACCGTGGAAGACTGGAAGAATGTTCTCTTCTCCGATGAAACGAAAGTTGAGCTAAATTCAAAGGATAAGTGATCTAAAATCTGAAGAAGAAGCTTTGAAAGCTCTTTGAATTTAGCAGTAAGTACTGTCAAGCATCCGTTCAGTATAATGTTCTGGGGATGCTTTTCTTTTCATGGAACTGGTTTCTTAAAACCTATTGAAAAGACCCTCAGGAGCGAGCATCCAACTAGTTTTCATATATTCCATTTTACATACTTTGTTTGGATATTTTATATCAATCATTTTATCAAAAGACTTTGCAATTACTATGAAATCAATGTATTATTAATATTGTCATCATCATTATTATAATTATATTATGTTGCAGATGTATCAGAATAGGCGTATATTACTAATAAACTGCTTTTCATACATATGGAAATTAAAACAAGGATCTCAAAGATTTCAATGAAAAAAGTGCTGGACAAAAAAATCTTGGAAGACATATACAAATATTTTCCTTGAGAATTTATCATTTGAAAGACTGAGAAAACAAATTTAAAATCAAAAGCAAAAATGAATGAATGAAATTTAAGCAAAATATTTCAATGGGAAAATAAAGTTTAATGTGCTGGGTAGGTGAGGATAATCATCATTAAGAATCATATTAAAAAAAAACTCTGACATACATACCAGAACTTTTGGGTACAGCAAAGGTTTTTTGGGGACAGTCATTTTCATCAGGTTTTGTCACCTTTTTGATTAAAAAGGAATCTGGATATGCTATTAAAAATAAAAAATATATCAAAATATTCAGATTAAAAAAAAAAAAAAAAAAAAAAATCAATAAACTCAATACAAGTAATACTGAATTATTGTTATATACAAATTTGTACAATTTACAATTAAAAAAAAAAAATTTTTGAAACATTACCAGAGGAGTAAAAATTAAAAAAGTAGTTTGTGCAAGAGAGGAGGCATGGTGGAGTAATGGATAGCGGCTTGGATTGAGGAATCGGAGAGCCGAGTTTGAATTTCAGTTGAATCCATTGCACTCACTTACGTGCTAATACCCTTGGGAAAGGTATGAATCCTCTTTTTCCCCCAGCTATGGGTAAATAGCTAGACAGACTGAGTTCTATAGCCCTTGGTGGCAACTGATTTAGGAGAAAGTAACTCTGAATTCAAAACTGTATGTAGCCCTTGGATGGGAACTGGTTTACTGCAGAAAGAAATCGCAACCTATTGCGAGAAAAGATCTACCTCGTCAGTTATGTAATGAAAGATACATGATCACCTAAGTGTGTATCACACATGGCACATAACTGACTGAGCTTGTGCAAACATGGAAGCTGAAAAGTAGAGAGATTCAAAGAACAACAAAATATTTGTAAGTTTTCTGATTACATTTATTTTCTTTATCAAAAGAATTGAAAGGAACATTAAAAGAGATCTCATAATAAAGCTAAAGTTCTTTCTTTGTAAGCAACACACAATTGTTTTTATTTTATTTTTCTTGATATCCTATTAGAAAAGTCTTTATGTAAATTAGTTTTAACTGGGTGAAGAAGGTCATTTGAATACAATCTTAATTGTCCATCAAAACATTAGTCATTAATATCAAATACTCTCAAGAATACTGGTCTTTAAGCAAATCCAAATCTGGTTAATTTCCTGGATATCTGCTAAAGCCATCTTTTAATAATTATAAAAATTCTCAACATACGTGAAGTTCCAAACATAACAAATTTCTTGTTTGTTTGTGTTCAGGAAAGGCTGAGAATACCATGTCAAATTTCATTCAAGATTATCAAGAGTAGGATGCAAATTACTTTTTCAAGCAAAGGTTTATTTTGAAACAAACCTTTGTTTGTAATGGTAAACATGTGATGATTACCAATTGTTGTTGGTTTTTCTTTCTGTATCAGTCATATAGTTCTATTTTGATATTTGATAGTGTTATGGGACCTTACCCATAATAACATAATGGACTATTCCATATGTAATAAATACTGCGCCTCAAGAGGAAGCAGGGTGTTCAGTCTGAAGTGATGTCTGTCAAAAGTCCATCAGGAGTGTCAGTCAGTCAGAGCGAGCAAGTCAGTCAGTCGAGTCAACAGTCGAGTCAGAGGCAGTCCGAAACAGAGTTGCGTTCAGACAATTACTACTAAACCTGATTGTTCATATTAACACTTTTCTACCTCTTTGTATATATTCCTGTTTGTAATATATCTGTGTTATTCCATATCCGTATTAAAGTTTTATTGGTTCTACCTTGGACTATCACCGTTGTACAAGGAACCGGACCATAACAGATAGTTTCATATTTATGGAAAGATTTTGTTTTTTATGGCTTATCAAATTTTTGCAGATTATTTAAAGCCATAATATAGTTTTAGATTGTAAGAATTTTTTTAGAGATAATAATGATTTACTGATATAAGTCCTACTAATTAACCCATAGATGTGGGGAGAAAAGGTGGATTCAAATTTGTCCCAAGGGTATTTGCATGCAAGTGAATAGATATATTCACTTACATGCAACTGTAATTAGAACACTGCTTTCCGATTTTTAATTCTGAGCCATTATCCATTACGCCATCCACACATCCAAGCTTATGAGGGTCAGCTGAAAAGTTCATAAGCTGACCAAGATATTCTCATAGTATATGACAAATGAGGTTTATTTTTCAGCAAAGTATCCCTTGTGGCCCACATATTTGGATCCCATTGGTGAAGAGGCTTTCAACCTGTTGATTAAAAAAAGTTATCATCAGCAGATATGACATCATCACTGCAATACTCGTTCCCAGTCAAGTGTTTTTTCATGTTGGGGAATAGAAGATAGTCAGATGGAGCCTAATCAAGGTAACAGGGTGATCAACCAGTTTAAGGCTACAGTATTGTCCTGATGAAACAAGTCTCCTTCCATCAATTTTCTTGATAGTTTTTGTAACTGCCTCAGCAAGTTTACATTGTACTCTCCATTGATGGTGTGGCCCTTTTGAAATGCCTTCTGCATCCCCAAAAAACTAAAGCCATGACTTTCTCTGCAGATGACATGCAAGATTTCACAGCTGTAGTATCACTCCTTCATAGTCAGCCTATGAACTTTTCAGCCCACTCTCATACAGCACCTGGCATTTCCAAGCAGTCACACATCTAGGTACTGACTAGGCTTGATGTTATTTTACTTCAGTGATCGTATGAAAATCAGTGTTTCAATGTGACACGGTAGTAAGCCTATTTATAGAAGGAATATACTAGATGCCCACTTCTTTTTCCTGTACTATATAAATTCCTGTTCTACAAAGGTTGAAAAAAAAAAAAAAAAAAAAAATTCTTAGCAGCTCCAATAAACAATATGGAAGCCTGAATATAAGTCTGCTGATTTGTAGATGAAAAATGAAATGTTTTTATATAGGCAATGTTTACAGACTATCAATTAAAATCTAAAGAGTTCTTTTTGGAGTTAATAAATTATATTAAACCAATATTAATTTTGCAACCAGGAGATTCATTCCCTGTCACTATTTTTAATAGATGTAATTTGTTATTACAATCTGTTTTCATTGGATAGAGAAGTGTTTTTTAATTCCAGACAATCTGTAAAGAACCTTGAGGGTAAATCAAATGTGTGTGTATATATAATCATTTTGTCTGTTAGTAATACAGTAATTCCTGATCTTTAACAATACTTTTCTCCCCTATTTTTAATGCATCACGTACAGATTAAGTAACAAAAATTGCCAAAACAAATTCTAGGTAACAAAAAAAAAATAAAAATAAAAAAATTTCAGTGATTAATCAGAAATTCTACTTTTAATCTTACTATTATAGAGATTTTCAGTCATTTTGTATCCATTTAGGTGTATTCCTAGGTAAGTTCATATTTTGTATAATTTATCTAACAGAAGTTAGATAAATATTAAATGATCAACTTCTTAGTCCCTCACATATTTATTATGCCCAATTTTTTTGTCTAATCAATTCACTTCACACAAGATTTAAGGAGCTACTTGGAGTGAAAGAGAATAAGATTTTAGATGGAACCAGAAATCCAATTTAACCAGGAAACAAGAGATAAACCTCTACTCCTGTTCAAAAGGACTGGAGAGAGTGTGAACCGTGGAACACTGGTTCTCATCAAATCACTGAAGTTAAGCAATGTTGCATCTAGTTTGGTTCGGAATGCTGGGGGCTGTAAGATTGGATGTGTGGGTCGTTTAATGGATAACAGCTTGGAACGAGAAATCAGAGAACCAAGTTTGAATTGCAGTTGTGTTCGTTACATTTATTTATACACAAATACCCTTGGGAAAAGTATGAATCCATCTTTTCTACACTCTCTGCCAGCTACACTGGCATGCAAAAGATTTTGGCCAACTACTTTTTACACTAAAATCTTGGCTAAATGTTTTGCTGCAACAGAGATGAAAGGTTGTGACTTTGATAGGGAAGATGACTCAATGAGAGTTCGCCAGACAGCTGGGAATTTCCAGAAACAGTGTTCAAACTATCCAAAAGACGTTTGTTACTACTGGAAATGTTTTAAATACAAAGGAAACTGGAACACCACAAAGGTTAGATAAGAGAGATGAAAGATTATGAGAGTTTTGGTCAGCAATTCCAAATTAATAGCCAGACAAGTGAGGAGTGAATGCAGTCTTAACAGTGAGGTTTCATTTGATACGGTAGGCAGAGTATTACGGAAAAAACAAATTAAACAGGTGTATTGAAGAAAAACACACACAAAAAGACGTTATTAACCAAAGAACAGTGGAAAAGAAGATTGAAGTGGTCAAAAGAACATCTAACATAAGATGCTGAAAAATGGCAAAAAATAATTTTTATTGATAAATATAGAATAGTGTTACATTCTAATGCAAGACTATATGTAATAAAACCAGTGGGAGACAGAACCAATGCAAAATATACTGCAAAGACAGTAAAATTTGGTGGTCGAAATATAATGGTATAGGGGTTGTATCAAAAGCAATGGTAGAATAAAATTGTTAAAAGTTGATGGAAACCTAAACAGTAAAAACTATATTAGTTTACTATGGTCTAAGCTTCTGCCAAACTATGAAGATGGAGAAATTTTTCAGTACGAAATTACTCCTTTCCACACATTGCATGCCAGCAAAAGGTTTCTTGTGGAAAAGATGTTCAACTTTTGGAAGACTGGTCAGCACTAAGTTCTGATCTCAATATAATCGAACCATGCAATCTCTAAGAGCTTTGGGATAACTACCAAGAAGTATGAGAAAATCTGGACCTTGTTCCATTCAATGCAACATCGAATTGAGGCAATTATTCAAGTCAAAGTAGCCAAATCAGTAACAGCATGCTTTCGCTATAGAAGAGGTTTCCCTGATGAAAAAAAGGAGATACAGATTCAAATCCTATTAGGAGCCACATTTTTCTTTAATATGACTTCTTGATCTAGGCCAGTTGTTATTAATTTAAATTAGCAGTTATGGATTTTTTAATCTGACATTATTTCTTATTATGCTAAACGTTATATAGAGTGGGTACACATATTTGAGTAGAACTGTGAAATTAATGTCTACTGGCCTTGAGAGAAAAAAAAATCTTAAAGAAAATTTTCCTTCTGACAGGATTTAAACCTGTATTCACTTTTTAAATCTGGGAAACTGCTTTTAAGCCAAGCATTTTTAACGATTAAGTCATGAGGAACAATTATAGCACAGTTGGACTTAATTACCTTACTTAGGTAATTTTCTTTCAATCTCTAGAGTGCTTGACATTAATTTTACTGTTTAAAAAAAGGGATGTTTATTTACATCCACAGAATGTTATCCAGAAATCCAAGAAATTAAAAACAGTTATGCTGGGTCTATGCATGCCGAAGTGAATATTTTAAAAGGTGAGAGATGTTAGGATATGTAATGAAAGATATAAAATAAATAATAAAGAACTCTGCATAAAAAATTCTTAGATTTTTAATCTGCAAAAAACATGAGGTAAAACATCTACTTACAAGCTGGCAAATTTTTAGAAATTTACACCAGCTTAAAGTTCTTGAAGACTTTTTGAATGTACTAATTTTGTCAGGTCGCTTTACAAATGCTACTGGTATCCTGAATGAATGACCAGGGAAAAAGGTTCCCCTAATGGAATCTGTGGCTACATCTGTGACCAAAGTGAGCTTTCAAGTTGGAGGACATTAGCTGTGGTTTGACCTGGAGAGGGATGGGGTCTGCCAGGTCTACTTGCCCAAGACATCCTATGCATGAATGAATATCTCTCCAGCTTTCAATTCAGATATGTAGAGGGTACTGGTCAAGTGCTCAGCTGTTCAGTGACCCTATGACCACACCTGTTGTCATCATTAATCCTATGACCACACCTGGTCATACGATTGATGATGACAATGACTGTACTAATATATAATCTGTACTAAGATATAATCAAAATGTACAAAAGAAAGAGGATTAGAATTGAATTTGAGAACCACTGTTACAGTGTTTTAAAAATTCATGTTCTAGCCTCTTTTCTAATCATTACCCCCAACTTTTTTTCCCTGCTTTCAAATCCGGCTCCCAAAGCCTTGATTCTTATCAGAGATAAGAATATATTTTCTGAGAAAGTTGGAAAATATAAAAAGGAATTTGACCACCATTGCCCTGACCATGGTGCCATAAAGTCTGAGGGTAATGCTCACAACTTGTTGGACCCTTGCTTCCAAAAAGCAGCTCCCAAAACCTTGATTATTATCAGAGATAAGGATATATTTTCTAATGAATGAAAGGGCCAGGAAATTGTATAACAATTTTGGAGGGTTAGATTCCCCCAATATTTCTGTGCCTCCTAATCTTCATAAATACAGAGAATAAATGTCTTTTTGGCAGTGAGTACTGGATACCGTCTGTGATAACATCAGGTCAGCGATAGAACATCAGTCATCTTCAGAACCTGTTTTAAAAAAAAGATTCTACCTGCTGGGCTGTAAAGAGAGAACATCAGCCCAATGCTAAAAACTAAATGAGATCTGCCTCCTTGCAACTAGAAGATTTGTCACTGGTCTATGAACTCATTCAACTACAAAATTTGGATCTTCTGACAGTTTCCTCCTCAACAAGAACTCTGAGGAAATCTATGTGTTATGGGATCTTACCCATAATAATAATAATAATAATGGACTATTCCATACTTAATAAATACTGCGCCTCAGGAGTAGGCAAGGAGTCAGTCGTTCAAGTCTGAACCGACTGTTTGGTTGAATTCTCTGCCTTCGGGTGGGGAGGTATCCAAAGTAGGCTACGCCGAAGGGCGGATTCTCTTTCGGGGAGGTAAACTGACCCTGAACCTGTTTATACGGGTTAAATGGGCATATTTTTGGCCGGGCCCATGGGCTCAGAGATCCCACATTAAAAAGGCCTTGTGCCACATGACGCCCTCGTGGGGGGTGGGGGTGACTGAATATCGTCAGTAGTTCAAGTCAAGTCAAGAGTTGAGTCAAAGGCAGTCCGAAACAGAGTTGCGTTCAGACAATTACTGCAAGACATTGGAATAGTGATACTGGTCGAGACTACATTGTTTTCTCTACTAAACCTGATTGTTCATACTAACACTTCTACTTCTCTGTATATATTCCTGTTTGTAATATATCTGTGTTATTCCATACCTGTGTGTGAGTTCTTCTTTATTGGTTCTACCTTGGACTATCACCGTGGTACAAGGAACCAGACCATAACACTATGCGAGTGATTTTTAACCCTTAAGAACAATTTACTCATTTTTAAGGACCTTTAGGCATGCAGAAAAATATTTTGAGCAAACATTTTATGAACATTTTTCCATTCCTTTAAAATTAAAGAAATTTTCTTCTCCCTTTTTTTCTCTCATAATTTTATATATCCTTTTACCTCTTTTTTGTACATGTAAATAAACATTTTCTTCTGATATTGTTACACCATAGGCAGGAGTTTGAGTTTTTATTCTTCCACCTAAAAGGGAGAATTATCTGCTCTAATCTTTCAAGCCGTTTGTTGCTTTTTACAATATTACCACATTTTTAATCTCAACCCTTTCATGTGGAAAAGCTGGAACAAATTTCTCAAGATTTTTGGCACAGATACCACCCACCCATGCACACAGAACTTATAAAAGAGAATCAACACAGCCAAACAAATGTCAGAGACAATTACAAGAAATGTCAAATACAGAATATTTACTCTTCTGATAAAAAAGTTAAAAAAAACTTTCAAAAATATTACTACAAACATTTTGGTCAAATTAATTCAATAAACAAATTGAATCAGAGAGACAGATAATAAAAATGGAGATTGTAAAAATAGACAGCGTATGAAAGAAGTGAAAATAATACTTAAAAGACAGATGGAAATAGTGGAGGAGAATAAATCTTTGACAAAGTGAGTATGACCCAGACATTTAGAGATAAATTAACAAGATAACAATGACTCATAAACTTTAAAAGTAAACAGTTGTATATCAGAGAAAAATTATTTTATGAACATATATTTGAAATTTGACTTTCACAGTAATAGTTAGGATAAACAAATGTTCGCTTTTTGTTTACAATTTTTACAGCAGGACTAGTTGTTTTGCTTTTTTCTACTAATCTGCTTTAGTCTCAAGATAGAATTTATGTGAGAAAACTAGAATTTTACAATAAAGTCCCATCTGTCTAAAATAAATTTATGTTTATTACTACAAACGTTATTATAGCAAATACTCTGTATTTTAAATAGATGCCCCATTTTTACAGAACAGTGTGTATTAATTAATAACATTTGAAGTAATGAAACTGATTAAAAATAAATTCATTAATTCTTTAGAAATTTATGTTTATATAAATAGTAACAGGATTAGCAATACAGTAACATATATGCATTAATTTGATACCTTTTTTTTTTAACCTAAACTTCACTGGTTTGAAAATTTTAATACTTTGGGCCCTGAAATTTGCCAGATTAATGAAACTCAACTTGTGTCAGAAAAAGTTTATTTAAAATACACATTCATCATCCAGTTATCATCAGATGAGAGAGTGAACAATTTTTATTTTTTTTTATTTTTTTTTATTTACATTCAGACTAATGTTTCCATCTTTGTTGTTATAATAAAATTTTGGCTGATGTGCCCCCTGGCCTGTTGAGAAGGTCAGAGAGCACAATAGCTAAAGTGATAAGAATTAATATTAGGACATTAGTCCAAATGTAAGTAATGATAACTCCTCATCCCAGAAATTCAGACAGAAAATTTTGTTTGTGCAGCATTGCAACTATAAATAACCAGAAGCTAAGAATGAAAATGGAAGATTTTCAGACACTTCATCAACAGAGGGGTTTTCAGATTTATTGCTTGAGAAACCATATAAGGAAAAATATTTTTGGTTAATATTATTGCAACATTATATTTTTTTTTGAGAAATTCTTAAAGTAGGAAAAAAATAAGACATCTACTCATGATGACCAGAGACATGAGTTCATATTGTTATATCAGTTTGTAAAAAACTTACTTTGATGCTACTTCTGAAAATGACTTCACCAATATGACTGACAATTGAACATGCCTGCTATTCTGATATTAATACTGACAATAATATCAATTAAAATGACATTTTCATGCATCATACAAAATTTCTATCTTATATTAATAGTTAAGTAAAGTATATATACATATTTCTTATTTTTATAAAACTTATATTTAGTGGGTACACATGATTGAGTATACAAAGAAAAAATACAAAAAAAACCCCAGTGAAATGAATGTCTACTGACTTAGAAGCAAAAAGTCTTAATAAAGAAAAAAAAAATGTGCCTCATGATAGGAATTGAACCTGTTTGCCTTTTTTTCTGTATGGAGGTAGACATTAACTTCACTGTAAAAAAACAAATATGGATATCTTCTCAAACATGTGCACCTCTAAACTCTAAAACTTTTCTATGTTGTCATACATCTTTTCTCAAAAATTGTTCTTGATTTATATATAAAGCAGTAAATAATTCGAAACCTTTCGCAGAGTTAGTATTTCATGATTAATCACTTCAATAATGTCTTTCCATTAAAACTTTGTCTAATTCCAGTCATCACTATAGTTTTCTTTGTGGCCCAGTTAAAGTGTCATCAATTGAATTCTGAAGTACCCACCTGCTCATCATCATATCGAAGAGAAGAACAAAAAGAGAATGGATATTTCTGCTTAATATATATATATATATATATATATATATATTATATATATATCCAAGTATATAATTGGTATATACGGAATGAATTCCAATAACCAACAATTACTATTCTTAAAAGAGTGCTCAATACAAAGTAGAGCAGATATAATTATTTTTTATAAAAAAAAATTATAACATAAGTATGTTATAAAATCACTACAAAAATAGCCATTTTGTTTCAACACACTGTGTCTTATAAAGTGATGATGTTGAAAATAAAAAAAAATTATTTTATTATTTTTTTGTTTTTTTTATTTTCAACATCATCACTTGATAAGACACAGAGTGTGTTGAAACAAAATGGCTATTTTTGTAGTGATTTTATAACATACTTATGTTATAATTTTTTTATAAAAATTATATATATATATATATATATATATATATATATATATATATATATATATATATATGAAATAACAGATTTTTTAATCAAACATTACTATGAATATGATATTTGCAGTAATAAGAAATAATGTTGGATTAAAAAAAACACATCAATAGCTTAAAATTACTTTGCTTACATTTTGGGTATGCAAATAAAATTAGCAGATATAGACCTCAAAATGTCCCAATGAGAGATGTGCATTTCTTAAATAGGGTAAGTGAGCCTTGCTTTGATGTGATGGCTTCCCTTGGCTTAATGGTATGAAAGTAGTTTTCCAGATTAAAAAGGGAACATGTTTGATTTCTGTCAGGAGACATTTTCTTTAGTTATACTCATGATCCCTAGGCTGGTAGACAATAATTTCAGGGTTTAAGGAAGAATAAAAAAAATAGTGGAGACACTAAATATAATCTTTATAGTAATAATAGTAATAATAAAACACACACATTACATTTTATATATATATTATATATATATATATATATATATATATATATATATATATATAGTACTGGTAATGAACCGATTGGTATATAATCCAAAAGGATCCTAGTAATATCATATATTAAAACTGATCCACAAAAATAACTCAATATATTTATTATAACAGAACATTTTATATATATATATATATATATATATATATATATATATATATATATGTGTGTGTGTGTGTGTGTGTGTGTGTGTGTGTGTGTGTGTGTGTGTGTGTAAAGTAAATTTATTTTTTTTTTTTATCTGACATTGTTTCTTATTACTAAATATATTTAGTACAGGGATGTATATTTCAAAAATTTCTATAACACAAATTGGATCTCACTAATCTTGCAAATTTTGGACCCAACTGCTCCCTAAATAGCAAATTTTCGAGTGCAGCCTATGAAAGCATTTCAAAGAAAAATATTTTTTGTGCTTTATTTAATTTTTGCCTTAACAGTTTTTCTTTTTTTTTTTTTTCAATTTTAGTTAATGTCCTATAAAAATAAATACCAATTTATTAATTTCACTGGATCTTCATGAACAATTATCAAATTTTAAAGACAAACTGGTTACTAGGTCATACTGATACAAATTGGGTCAATGTATTCAAGTTGTGATTTTCATTGCTTCCAACATATCAGTTACTAGGTTACTATTGTCAGTACTAAAATGAGCATTTCTTGTATGTTTGTTATTCAAGACTTTTTTTATACTTGAAGACCACCATGAGCCTGCCAAACAACATGGGGCCCTCTGAGAAAAAAAAAATTGGTTGTCTGAAAGTAATGTCTCAAAAATTCCCAGATTCTCAATCCTTATATCTACCATTCTTTGAAACAGAAGTAGTGATAATGGTTTCACACACACACACACACACACACACACACACACACACATATATATATTTATAACATTTACTGGACTGAATGTCCAAGAAATTTTCATAGAAAATATTTGTCCTCTGACAGGATTCGAACCTGTATCTTATACAGAACAGTCATTTAGCCTGACTAGCTCTTAACTGATCGAGCCACAGAGAATCGTTCGATTAGCAAGGTTGAATTTACTGCCTTTAAACTTCAATCTTCATTGAATCTCTCATGTACATTCATATCTGCTCAAAGCGTATCCAAATGTAAACAAATGATGTCACACATTATGAAATGGACAAAGTCCGATAATTATTTTAAGACATTTTTACGTTTATACATTCTTTTTATAGATACAAATATTTAAGTAAATGCTCTGTTTGTATCTATAAAAAGAATGTATAAGCATAAAAATGTCTTAAAATAATTGTTGGACTTTGTCCATTTCATGTGTGATGTCATGATTGATCTTGTCTACCTGAGATCAAAATCACAACGTGGGTAAGTTAGACTTGAGATCGAAGCAGTTACTTCAGTAACCAGATGTTGGAAGTGATTTGGGAACGATGGAGCTGGTGTCGAACTGGTTGCAGCTGGTGTGAAGCTGCTAGCATCGACCGACCATCCCACTTGGTGCCCTGACCAAAGGATTCTGCTGGGTAGCGACGTCCAGGATTCAACCCGGGACGGGCCAGTGTCACATATTGGTACCCTGACCAAGGGAGTCCACTGGATAGCGACGACCAGGCTGGTGGGATCGATGAAGAGTCAAACCCAAAACGCCAGTGGAACAAACATTACAGTTTCGCGCTGAGACTGAGAGGTGACCATGGGTTGACAGCTCAGTGTCACAATATTATAATAATATAGTGTAGTTATAGTCCACTAAATAAGCTTTTGAGTAAAAGACTTTTAAAAATGAAACTACTTTTAATACACCCCTACATTATATATATATATATATATATATTTTTAAAATATGATTCCATCGCAACACAGAAATTACTATGTTTTGAAACTAGTCAGCAGTCTTTAAGTTAAATTCCAATATTAAACCTTAACCACTGGGTAGCAGTTTCATCCTCAAGCCTTGTTTTTGGAATGCACAGTATAGTAGAGTCCATTGAGAATAATTATAATCTAAGCTCTACTTGTGTATTGAGCACTGTTTTTTAAAAATAAAAACCAAAATACTAAAGAACTTCGGATCACCAATCTAACAGTTCTTTCTTATTATATCAATATATATACACACACACATATATATATATCACATCACTTTAAATGTTATTTTCAGTAGATAATCATAATTGAGTAGACACTCCATTTATTTATTAAATAGTCTATTTATTTTCATCTACTGGCCTGAATAGTCGAGAAATCTTATTAAAGAAAAATATGAGATCTCTAGTAGGATTTGAACCGGCATCCTACTAGGCAGAGGGTACCATCCAATGTACTTTAAATGACTCAGCATGAAGAAAGTTTGTCGATCAAGCAAGGCTGAATAGTGCCTTGAAGGGAAATCCTTCTCATCATACGCTCTCAAAATTTTCTATCTGCTCAGTTTCATATCCTAACCTAAACATCTAACATAATGGATTTTTTATTTATTAATCTGAAAGATGCATTCCAAAAGCCAAGCAGAGTATTAAGAGACAGAAAAAATTTGGTAGAAACACAGAAAAGAGTACTGAACATGATATCCGTCATCCTATATGGCAGTGAATGCTGAACAATTTCCTCAAAGATGAAGAGACTTAAAGCAACAGAAATGTGGTTCTACAGAAAGATGCTGAGGATACCATGGACCGAATGTGTGAGCAATGATGAAGTTTTGGAGAGAATGGAAACAAAAAAGGAAACATACTTAACATCAGGAAGAGATAGTTGAAATTTCTGGGGTACATAATAAGAAAAGAGAGCTTGGAAAATCTGATACTCACAGGACAGATTGAGAGACAGAGGAAAGCTGTGTGTAACATACTTGATGAGCTTGAGTAAATGGATGATAAAACAGGTTTTGGGAGAAATAACAAAAAGACAAATCTTATTAAGAGCTACAAGAAACAGGAAGATGTGGAGGGCTATGATCGCCTATGTCCTGAAGAGACACAGCACATAAAAGAAAGACAGAAAGAAAGAATTCAACAGATTTTATCACTTCAAATCCTGCTGGAGAGCACATTTTTCTTTTAAATTCCCTCCAAAATAAATAGTAAATTATTTTTATAAGAAGTAAGGCTCACTATAGTTTTGGCTTTAAAAAATGATTAAATTAAATATATTTAAATATATCTTAATTTAAGTTTATTTAGATGTTTTAATCAGACACACACACAAATATTTGAATAAATAAATATTGAACTTTTTGTCAAATAATTGTATTTAATATTCTTCTTTTAAATTTACTTTGTTGTTTCAATTTTTTTTTTAAAGTTATGCTTTTATTTACTATAGATGTGAAAATAAATTCAAGTTTATATCTTAAGTTCTTAATTTAACTCTTTACTAATTTATTAATAATCATCTCCTCCCAAATAAATAATAAATGATTATTTTTCAAATTAAGGTTTGCTATATTTTTTGCTTGAAAAAATGATTAAATTAAATGTTTAAATATATCTTACTTTAAGTTTATTTACTTATTACTTTATTTTTATTTATTTAGATGTTCTAGATGGACACACACACACATTCTAATATTTGAATAAATATTATAAATATTAAACTTTTCTTCAAATAATTGTATTTAATATTCTTTTAAATTTACTTTGTTGTTTTAATATTCATTTTTTTTTAAAGTTATGCTTTTATTTACTATAGATGTGAAAATAAATTCAAGAGAATAGAAATTTTAAAAATACATACTTGGATAGCATTTGAAAAGTATCAGCAGAATTATAAAGTAAAAACAAATGGTAACACTAATTGGCAATAAGAATTATTACTGTTCATTCTGAGGATTTTAAATGCATTCTAATGCATTTTAATTTGAAAATATCTTCATAAATACAAATCATATGATGATAATTTTTTTTACAAAATCTGGCTTGGGTGATAATGAGTCTGGATATATATTTACTTTGTCACTAATTAATGTAGTTTTTTAGTTTTAGCTGAACAGACACACAGACAACTGCCTTTTATATATGTTTAGATATATGAGATAACGATATATATTTTTATATATCAAGAACAATATTGGGGAAAAATGTATGACAAAAAGGAAAAAGTTTTCTTGTGATGTATTTCATCTTTTAAGAATTCATCAGACTAAATTTGTTATATTGATGCAACTACACATGTGCACAAATCAGGGATGCTGGGAATTTTAAATTTATTTTTTTATTTATTTTTATTTTATTTAGCCAATTTCACTTAGATTCTTTTCCTTTCCATCACTTTTGTTAGTAGATATCCCAAACTGTGATAATAGATGTTTTGCAAGGAATGGTGAAATGTCTTAAGAGCCAGGGCACAAATTTACTCTAGATGACCTTGTGATCAAGGTACTCTCTAGACATTTGTCATAGTGAATTGTTTTCTCTTTTAATCAGAGTAGCATTTTTTATGTTAAAATTGTGGTCAGTCTCAGTATGATGGGCAACCAATGAATTTGACATTCTATCTATCTATATATATATATATATATATATATATATATATATATATATAGAGAGAGAGAGAGAAAAACTCAATTTCACATCCCTTGATTTAAGAAATACTGAATTTAAGTAACCACTCAAAGACCACATGTTCCATAATTTTATTTTTACTGAAGGATGTTAGATAAATTCAGGATCAAATCATTCTTTATAAATGAGTGTGTTGTTAAGTTATTAGGTACTAAAATAGTACCCATCAAAGTTGATAGGATTATTTACATACAAAGCTTTGGAAATTTTCTAATTCTCAGTTATGAGCACAAAGTAAATTACACTTACAGCACCACTTCTAAAATCCTTCTCAATATGAGTAAGGAAAAATATGTACAATTGTTTTATTTGATATTTTATACAGTTTTACGCAACATTGGTCATTTGTGGACTGACTGTCTTGGATTTATAAAAATTATGTTGATTAAATGTAGTGATTTACAGAACTTGCTGTTTTATGAAATATAAGATTTATTGGCTTTAAGGAACACACTGTGCTCTGAATTAGTTCTTTAAAAAACTTTATTATATACTATAGGAGGTACAGTGGAGTAATGTATAGCGGCTTGGATTGAGGAATCGGAGAGCTGAGTTTGAATTTCAATCGAATCCATTACATTCACTTGCGTGTTAATACCCTTGGGAAAGGTATGGATCATCTTCTTCTCCCCCCAGCTATAGGTAAATAGCAGGACAGATCAGGTTCTATAGCCTTAGATGGTAACTGGTCAACCACAGGAAGAAATGGCAACCTACTGTGGGAAAAAATCTGCCTTGTCAGTCATGTATTGAAAGATACATGATTGCCTAAGTGTGTATCATGCATGGCACATAACTGACTGATTATATCCTGCCAGAGGACACATATTCTGTAATAAGTTTTCTTAAGTGTGCAGGCCAGTAAACAAAATATTGTTTAAAATAAAATGGAGCATTTACTCAAATATGAGAATCCACTAAAATCCATTTCAAGCAATAAAAATAAGCTGGGTTAAAAAATAAAACATTATTTCTTTAGAAATTTTGTTTACATTTCAGATACAAAACTAAGCAGATATGTCTCTTCAAGAAATTGGAAGGAGTGAGTGTGTTTTAAAGACAAATAGAACCTTGCTTGATTGTGAAGCTCTTTGTAGCCAAGTGGTTAAACCACACCAGATCAAACAGTGATCTCTCCTGCAAAGAGGGACACATGTTTGACTCCTACCAGAGGGTACATGTTCTTTAAGTTTTCTCAAGTGTACAAGCTGGTAGACAAAATAAACACTGCTTAAAATAAAATGGAGCATCTACTCAAATACAAATATCCACTAAAAATAACACTTAAGTATAAGTAGTAAATATATGTTTATATTTCTAAGATGAGGTATTATATACACCATTTACATCATTCGAACTATTGTCCTCATCTTTCAGCATCTGTCTATATTTCTGAGATAAGGTATTATGTACATTATTTGCATTATTCGGACTATTGTCATCTTTGTCGCCATATTTATTACAATGTTTTGGTTGTTGTACACTCTGGCCTTCTTCAGGTGGTTGGAATGTCAAACTGAAGCCTTTATTTCGCTCACTGGGTAGACTGTTCTAGTTCTACATGCCATGTTTAATGGATGACAGTTGTCAGTTATCTCCTGTTAATTCCCCTTTCCAAGTTCTCCACTGCCCTAAACAGGTATTGAACTCACACTCTTTGGGTCCTGTCACTGGATACAACCAACGCCCTTATCCAATGTGCCATGTGTCCTTGAGTATGAATTTCTGGGTATTATAAACCTAATGTCTTCAGCAACCATTTTTTACTAGTGCTCCTATTGCAATTTTTGCTGTTATCATTTCAAGTTTTTACCAGAGCTCATATTGCAATTTTTGCTGTTATTATTACTGGTTCCCATATTGTATTCATTTCTATGCTTGGTTGGCTCAGGAGATGTTTATGGCCTAGCATATGTACCAATTCCTTAAGTTTACAAATTTTCCAATGGTGTTCTTTGTCTATGATCTCAACCTGATCTCCTTTTTGTCTCTATATGTGGTCAGCCACACCTGATTTTTCCACTTCCCCTCATGTTACAGCTTTCTGGTGTTCTTGAAGCCTTACCTTAAGGGGCGGCCTATCTCCCCTTTTATATTTATTTCCTCAGCTGCATGGGATAGCATACACACAGTCTTTAGTCATGTTCTCCTTTATGGGGGGGGTCTTACTCGGGAGAGATATCTGCGAAGTGTTGTCCAGCTTTTGAAGGTTGTCCTGATGTTATATGGATCACATATCCTTTGTATTTTCTCTGATAACCCCTTCACATAAGGCAGGCAGACTGTTTTGGAGCGTTGTCCTCCTCTTGTACCTGCCTATTCTAGTTTTTGAGGCTGCTGCCATGTACCCAGGATAGTTGTTATGTTGTAGGGTACTACTTAAACTGACTAATTCCTTATCTAATGTCTCTGGGTCGCCACATGACTTTTGCTCGGTGTTCTAAGCAGCAGACGTTCCCTTTCTTTACACTGTATAGATGGTGGGAGTTGAAATTGAGGTACTGTCCAGTGAATGTTGGTTTACGGTATACAGATGTCTTGAACCCGTGCTCTGTTTGAGATATTAGAACATCCAGGAATGGGAGTGTGTTGTTACTCTCTTTCTCCATCGTGAACTGTATCGAAGGTCTTATTGAGTTCACATGGTCCAGTAGAACCTGAACATCTTCCTGGTGTGGCCAGAGTATGAAGGTGTCATCTACGTACCTTAACTATAGAGTTGGCTTTAGAGATATAGATTCTAATACCATTTCCTCAAAGTATTCCATGCTTATATTCGGCATTGCTGGTGATAATGGCAAGCCCATTGCTAAGGAGAGGGGAGATAATTGATAACTGACATCCATTAAACATGGCATGTGGAACTAGAACAGTCTACCCCAGTGAGCAAAACAAAGGGTTCAGTTCGACATTCCAACCACCTGAAAAAGGCTGGTGTGTACAACAGCCGAAACATTGTAATAAATATGGTGACAAAGATGAGGCTAATAGTCTGAATAATGCAAATAGTGTAGTGTATATATATATACACACACACATATATATATATATACACACAGAGTTCTCTCAGTCACTGTGTGTTTATCTAAAAATAAATACGCTTAAATTCACCTTCATCTCTGCCACGAGTCGATGGCTTAGTGGTAGAATCTCTGATTGACGCAAATTCAGCCGGTTTTGATCCTAACTAGAGGCAAATGGACGTCTAGCCACACTGATGAGCTGTGATACAACGAAACTGTCTGTGGATGACTATATATATATATATATATATATATATATATATATATGTGTATGTCAGTCAGGACTCTCCTGTTCATTACGATATTATAAGTGTCTAACTATGCAGTTCTTAGACCTGAACTGTCAGAATTTGATTATAGTAGTGAAGGGTTGGGCTGAACCAGCCCACATTTTTCAGTAGAATGGATAACAGAGAACTGGTGCCCAGTTTGCCACAAAATCTCCTTACAGCCTTCCTCAGGTTTTGAATTCAGAGTTGTTGTTCTCCTAGATTGGTTGCCAACCAAGGCTAAAGATCCCAGTCTATCCTGTTATTCAACCCATAGTGAGGGGATAGAAATTATATCAGAATTCACAGTACAGCCTGTCAAAACTAGAGGAAATATACTGTCCCAAAACAGAATAGCAGCTTACTAAATTGCTTGATGCAAAAAGTAAAGCAAGAATAAAATTGCAAGTTAAAATGGCTACTAGAGTCTCACTGCAAAGGGCTCCTCAACTAATGAACAACGATAAAACTAAATCCTGTAGATATGGTTATATATGAATATGATTTTTTATCCCTTACTAGCTGAGGCACCAGGCATTGCCCAGGAGTACCTGGCTTTAATTGTATAACTGCACACTCTTGTCTAGAAATGTCTGTATCCTTGCATCATCCATTAGTATACTAAGCTACTCCCACCTTCTTCATTTTTTTATGGCATGTCCTTCACAAGTGTTTGATTGTTCTTAATAAAGGAATTCCATCAATAAAACTTTCTTGTGTGGTCGTTGCTCGGGGTTAAATTGTTTCAACGTTTTAGTAAATTTCCTATGGCCCTAACAACTTTCAAATAGTATGGCATTGCTCACAAATCTAATAATGGAACAAAAATAGGGATGAAGCATCAGAGCTTAATTCAACTGCAAGTGCAAAACACATGAATGCCCATCTCCTCCTTTGCACAATATTTTGAGAATTTTTCCCTTTTAATACTTCAATAATCCTTCTCAAACAATCTTTGCATCAAAGGTTGTTCAAATGCCAATTTAGGATGGAATCATATGAAGAAACTATTGGCTAAATAGCAAAAGCCAATGTTGGATGTAGTTTGTTGCAGATTTCGTAACTTAACTGAAATAATCTAAACCAAACATCCATGCAAGACAATTTGTATGCTGTGTAATTTACATGGAAAATTTAGAAAGCATTGGATGAAAAATCAGGGAGTTATGGCCAAAAAACTGGCTCTTTGAACAGTTTTTTCTTAGTTTTTCATTACACGTGGGAAAGCGAGCAGGTTTAAAACCACACTATCTTATTTCTTGCATGATAGCAAAGTTTTGCGACATTTGAAGAAAACCGGATAAAAATGACAAAGTTACTCAAGTTTTTATTTTAAGTAGTAGGAAAAACACAATTTTTTCACAGTATTTTGCAACTTTTTGTGTGAAGCCAATGTTGCAGGAAAATTGTCAAACACTTTATATAAACCTTGTCAAGCATTCAGTCACTTAAAGTGAATCATATTTTGTTTTGCTAATGCTAAATTTTGTTATTGTGAAAAAATTATTTTTCTGATGATAATGGTTTGTTGGTGAAACCTGTCAAAAGGTAGAAGTTTTCTAAATCGTCTACTGTTATATATTTTTCTGACTATTGTCTTCATTTTTGTTTTTAATATAACTATAACAGATACATTTTTGGTATTTCTCAGGTGCATGAAAATCAACATTTGCATTACAGTAAGTACCTCCATAGAAACATGATACCTAAAGTTTAAAATGAATTTAAAAAAAAAAAAAAATCTCTTGAAGTTTTTATTTTAGTTTTAATTTCAAGCTAATAAATTTAATATTTCCAATAAGCAAAATACTTTGCTGTATTTCAAAGCTAATTTAAATTGGAAGGAATTTCATTTTGAAATCAATAACATTGCTGATTTTACTGCCAACTTTAGCATTCTGTCATCGCAATGAAAAAAAAAATCTTTCAAAAATAAAACATACTTTTCTGCAATTATATGAGGAATATTAAAAGTTCAATTAATCTGATTTGAAACAAATCTTACTTATTTTAAGTTTTAAAAAATTCACAGAAAGGCATTTTTAATACGGCGGTAGGTGTTTATTTAAGGTGTTGACAGCTTGATAGTTTGCCTGACAGATGGAAGTTTATCTAATTTTTTCTACAAATGGACATATACGTAAAAATTACTTGTGGAATAATGTGAGCATGTTTTTTATATCATTTTTAATTAACCAGTAATCTTAAAAATTTAGGAAAACGTACACTGTAATCTAATGTTCTATTGAATCTTAGTTACTTTGGCATAAAATTTACTATAGTTATTATTCTTAGTTTCAGATAATGTATTGATGTATGTATGGATATATGCATTTACAAACATCGGCATGTTTATACACACAAACACACAAAAAAATTCAAAATTCTTTAAAATATTGGATTTGTTGAATTGTAGTAAGCTTTTCCATTTATAATTACTAAAGATAGTTTTTACTTAATAACAATATCACCTAACCATGACAAATTAATACAAGAATTTAAAAATTTAAGCAAGATCAAATAGGAGTGATAGAAGAAAGGATGAGGAGAAGGATAGTGGATAGATCAAGGCAACTGGAGATACAGAGGCCAGTGAGAGAGAGTACCGGAAACCCCTTCCTAAACAAGAAACAAAGCGTAAGCCTCTACTCATGTCCAAGAGAAGGGGGAGGAGTGTTGACCGGGCGGTAGGAAAGCCTACCTACTCCTATTACATATAACACACACAACAACAAAAACAGAGGTAATGATGAGAGGGGGAGGTAATTTGCAAAGAGTCCTGGCTGACACTTGCATTTACCCTTTCGCAACATTAAGTTTTAAGTTTTAGTATAAGCCCCATTGTCTATTCTAAAAAGAAATTGAAAAAAATAAGGTTATCCGGATTTATTGCCATGTCATAATAAATGCCCCAACAGCTTTCTTCCTCATGATAACAAGTGAATGTACAGTTTACCTTAAGTCCAAGCATCGACCTGATGGGGGGGGGAACAATTCCATTATGTATGCAATGGATGATAATAATATCATGTTGGGTAAATAATACTGCATCATGGTCAGCAATGTAATGGAGAGTGCTTGGAAGACAGATTTATTCTTCCATTTGTATTTACCCCATTATGGGCATTATTAATTCCATGATATAATAACGCTGCGTTTCATGGATGGAATGGAATGACTCAGAAGAAAAGGAATCACAAACTTGCATTGTTCTCAGAGACTTTTATACCACTAATATGTACACAAAACTATATATAGATATTTACATGTGTCACATGCAAAGAAAAATATAACATATTTACACAGCAGAGTGAAAGGAGAATGAAAAGATAGGGTTTTACATATAATATAGAGATTCTTCTGTGTTTTGGGAGAAGACATGTTTAGGACTCCAGATTCAAGCAGGTCGGATTCATGTACTATATCCCAAGAAAGGGCAGTCTGCAAACAAGAAATGGTGAGTTTTGGGATTTCCCAAATTGAGAACTGTGAGCTGGAGTTTCTTTTTATATATGAGGAAGATATATTCCCAATGGGTTATTCCATCCATATCAATTCAACCAAAAAAAAAATAAATAAATAAAAAAAATAAATAAATAAATAAAAAGGAAAATGTAACTCCAAAAAATAGATTTTTTTTTTATTTTGATATATGTTGTAGTCATTAGAAAATCTTAAACATTTTAAATGAAAATTCCTAACTGTTTTTCAAGATATCACAAGTTGAAATTTTCCTGAATCAGCATTTTTTGTCAAACATTTCCATTTTCAAACCCAATAAAAATCTCATCGATCAGTGTTATACTGGAACACACCTATTCTATTGTTAATAGACTCTCCCACCTATAATAAGTAGGAGTAGTAGCAGTCGCTAAGTTGCTCAGTGTGTTGGTCAGTCAGTCGATGTCAGATGACCGTTAGTCGGATATTAAAGTATCAGCCACCACAACTAGATTACTGCGTCATTACCTATTATATCAAGTTCCTAACATTTTGTATGTCAAACCTATTTTAGGACCGACTTAGTGAAATACAAGCCTCCACTGTGAAACTACTCTACAACACTTGACAACGAGGATTCAAACTCATACAGAGAAAAAAAAAAAATTTGTTCGCCATATACAACAATCAGCAAATTCTTTTTCCTGGCCAAGATATGAAGACATATGCTGTGTTGCAAATAATAACATATTGTGTAATCTTTTAACTCCAGGACATTTTTAACTCCAGTACATCCTTCAAAATGATGAATATCTTAGAGAAGAATTGGACTAAGAGAATGAGTGATTCATAGTTTTATCTACAAACTAAATTCAAAATTTATTTTTCCAATTTTATAATTTGATGTTACATTGAAGGTATAAAGTCTATACTGTTGCAATTAGACACTACTGATAAATATATAGCTATTTCAAGTACTTTTTATTTTATTTTATCTCAAATGATTTATCTTGCACTCTACATAAAAAAAAATAATAATAATTATAAATTAATATCTTTGTTTCTCTCTAAGGTTTTAAAATCTTGATGATCAGGAAAATGTTCATGCAATATGGGAAATTTTGCTTTTGGGGTATGGTTGGATTGAATTTAAATTTTTATTTTTGCAATGCATATTCAACCATAAAAATTTAAATAAAAAAAGAAAGTGTTGTTAAAACATAGGGAATGAATTTCCCAAATACAATGTAATGTTTTTTCAATGTTTTGTTACCTTTAGCAGAATGAGTCAATATTAGATCATAATTGTGAAATTACCTTGAATTAGAATTTTTGAGAAGAAAAAAACTATTAAGAGATCTTGAATTGGTAGCTTTGAGAGACAGTTACTGAAACTTACTGGGATTTATTCCCCAAATACTCTAGTTTTCAAATGTTGTGCCACCTTTTGCTACTTTTATGGGCTGAAGATGATATTTCACAATTTTTCCATGTGGTTGGCCGCCTAAAAAGTTTCATTTTTTTCCACAAGAAAACTGCTATTATCCACTTTTTGGTTACTCCCTGTGAAATTCTAAATGTATATTTGAATTCTTTGACTAAAAATCTATAAGGGTATCAAATTTAATTAATTCCTGGTCAGTGGGTCAAAAGATATAAGGGTTTTTTTTGAGATAATTGAGTTTGAAAATGGAAATGTCCATCAACCGAAAATGCCGATTCAGCAAAATTTCAACTAGCAATATCTTGAGAACGGTTAGAAAGTAGGAATAGGAATTGTAGGAATAGAATTCTGTCATAAGTTGAGGACCCCTATATTCTGTTAGAAAGATTCAGTTGAGAAAATAGTAACAAAGATGGAGACAGTAGTAGTCCATAGGGAATAATGAAAACACCATCTAAGAATAATTTGTCTAAAACACTAACAAAAATATATTATATAACTTTTAGTTAGATAAGAAGAATTATATAAGAAATTAAAATACAGGAATAGATAGAAAACAATGCAATGGAATGTTTGTATCTGGATAGTGGAGACTGAAATCACCCTACACTGTAGGGAGATTATAATAAAGTATCAATTTACCACAAATGTTGAAGAAAAGAAATGGAAAAAAAAACCCCAAAAAGTGACCAATTCCACAACATTGCAATTAAGAAGTAATTAAGAACTTAATTCTACAACTTTTAAAAAAATATGATAATTGTTTTGAATGGACATAGCAAATCAAATCAACAAAAGGCATTTTGGGATAAGGAATTTTAAGTTATTTACATGTGGATTCAATTGTCCTCATCTTTGTTTTTTATTATAACAACATTTCAGCCGTCGTGCCCTCCGGCCTTCATCAAGTGCTTTTCGATCCGGGTAATCTTCTTCAGGGAATATCTACGAGGGTAGATTGTTCTCGTTCTACTGACCATGTGAACAATACTAACTAAATAAGAATCTCAACATTCACTTTGTTACGTGACTGATAACCCTTGAGAAATGTATGAATCCTTTTCTCCCCCCGCCCAGCTATGGGTAAATAGCAGGACAGACCGGGTTCTATTACCTTGGATGGCAACTGGTCTACCGAAAAAAGAAATGGCAACCTACTGCGGGAAAAAATCTGCCTCGTCAGTCATGTATCGAAAGATACATGATCGCCTAATCGTGTATCACGCATGACACATAACTGACTGACATGGCCAGCGGAATGAGAAAAGAAAGTCTAACTCTGTGTGTTTAGGAATAAAAAAAAAATAAGTTTGAAATTCCCCGGTTACCCGGATTGATAAGCACTTGATGAAGACCAGAAGACACAACGACGGAAACGTGATTAATTTAAATTAGCAATATGCAAATAACAAGAAAAGAAACAATCTGTATCTGCCTCAAAACACTGAAACGTTATTGCATACCAAAAGGAAAAAAAATAATCTTCATATAAAGGAAAAAAAGATTATTTAACAAAAAAGATGAAAGAATAATTATTGAATGAAAGTTTGAATGGCTAAGATTTCCAGCAATAAAAACAGGAATTAAAAAAAGCGATCGACCCTGAGATAAATCACAATTAAACTTAAACAGCAATCAAAAAGATGTGAAAAAATTAGGTGTGTCAAGATGCAAAGATTAATAAAAGTAAAACAAAATTTAGAAAAAAAAAAATGCGTGGAGACGGATTTAGACGGGAAAGAATAGAGCCCTCTAGTAGCGGTTTGTGACAAAGTGAAATAATGTCAACAAAAGAAAAAAAAAACGAAGAGAACAGAAAAGCGGATAAACATTAGGAAGACTAAGAGTTTCGGAAGTTTGTGACGTCTCATTTTACATTTACGGCCTTTCATGCGAAAGAAGATTGGTCGTTGTCCCGCAAAGATCAGTTGACGTGTAAAAAGACATTGGTCGAGACAGACACCTGTTGTCATAAATCAAGATTACAATTTTCCTTTGGATTTTCAAGAGAAGCGTTGATAACGGTATATTGATAGAGTTAATAAAATGGAAAGTTTACAGAACAAGTAAGTAATTTTTATCACGTTTTGTTTACTTTTTTTTTTTTTTGCAGTTCTTTCAGAATACTGAAAAATTATAAAAAATTAGACATCGAGATGACATGAAAATTATCCAAGAAATTAAAATTTGTCATTTTTGGAATTATTTTCGATTAAACCACAAGCAAGAGATTTTTTAATTCACTACGATGTATCGTATTGCCTCAAAAAAATGTCGTTTTCCAAAAACTTCCTTCTATTCTGCCGACAGTTATTTTATTTTAATTTCATATTTTATTTAAATCGATCATTTATTATTTGTTAAAAATTATAATGATCAACTATTCATTAATAATATTAAAATTCAACTTAGATCTTGTTTGGAATTTTATAATCAAAGTGACTTTTGATTTTAGACTCTTTTTTTTTTTTTTAATTTTTAATCTTCATCCAAGCAAAAGATTGAATAATTTTTAAATTATTTGATTCCTAAAGAAAGAGTTTTCACAATGGAAAAAAGAAAATGCTTTTCTTTCTCTTCAATCTGGATTGGATATAAAAAAAAAAAATTGTATTTTTTTAAGTTAAGAAGAGTAAGACCAATTGTGAACATCGGCTAGGCTACATGAGGATAGGATACTTTTTAAAAGAAGCGGTCCCAAGAGGAATGTAGTGAGAGTGAGGTATGTGTTTTCTTGACTTTATGAAATTATTAAGAATTAACTTTAGTTTAACGTGGAACATAAATTTTACCTGTGCCGTGAGTTGTGAAAAGTTTTTTAATAGCCAAATAAAAATATATTTGTATTTTATTTGTTTTATTTTAAAAAATTAAGATAACCTCGTGTATTTTTAAATTCTAAAAACTTTCTCAAGTCTGAACATGACGTCAATGCATACATCGCCACATTTCTCTTGAAATGTTTAAATAGCAAAATCAGAACGAGTTCATTTTAATCTGGTACTGAGCATTAAGTGTCAAATCGTTAAATAAATGAGAGCGGTGAAAAAAGTTTAAATATCAAATATTTGTAATCTTTAAAAAAAAATAAAGGAAAAAAAGATGCAAGTGGCAACTTTTACAGAAATCTATATAAAAATAAATGAAATCTACATTTCAGAATTTAAATTTTAAATTATCCAGTTTTGTAATCAATATTGGTTAACTTTAAGTTCAACTTCACAAAGAATTAAAAAAGTATTAGTCATAGTGAGAAAAAAAATAGAAGCCTTTGAAAATTACCGATCGTAAAATGAAAAATTTATCAATGTTAAAAGCTTGTTAATTTAGAAAAGAGAAAGATGCCAAAAAAGTGTAGCTATTTTCCCACTCCCAGTTACCGATTTACGTTTCCATTCCTTTTCACCCCCACAAAAATGTCTTTTTTAAAAGCAAACTCACGTGATTTATTTTCTAAATTGAGCAAATCTTTTGAGGTTTTCGTTGCTGGTTTTTTATTTTCTTTCTGTTCCATTGTTATTAAATTTGTCTTGAATGAGGAAGATTTTTTTATTTGTTTTTTTTTCCACGATTTTCATAGCTTCTGTTATAACACATGTTTAAACGGTGAAGAAAACCGAATGTCGCTGTCAAGAAAATATCCTACTGGTCAAGAAGTTTTAGTTAAATTTGCATATACCTATGAGAAATAATTCGTAACTTAGATTAGCAATTAATTTTATCTAGGAAAAGACTTTTTATTTAATACTAAATTAAGAAAAGGGTTTAATTATTAAACCATTTTCTTTAAAAATTACTATTATAATATCGGAATAGTGTTGGTGTAGGGCAGATGAATTTTTGACACAGTTATCAAAATATGGGAAAAGTGAAGCATGACAATATTTCTTAATTTGTTAATTAAAAATTCAATGAAGATGAAATCATATATAAAAAAATGTTAAAATAAATTAAAAAATTGATTAAAAAAAAAATCTCTTCTTGACGAGATGTGTCCGATGCAGTCGACAAGTTGGCATGTGGCTATTTTAAGTCCTCACTAGTTTTTAGAGGTATTTATATTTTTATATTATTATGCACAAAATTCCTGAAGATTTTGTCTATCTTGGCACTTTTCTTGTGTATTAAAGAAAAATTATGATATTTTTACTTTAAATAAATACTTGGTTTCTATGAAAACTGTGTAAATGCTTTGCTGTCGATTGCATTTTGCGTTAGTTTTTTTATTTTTAATTTTAACTTTTTTCTTTAGTTTTTTTAGTAATTTTTTGTTAAGTATTTGATAAAAAAGTAAAAACTGGTGTTTTTTGTTGTTTTTTATTTATTTAAATTTAACAAATGTTTAGTTAGTTTCTGTAGATTTTTCTTGGTCTATTATCGTTTTAAAAAATAATTTTAAAATTATTAAAATGATTTTAATTTAAAAATTACGCTTTCTTTTTTTATAGTTCTTAAAATTTTCTACAGTTTCTTAATTAAAAAAAAAAGAAAAAAACCCTTTGCTTTTGTTTTTTTTTCCTTTCTAAACTGTTAAATCCATGAAGCTATTGCTAAAAAACTTTAAGGTTTTCAATTTTTTCTCTTTTTTACCATTATTAGAAAAGTACATCGATAAACGACTAAAAAGAGAAGTCAATCTCTAATTTGTTTAATAGTGTTTTCCTTCACTAGTCAACCGTAAACCGCTACAGATGGTCACAAAAATAAATAAAAAATTCTTTTGAAATCCGTTGTTTTACGAAATATATGCTTTGATTTTTATTTTCAGATACGTACATTCGTTTTAATGAAAAAAAGGGAACCTTTCACTCAGTCAGCCCTCTTTGACCCCCACACCGTTTTTGGCTATATAATTATTAGTCTACACTAGATATAAATTAATAAAATATAAAAATAAATTATAAATGCTATTGGACAGTATAAAACGTAAAAAGAATTGACAAAATGAATTCTAAATAAGCTAGTTAAAAAATGAAGGCAAACAATTCGTATTTATTTAATCATTAATGTGATTGTGAATCTTCGAAGACAGGTTTTTTTTCTCTTCCAGTTCTAGTATTTAGTTACAAGTAACTAAATACTAGTTTTTTATTTGAATAATGAGTCTCTATCATTGGAAACTTAAAATTTAGAATAATATTTATTTAACAATAACATTTGGAGTTTTTTTTTCCATTTATTTAGTGTTTTTTTATATATATTTTTTCTTTAAAGTACTAATGACGTGGCTTTTTAGTTTTTATTTGTTTATTTTTTAATGGTGGGAACAAAAAAAAAATACTCTGTAAAAGAAAACCCAAGAAAGTTGTGTAGTATTATTATTAACAATGGGTGTAAAAAAATAAATTTATTTTTTTTTTATACTCAACTCAACTCAACTCGCATGTGGATATTTTAGACAAAAATAAAAAAAATATTTTTTATTCACGTTTTTAACCGAAACTTTTCCCCTGGAGTTTTCGTAACACCGACCATAAATTGGCAGGTGTGACTTCGTTGTCTTTTTTAAGTTAACCAAAGCAGGTTTGGAATCGGACTAACTCGAACAGCATTTTTTTTTCTTTTAATTAATAATTATTTGTAGAGTATTATTAGACAATTCCGAAAATGGCTGTTTAAACATGCCGTCGAAAGAAGAATAAACATCATTTTAAGTTGTTAGAACTTAAAAGAATGGGAAAAAATTAACTCAAAGTCTAAAACTAAAATATTTTTTGCGAATTTATTTAGCATAATTTAGTCATTTTTTTTTAAACTTCATATTTTAATAATTGTAGTAATTCCTTCGTTGTGTGCTTCCTTGTTAGTGTATTTTTGTTTCTAATTTATTGAAACACTCTTCCAGTCTTTCTGTTTAGTTTCAGTGTTTCATCATAACAGCATTTAAACAAAAATTCAAATTTTCAAAAAATCCTCAAAATCCTTAGTTAGCACTAACACAATAACAGTAATTTTTATTTTATTTTTTTTTTGTGATGAGTTACAATGTTATTGTTGTTACTATCAGAACGTTTTACTTACTTTTGGCTCTTGTGATCTTTGAACTTCAGGGGTTTTCCAATCCTGGTAACTTCTCAAATTGAACCCTTAGATTGCTTTTCTGTGTGTAAATGGAACAATGAAAACAATCTACCCCTTTAATAAGGGTTTAGTTCAAAGCTCAAGAGGCTACACAGATTGACAGACACCTGAAGGTCAGAGAGAAAAATGGCTGAAACATTGTGATACTAATAACAAGGATGAGGACATTAGTCTTAAGGTAAAAATGGTTTTAACACTAATTATAATTTAATCCATCATTATTAATATTTTTTGTTAATTTTTGTGCTATTAAAAGAGCATTTTCTAGTATCACCATTTTCACTGAAAACAAAACTACAAAAAAAAAAAAATAAAATAAACAACTTTAAAAATATATTGCCTTGATGATGTTTTTCCCTGTAAGTTGGATGTAAAATTTGATAAGAATTGTGTGGTACACTCATGTTGTACAAGCAAGAGACTCACCCACGCGGGCTAAATAGTTTGTGACTTAATCCCCCACCTTTATTTCAGTTTCGTTTTCAGTTTCGTTTACCTAATAAAGCTTAGTACTTTTACTTCTCTTCTGACTTTTGTTTTGCTTATCACAATTTATTTAGCTAAATCAATACAAAAATGAATATACCAAAGCACTTGGTTCACCAATGGCTGTCAGAGATTATCGCCATTGGTAAACCATCCTGTTGAACTATTTCAACGATTACAAGGAAAGAATTCCTAACAAGTACCAGGCTCTCTTGAGCTCTATTAAGTTCCAATGTATTCAAATATATAGAAGCATATACAAATTTTGACATGGCTATACAAAAATTGGACAACTTTTTTTATTAAAACACCTAATAAGGTTTTCGTGAGGCATCTGTTGGTTATGAGATATCAGTAGCCGGGAGAGTTGCTGAATGAGTTTTTCAGGGAGTTGCAAAAGCTGAGGATGAACTGCAACTTAGACCATACTGCAGAAGAATGTGGCATTGAAGCTGTGCAAGATGCCTTCATTACAGGCATAGGTTTGCATCCCATACAGTAGCCTCTCCTCGAAAATAAGACTCTGGACCTACAAATAGCTTATACTCAAGCTTCTGCATTGGACTTTGTCCAATGGAATAATGACTTGTACACTACTTCAGAAGTTCAAATGGCAGCAATAGTCAACCTGGAACTCTGGATTTCCCTATCATTTGTGGGACTGTTGTCTTGCTTGCATAACTACTTGTAAAAAATGCTCAAAGTAAGGACATTATGTTCATGCATGTCGGCCCAAGCTTTCATCAAATTCATTAGCCACAGTGGCTGGTTCTCATATAATGACCATGCTTGCTAATGTACCACGGGAACTCTACCCTGCTGTGATGCACATAATTGTTAATGGAAAAAAAATAAGTGCTCTATTTGATTGTTATAGCATTGACTGTTATCTCAGTGAAGGAGTTGTGTGGGAACTAAACTTGAAAGTTCACCCATCTAGTAAAGGTATCACCATAGTTCAGAAAACTTTAAAAACTAATTCAAGGGGCTATGTAGTTTTAAATCTAACTCTTTGCCTTAACAACCAGTCATATGTTGCTACCTGTTTGGGTGTTTTGAAGGATTTGTGTTCTGATGTGATACTCAGCCAGGATTTTCTGTTCAGCGTTAGGGGACAATGTTCAAATATGGAAGGTCTCTTCCCAAATTAACTGTGCACAGTGCTCGTCAATTCTGTGCATTAAGATAGAAGAACCATCACTATTTCCTAATTTATCACTTAACTGTAAGCCCATTGCCACCACGTCGAGGCACTTTAACAAGAAAGATCAGGCCTTCGTCACTAAAGAAATGCACAACTTGTTTTCTGAAGGTGTAATTGAAGAAAGCATTTCACCATGGTGATCCCAGCTAGTAGTGGTGAAGAATTCTAATCACCATCATAAAAAAATGAATGTGCATAGATTACTCACAGATGATAAACTTATACACTAAACCAGACGCTTATCCCCTGCCAAGGATTGATAAAATGACTAATAATCTCACTAAATACAGCATTTTTTTTCAATTTGACCTCAAAAGTGCCTACTGCCAAGTGCCACTTAAAGAATCAGATAAAAAAAAAAATACACTGCTTTTGAGGTCAATTGTCAGATTGTCAATACACTGCTTTTGAAATCATTTGTTTGAACTTTGTAGAATTCCATTTAGGGTTAAAAAAATTTGGCCACTTCGACAGAATAATAAAGAAAGAAAACCTATGCAGTGTGTTCTCTTACATCGATGATATCACAATTACACGGCACATGCAGACAGAACATGACAAAATGTAAAAATGTTCCTGGAGGCTATTATGAAGGCTAAACTTACCCTCAACAAGTTGAAATCTGTGGTGTTGGTACACTCCATCAAAGTGTTGGAATACTGTGACAGTGGTGTAGTTATTAAGCCTGACCCAGAAAGACTTTGTCCCTTAAGAGAGCTACCTCAACCAGAAAATTCAAAATTATTAAAAAGGTTGCTGGGCATGTTTGCATATTATGTGAAATGGATAAACAAATTTTCTAATAAAATTCGGCATTTCATAGGAACTAAAAAAAATCCCCACTTGAGAAAAGGGCACTCAAAGTTTTCACTCAGTTGAAAAAAAGAGCTAAGGGAGGCTGCACTACAACTAGTAGATGAAAGCTTACCTTTCAAGGTTGAGTGCAACGCATCAGACCATTTCTGCTGTCTTCAACCAAGGTGGATGCCCAGTAGCATTCATGTCAAAAACATTACAGGGAAGTAAATTAAAATATCACATAGTAGAAAAGGAGGCGATGGCAATTATTGAGGTGGTTCGTAAGTGGAATCACTATCTTGACAACATTTCACCCTAGTTACTGACCAAAGTTTGGTGGCCTTCATGTTTAACAATGAAAGGTGTATCAAAATTAATACCAAGATTCAGGAGTGGCAGTTAGAACTTGTGGTATTTGACTGCATGATAAAATATCATCCTGGCAAGGGGAATGTGGTTCCTGATACATTTAGCTGAGCTTATGCTTGTTCAGCCATTACCACTTCACCCATCACTGACATTCACAATGGACTATGCTACCCAGGAATTACTCCATACCTGCATTTTGTTAGAGCAAAAAAATCTCCCTTTTTCTATGGAGGAGGTAAAAAAAAGTGCATGTTTATTGCAGAGTCTGTGCAAAAATTACACCTCATTTCTATTACCCATCAGAAGGCATGCTTATCAAGGTGACAAGACCCATTGGATGACTAAGTATCAGCTTCAAGGGAACTGTGCCTTCTGTCACATGTAACACATATTTGTAGTAATTGACGAATACATGTGATTTCCATTTGTCTTCCCATGTCCAAAAATGCACACAACATCAGTAATTAAATCCTTAGATCTATTGTTCAGCTTAGCCAGGATTCCTGGCTATGTACATTCAGACAGAAGGGCATCTTTCGTGTTTAAGGAACTGAGAAACTCTCCTCCCAAAAAGGGTCACAACAAGTAGAACCACTCCATACCACCCAACTGAGAATGCACAGGTTGAATGATTTAATGGCATTATATGGAAGGCGATTCATCTAGCCGTTAGGTCACATAACATACCTGAAAAGTGCTGGGAATTGGTGCTTCCTGAAGTGTTACACTCTATAAGATCATTGCTGTGTACCACAACAAATGTCACTCCTCATGAATGCTTCTTTGCATCAAACAGGAATTCACTGCCGTCCTGGCTAATGTCACCAGGTCTCATACTATTAAAAAGGTTTGTAAGAAACGGTAAAACCAATCCCTATGTGGATCAAGTCAAACTCCTCAACAGTAATCTGATATCCGCCAACATAAGATATCCAGGTGGAAGGGAGTCTACTGCATATGTTCATGATTTGGCACCTTGCCCTGAAATGGTGTTAACCCCTGAGTCCCACCACTGCAGAACAAAATAGGAGTACCCTGATTGTTCCTATACCAGAGGTGGGCATGACATGCAATGGAGATGTTGCTGAGGTTCAACACATAAGAAGATCCATATGGATGAGATTGTTATGGATGGTGATGCCACAATTTTCCAAAGAGCAAAGAATGTGGTATCCTACACTTGCATTGTACAAGCAATAGACTTGCCCATGTGAGCTGCATAATCTGTGACTTACCCCTTCTGTAGCTGAGTTTCATTTTGATAAATAAAGCTTAGTACTTTAAAGAGTGTTCCAATAACTTGGACCAATTTTAAACTTAATTTACATTTAAAATCAGTCCAAGTTATTGGAACATCCTTTACTTCTTTTCTGAGTTTTGTTTTACTTATCACAAATCTTTGGGGTTGATAGTTGATACTGTACTAGTAATCCTTGTCATTTTGTTTACACTTTCTGTAAAATGATGAAGACTTAAAAAAATGATCTATGCTAAATAAATTTTCCCTTCTTTGTTACTAGATAAATCAGATCTAATGTTAGACCTGCTAATGGCTTAATTTTTTCATCCAAGAAAGAGGATGATTACTACATCAGCAATGTGAAGATAACATTTGTAATATGATGGAAGCTATCACCCACTATTTTTCTTTAGGGTAGCTAGGATTTTACAAGCCAGCAGTAGGAAAACCATTTTCTGCTTGGTTGAATATTTCACACAAGAACAATATTTTCATTTTCACCTGTTCATCCCTATTTTGTATACTTAGATAAAAGCCAGGTATGTAAAAAAATTAGAAATTTAAAAAGGAAAAAGAAATAAATCTCCTGATCAATATTTTAAAACAATTTTCTAAAAATTTAGACTTCAGAAACAGATCCTGATTAAGTAGTCAAAATCAATTGATTTTTATTGGTTCAAAAATTTAAGGCAAAAATAAAAGAAAGTCTTGGCTGAAGAAGGTGACACAATTGGTAAAAAAATTGGGTTGAAATGAAACTGATGCAAAAAAACTGATTTCTCATCTATTGTGGTGAGTTATTTAATGCGGAATCTGATTTTAGATTGGGGGACAGGGTGAAATTCTGTTGACTGGATATTTTTAAACTCTTCTTATGTTAGTTCTTGATTAGCTGTCAAGAGTTGTCCATTTTTAAGAAGCTACATATATATAATGGAATCCATGGTTCTAAATCCTGGCGATGATCATCAGAGAAATCTCTGTTAGCTATAAATATTAAGGGCTATTTTGCTGATAGAGGATGGAGTAATCATGAGGTTGTTTTTATCTTGGAGAAGGTTTGCAGATGGTGTTCCAGATTCTGTTTTCAGTAAAGAGATATTAAATCATTTCACCCTAAGCATGACAATAAAGCCACTAAGTCGCAATGGAATACTGAGTGTGAAAGAATGAGAAAAAAAAAAAAACACATTAAAGAGCAAAAACAATAAAAGAATAGGAATTAAGAAAATAAAAATAATGATTGATATTGCATTTAAATTTTTGAACATCAAAATTGATTGGGAAGCAAGAAACTGGCAGAGAGTTCCACAAGTAAGAAGTGAAAGAGAAGAAACTGTTAGCATAGATCTTAGGGTTACATCTAGCCATTTCAACTATGAAATGATGAGATCTTGCCAATAATCTAGTATTGTGCTTAAATTCATAAAGTCTAGGTACTGTAGAGTAAGGTTCATTAAAACATTTACCATGAAAGTATTTATAGAAAAGGCACAGGGAAGGTATGTTATGGTGGTGGGGAAGTGACTGAAGCTGAGATGCCAGGTCAGAACCAATGACATTGCAGATTCTTCTCCAGATTTTATCAAGGATCTCTAAATATATAGCAGAGGCACCAGATCATATGTGGTGGCAATATTGATTGATTTGTTTTCTATGGCTTATTTCAGGTTATTTAAAGCCACTTTCCCTGTTGGCTGGGGCTTCAAAATATGCTGACTGCACCTCTGCAGAGGGGTAACCCCCACCGAGGCCACCTGTTTGTTGTGGGTAGCGATCCATGATACCTGAGGACAGGATCCTGGTGGTTGATGGCTTCAGGAGGAGGTTGTTTAAACTCCTGAACTCCAACACACCACTTTGTCCCTTATTTGGGCTAGATGAACAGTTGGATCTGATCAACCAAATGGTCATGACATGCCTTGGTTCTGAGTTTTGCGAACCTCATTTTGTAAAAGCCGGAATCAGAAGGCAGTGACTGTAGGGTCAATCATGTTGAAGAGAGACTAACGATTTCTAACTATCCCTGTGTAAATAATTATTTTGGGAATGAAAACCTAGGGATACAAAGAAGCTGGTTACTTCTTCCATTGTAATTATACTAGTCGTGTAGGCCTGATTTGCCAAGGTGAATGGGTTTCCCTCTTAGCATTTCCCCTTTTAGACCTTCATGGTGGGTAGGGAGCACCCCCAATGATCCCCCCCAAAAAAAAAAAAAACAAGTGTAAACCAGGAGTCAAGTTCTGAAAATGATGATAATATAGAAGCCCTGGCATTCCCAGTTTGATTTTTTAAATAATCTTGGAATTCCTGAAGAACATTCCAATTACAAACTTATCCCCCCTTTGTAATTGAAAAGATCATTTTAACAAAGATAGTACCCAAAACACTTAAGAAATTAGAAAACTGAACAATTCTTGTTGACAATGAACAAAAGAGTCTCAGATTTTTCTATTAAAAATGAAAAAATTTAATAATAAAAACATACCCACATCAAACCCTGAATTCATCTAAAGGAGTTGTAAGAAGTCAAGAAGTCACCCTTTGCACAATACATGAAATTGAGACAGAGTTGAAGAATCGAGGAATAAAGGAGGTGAAAAAGCGTCATTCAGAAGAAATGACCAAGCTATCCTAACCAATGCCTATATTATCACATTTAATGTCCCCAAAACTCTTGAAAGGCTTGAAATTGGATATAGCATGGAAGAAATTGAGCCCTGCATTCGTAATCCCCTGAGATGCTATAACTGCCAGAAATTTGGGCACCATGAGGACAAGTGTTCAGGATGAATGTTATGTCTAAAGTGTGGGCACAAAGACCCCAACCACCCACTAAATGAATGCCAGGAGCCATTACTCTGTGCAAATTGGGGATGGATTACTCTACCTATTCAAAGAAGTGTGAGATATGAAGAAGAGAAAAAGAAATCCTTTCAATTAAATATACAAGGAGTATCTCCTTCATTGAAGCACGCAAACAACATACAGCCAAATCTCAAAAATAAAACCCAAAGTGAATGAATCTCAAGAGAAAAATAAATATAAGGCCATACTTCAGGACCTGCTGTCACTCAAAGCAGACAATTAGCCTGAACGTATAAATTATAAGAAATAAGAGCAGCCCTAGAAGAAGCTGAAGACTTAACATTAAAAAGGCTCTCAAGCCAAACATCAAAGAAAAAAATGAAAAAAATAATGAAAATTTACCCTTATCTATTAAGCTGAAGCCACCAACTAGAGAACATCAGGTCACTAAAAGTAGAAATACAAATAAAAAAACACTATCTCCATCATCTTGCTGAACTGAAGACTCCCCTCCATCCAGCTCTAGAGGAAGATTTACCAAAAAACAAAATGAAACCGAACAAAGATCACAAAGAAAATCATGTCAACATTCCTCCTAAAAAAAAAACAAACAAAACAAATAAGTATCAAAACATGAAAAATTACCCAGAAACCAAAAATAGATATAAACAGCTTGAGAAAATTAACACTGAAGATAGCCCCACATACAAAGCAAATAAACCCAATGTCTTCCACCCTGGATCACACACTCATACAATGGAACTGCTGTGGGATAAAACCCAACTTGAATCAACTCCTCATCCTCCTTGCAATATTGAATCCTTCTATTATCTGTTTACAAGAAACCCACCTTAATGAAAATGAAAACATTACAAACTACACCTCCATACAACTTCATTTGTAAAAGCAGCTATGGAGCTTCAGGTAGCACCTCTGTACTTGTAAAAAAAAGTACCCCAAAGCCATATTGCCCTGAAGACTATAAACAGTTGCTATAAAAGCTTCCCTCAAAAAACTATCATCATATACTCCATTTATAGTCCACCCACTGATTCTATAGATTAAAATACTTTAGACAATCTACTTAGACAACTCCCAAAACTATATGCCATAACGTTATCTGGGGTTGCAAAAACACCAATCAGAAAAGCAAACATATGGAAGCCTTCATAAATAGAAACAATTTATCTTTACTCAATAACCTTATCCTCACCCACCAAATGGCACATACTCTGCAATCAACCTAACTCTAAGTGATCCCATAACATATCACGAGTACAGTTGGGAAGTCTATGATGATACCTTAAGCAGTGACCATTTCCCAATTAGGAAATTCTGGACCACAACTGGATGAGAAAACTCCAATTTGGAACCTTAAAAAATCAAACTGGGAGGACTTCAAAAACCTATGCTTACTCAAACTTATATTGGAATTCAATACAAATAAAGATCACATCACTCATTTCACCAAAACATTACTAACAATAGCTGAACAATGCATACCAAAATCAAAAGCCAAATTCTCTAAATATAACAGGCCATGGTTTGATGACGAATACAAGAGAACCATTAGACAGCATTGTGCTGCTCTCCATAAATTTAAACTACATTCAACAATGAAAACCTGAAAAACTATTCCTCAAATAACTATGATGTACAATTTCAGGATATTTAAAAGAAGAGAATAAAAGAAAAAGTTAAACTTCCATTCAGACAATAAGGAAGACTACAACCAGGCTTTTTCTTTATCTGAACTAATAGACTTTCTCAAAAGAAATCACACAACTCGGCAGTGGGTCATTTTTGAGATCAGCTGCCAATTTGACTTTATCAAACTAATCAGACTTACTATTAAGACAGGAGTAAATAGTTGTCATCAACATAGCTTCATGGAGTTTTAGAAATGGAAACCTCCTTGCAATGATGTGTAATAAAGAAAAATAAGAGTAAAGGAAGAAAACCCAACTCTAAATTGAAACTATACAAGGCATTGCTTTTTGAATTTTGTGAATTAACACATGTATTGTTATTGATTATCCTGATGTAACATCTGCTCATTTGCTGAAAGCTGTCTTCATGATAGAAAATGAAAATAAAAGAAAATTGACACTATTATGACTGGGTGTTCAAATAACTGAAATTGACAGAGGCAGGGTTTGAATTCAGAAAAAGGTTGCTGCACATTGATTTTCTTGCTAAAGTAAAATACATGAAAATTGATTTTTTTTTTTAAATTTTCTTATGTAGAAAAATAAGTAGAGAAATAACAGAAGTATATGTGTGTAAATTTCAATATTGAAGTGTTGATTTTTATCTTCATTAATAGAGAACATTAATGTATATCAAGTGTTTGGACCTTTTTTTGCTTCTGTAAATTTAGTGGGACAAATCAGTTAAAAAAACTCACTTCTTGTGGCCTTGGCTTTTCTTGTAAACTATAGGTTTTCTCTTTTAGAAAAACTTTTCTAGAAAAGTGTTCTTCACTGAACATGTTTTCATATTTTATTTTGTACATGGTTTTTATTATTTTAATTTTGTAGGAATGATCCAAATAAGTCCATTAACTACTTATATAAACAAAACTTAGAATTATTGAAATTTGATTCCAGATGGTTAAAAAGAATCTTGAGTGCTATCAGGTAGGAATTAGGTACAGTAGATTTCTTGAAGTTTAAAAATTCCTCAGTTGATGCTAAACTTTGTCCATTGAGCAGAAAAATCCTTATGTAGTTTTTGATACCAAATATATTTTAAGAATATTTTTTCTCTCACTTAACAAAAAATAAAATGAGTAATCATTTGAAATATTTACTAAATAATCTGTATTATGTATAATACTGTCATCTGTGGGTTAAATAACTGTATAAACTGGGATTTGTAGCCTTGGATGCCCTCCAGTCTAAGAGAAGGAAAACTCTTAATTTCAAATCATAGATAAGGCAATGGGGAAACCATTCAACTTTCCCAAGGATGTATTGCAATTCAGAAATAATAAAGAAAAGGAACCTGTGGAGAGCCATGATCAACTAGATCTTGAATGGACATGTCATTAAAAAAATCTGTCTGTGAGTTATGTAGAAGAAATATTTTTTATTTATAACCATGGAGAATTCAATGGGAAATGACACCACTTTCTTTCCCAAGGATACATGGTAATTCAGAGATAATAAAGAAATTGAACTTGTGGAGAGTCATGATCACCCAAATCCTGAAGGTACATGGCATTGTAATAAAATGACAATTTTAGTATAAATCAGTCAAATGAGATTTAAACAAATGTTTACTTAAATTTTTGTAAACATTCATAATGAATATTTGCAATCTAATCATATTTTGTGAACATCATTACTTTTATTTGAAATTGAATTGTTTTTTTGTTTATGTTCTGTACTGATGCTGCAAATGTTATTTTTAAATATTGCATATTAGATCTCAAGGTTATGTTCTGAATTTGGTTAAATTTTCTGGAAATATCTCAGAAATGATTGGATATAATAGTTTTAATGTAAATAATGCAAGTAATCATAATACCTCATCTCAGAGACAGATATAATACTTTTCCTGATTGTAAAAAAATTATTCAATTATTAACTTTGTTTTCCTATCCCATTATATAAAGAGAATCTTTTAAAAACTCTATTACCAATAAAGGATCATTATAACAGCAGAAACACTAATCTTTGAAATATTCCCAGACTTTCTCTGAAATTATTTTGAGGTTTATGTGAGCTTTCAATATTTCAAAATTATCACTGTCAAAAAATTGTTCAAGACCCCTTTACATAATGTATTATGCTAAATTTATTTGTTTCTTTTAACATTTGTTTTTTTAGCATAATTTGGCTATATTGCTATGATATGTAACATAATGGTAGCTTGGTAGCCTTTTTACATAGTCTTGTTAGTATGTAAGCAAAACATTAGATTTGTAAATACAAATCTAATGTTTTGCTTCCTCAGTGTTTCCTATTTGTTCTTTATCCTATTCTACCATTTTATATATATATATATATATATATATATATATATATATATATATATATATTTGGAAAAAAACAAACCAAAAAATCCTTAAATGCAATTATGATGTTTAAAATGAATGAAATGTCGACGTCTGACGTTTCGGTTTAATAAACCTTCTTCAGGACAATATTCATTAAAATACAATTCAGTTCAATTTGACAAAGACGATGGACATAAAAAACAAGTCTTATAACTGAAAATTTTTAAAATGATCAGCTTTCCGTTTAGCATGGTCACGTTGTCGTCACATGGGCGATGCTTTCAAAACGTATTCTTAAAAGTTTTTGATTATTTTGAATGACATTCATAATTGCATTTAAGGATTTTTGGTTTGTTTTTTCCAAATTTTTCTTCATTCTGTCGGATCTATATCCATTTACATTTGCTTACATATATATATATATATATATATATATATATATAAATTGAGTAAAACATTTCCTGATAATGATCAGATATCAATTGACATCAGATCATTTTCATGCAAAATTAATACTTGCTCTATAATTTTACTTGATAATATTTTATACAAGAAATCATGAGATTCAACATTACTTCACACTATTCCAAAGTATTTGGCTCTCAGGGGAGGAAGTTCAATCAGGAGAAGAACTCCAAATTAGGAAAGAATGTACTCTATACACACTGTGTTTGTATAATATATAGAGTAAAGTTTGGTTGAGAATCTGGTGGGATAGTAATTTTTTTTTAATCATTTCACCCAATGCAAGGGGTTATTGAGTATGAGAGAATGAGAAAAAAACACGATTAAGAAAGAAAGAAAAATAAAAGAACAGGAATTAAGAAGGCATAAGATAACAACATATATATATATATATATATATATATATATATATGAAAATTTGGAAAACTTTCAATGTCATTTGAGAAAGAATTTTATTTCAATTTGTTAAAGTAAAATTCTTTTTTGATGATACAGACTCATTGACAGAACATTGAGTTTTCCAGATTGTCTTTTATATAAATGAAGTATATGATGTCTGTGTGCCCTTTTAAATAATTATAATTTTTGTAACTATCCATGATAAAATTAATCCGTAAATAATAATTTTTTTAAATTTATTGTCAGTATTGTTCATTTTCAACATGACCACTATTGTTACATATACAAAAGGTAATATGTTTCTGTAGTTCTCAAAAAATGTGGAACTAGTACAATCTACCCTGGTGGTTGAAATAAAGGGTTCAGTTTGAAATTCCAATCACCTGAAGAAGGTTGGAGCGTACAATGGCTGAAATGTGAATATGGCCATAAAGATGAAGACAACAGACCGAATAATGTAAATAGTGTAAATAATAAAAAGAATTCAGAATTTTTGTCATCATTAATAATGACATTTGAATTAATAAAAAAGTGTCTCTCCATTTTCTATTGAAAAGATGACGTAAAGGAAATCCTGAAGAAATTACTACATTTTGTAAAAACTGTTAATCTCGAATTCAAATTTATGCTTAAAATATCAAATTTAAAACCATTTTATTAAATAAACGTTGTAGAAGAATAATTTATTGTAAAGTTCTATTTAATAAATAGATTTTTTTTTCCATTTTTATTAAATTGTTTGTGATATTATTAAATGAATAAAATGTTTGTGATTTCAGAGTGACTATTGTTGGCGCTATTTACCTAGCAATGAGAACATTGTTGTGTAAAGAAGATGTCTTCCAGGCAAGGATATGAAGGGGATATACGTCAAAGGAAGATGGTTCCAAGAATCGCACGTGATGACTCTCTTGATAGTAATGATCTTGGAACACGGAGAGAAATAAAAGCTACAACAACTTATAACCATTGGGAAGATAGTCCTACAAGAACTGATTCAATGCCAGAGGAAATACCACTGACAGATTTCAGTGATGGGACCTTAGGTCAGCTGAAATCCCTCTCTGGAGATGGAGCAAATAGTTTATTATCTGAACATAATGTTGATTTGACTACAGATGTGACTGCTCCTTTGTTATCGTCACAAGATGATGATATTGATGGAGATCTTATTGTCAACAAGGATGAAGCTTCTTCTGAGGTTCAAACTGTATCTGAAGAAGATGAAAGTGCTCTGAGCATTGGTCTGCAGGTGTTTATACCTTATATTATTGCAGGATTTGGGACTGTAGGTGCTGGAATGGTTTTGGATATTGTGCAGGTAAAGATTTCTTTCTTTCCTTTTCTGTTTTTAGCAAATGTTATTCACTGCACAAGGAAAATTATTCTTTTACTATAATATCTGGTTAACTATAGCAAAGAAAATGGCGACTTACCTCGTCAAATCAAGCAACAGCGCGTCACGTGTATCCTATGACAGAAAATGTGGTGAAAAAGAGAATTACTTACCAAAAAGAAGGGCACGTATTCTGCATGACATGCTGAAGATGGAATATTTAAATTAAAAAACAAGTCTATCGCAGGAGTCGCTATAAAAGTATTTTGATATGTAAAACTTGAATGTCCTCTCCCAGCTGTCGACAAATGGAAAAAATGCTCGGCTGATAAAAGCAGTTGGTGTTCTTGAATGGAGGAGAAATCAGGTATTTTGGCTACTGCGTTTGTTAGAGAGTGAGTTATTATTCTGACTGGTTGCGTGCATTGTGATTTGTGAGATAGTACACCTGCGAATCGAGTTTTCGCCATTTCTTTCTGCCCCCGATGTTCGAGTCTGAATTTAGTGATTTATTCTCTGCGCTGTGGAAATAATCTGTGACAAATATTTCCTTTGCAATCCCAGATTGCTTACATTAACTGGTGTCAACATTTATGCATTTTGACTTGGGATCAGAGTGTAGTATCTTTCCAATTCCCAGCCTTTTTGAGTTGCAATCAGTTACTTTTTATCAGAAAAACCTACATAATAATATTAGGAGGGAAGGATTGATTGATTATCAACCCTTTGTGAGTTTTTTAAGGCAAAACATATCTGGATTGTAATTTTTATTTTTTTAGTTAAATATTTTTGAGAATAACAATGATTTTTCTAGATACATCCTACTACTTAACTGTAGCCGGGAGGAGGTTTTTAGTTGTACCTTTCTCAAGGGCAGTTATCTATAAGTGAATGTTAGGAGAGAAATTAGGGGAAAGTGATGAAGAAGGGGACAAACATGATGTGATGGAGAAGAGGTAGAAAATAAGAAAGCTTGAGAAAAATGGAAAATTAGATTGAAGAAATATCAACTATGTCCGGAAAGTATCCAAGCTATTGAATATTAATGAAAAATTAGTCTACCTATGATGATGGTACCTTAGTCCTCTTAAAGCTAATCTTCTTGAAACCTCTCTCATTAATCCCAGCATCCCTTCCATTGTTAAAACCAATCTGCAAGGTCCTCTTTTGTGATTGACATCAGTTACCTCATTGTATCCATCTTAATCTCATCTGTGGTGTTTCTGTGGTGAGTTTAGCTTTGAGAAAACACAGAATCCACAGAGAACCAAATCTAGACTGTCATGGGGGAGCTGAGAGATCCAAATAAAACAATGTTTTGCCAAATATATTCTGTATGAAATGTGAGGAAACCATTGACATATAGTATAACCCTACAGGAGAGTATCTGTTATTAGTGTAGTAAGGGCACTTCTGATTGGTTGTTAAATTATACACAAACAGTTCTTGAGATATTAAAAATGGCCAAATACATTTCAAACTGACTTATATACACATATAGACAGTGGCATTTCTAATAATCAGAATGTGGTTGAGTCGTCCTTGGGGACCAAAGTTAATGTGTTGTGTCCCTGGAAGGGGAGGCCAAACTCAAAAGTGTCTCCGAGGTGAATTTTTGTTTTTAGGCTTCAATGTGCTGATTTATACAACTTTCAGAAATTAAATTATATATATATATATATATATATATATATATTGTAAATGAAAGTCTCTCTCAAGAAGCTATTCTTTTTTAGGTTTTACTATTGTAACATATTTAACATAGAAGAATCCATTTTTAATAATAAGTAGTATCAGACATAATTTATGGAGTATTAACTGTGGTTTGGATACTTTGTGTGAGTTTTTTTTTTTTTAACATTAAACATATATCAACTATACTTCTATATTATAGAGTATATTAAAGTGTGCGGAGTCAACTTAGAGGACAGACAAAAATATGAGTGAGGGGCATGGCCTCTATAGCACCCCTCCTGTAGAATCGCCTATATATATATATATATATATATATATATATATATATATATATATATATATATATACGCTTACACATATCATACTCACTCACTCCCTAAGAACCAAATAACACCCACACAAACACTAAACAGAGACACATCCCCTCTCCAGGACCAATAAAACTGTCAAAATGACCACAGGAATTCAGAGAAGTATAAATCCATTCAGCTCTTATCTCAAATAACAACTTAAAAGAGACTGTTTGACCAACACAAGGAATGTTAAAAGATTCATGTTAAAAAGATAAAAAAATAAAAAAACAAATGAAAACTACAGACAAAAGTTCATTTTCTCCAGCAAGACATTAATTTCTGTAGTTTACTGCTACCAGCAAGCAGAAATATTTCTCCTCCCAATGATGGCCATTTCGGCCGAAACTAGTCGAGGAATCTAAATGAAATAATAATAAAAAAAAACGAAAGAATATTAATCTACAACCCAGTGTGTCTGAAGATTTTAATTTTTTAATATTTTTTTATTGTTCAATAAAAGATTAAGGTGGAGATGGAAAGGCACAAAAATTGCAATATATTAAAAATTTTTATGTAGAGATAGAGTAAAAGAAAGATAAAAAAAAGAATGCAGTCAAAAATAGTTATGCATTGCTTATTCCTTTTTGGCATATGAAACTAATTCATGTTTGTATTAATATTTAGAGAAAAATATATACAGACAACAAATGTTTGAAAAGATAAAGCAAAGAATAAGAATGGCTGAAAGAAGAGCAGAGATATAAGATAGAATTTATTAAATGAATCCATCAAAACATTAATTCACAGTAATGATTACAGGTAGTGTGTGTGTCCTGTAAACCATTAAGGTCATACAGACCCCACATTTATTGCAGCCATAGTGGCAGTGGTGTGTCAAGATAACCTGATGGATCCCCACTCTCTTCAGGATGGTTTTGAATCAAGACTGGTTGCCACCTCTAGGCAAACCTAGACGTAGTAAACAGTCTAAAATGCTGTTTAACCCACAGGTGGAAGAAGATGGATTCATACCTTTCCAAAGGCAGTGAACAAAACATAATCAAACAGGAATTGAACTCGGCACACCTAATTCACTTTGTGCTGATATCCATTATACTATCTGCTGCACCTTGATAGAGTGACATATAGAGTGACAGCAAATTCTGCTTATAGAGAAAAAAAACAAAATAGTTATAGTTCTATTTTAGCACATTTGAACTCTAGTATTGATTTAGACAATGTTTAAGCTCTTGTCACTACAAATTGTCTTTATTATCACTCCCCCCACCCCCACAGTTTGAATGTAGTCATTTTCTGCACTAAAAACTAAATATTTCTATATGGAAAAAATCTGATAGTTAAGATCAAAAGTTGATATGGCAGCTCAATTCCACAATGAAATAAACAAATCGCAAGTCCAAATTCAAAGATCCAGAGGGAGAAAGAAATGTTGAAATCATGAATTGCAGGTCCAATGTCACAAATCCCAATACACGTTAAAGGTCAGAAATCCAACACAAGGTAGAAAAATAAACAACTTCCTAATTTGAGTACACCAACCACTTTTATCAATGGAACAATTTTTTCATTGGCCTACAGGTGGGAGAGGACACAGGAGATTAGCATATCAAAAATGCATTTATGGCAACACCTGTGACTGACTTGTTTCTATTTTGGTTATTTTGTCTTTGGCATATCGTACAGAACATAAGTTTCTGCTCTGAAAGTTTAATCCTCAAAGAATTCAGGACTAATACATTCAAGTAAGTTCAACAAAAAAGATAATACATAATACAAACAAATAATCATAATATTAAATCATTTATGTAACTGGGTTACATGTCACCAAATAAAACACGTCTGTAAATTTATTAGCATCTTTTCAAAAATTGATATAGCAGCTCAATTTGACAATGAAATAAACAAATCGCAAGTCCAAACTCAAAGATCCAGGCGCAGAAAGGAATGTTAAAATCATGAATTGCAGGTCAAATGTCAAAAATCCCAATACATGTTAATAGTCAGAAATTCAACGCACAAGGTAACAGGCACTCGCAAGCTGATGGACGTAGGTAGAAAAATAAGCCACACCAATTCAAGAACACCAACCACTTTTATCGACAGAACAATATTTTCATTGGTTGACTGTTGGAGAGGACAGACAATATTAGCATATCCAAGATGCATTTATGGCAACAGCTGCAACTGACTTGTTCCTATTTTGGTTATTTTGTCTTTGGCATATCATACAGAACACAAGTTTTAGCACCCAATCTGTATGTTGTGCATTAAAAATCAGAAAGGGATTGTCAGTGGTCAGCCCTTAATGAAAGTATTATTAATGGAATATGGCTAAGTATAATGATTATTCTGCTTTCCCTGAAAAAAAATTACATTTTCTTCAAATTTGTTTTTATTGCTAACAACCAAATAGCTATTATATGTTTTGTCATTATGTGGTCATATTAATAAAATTGAAAACTGTTGTTGCTTTCAATGGTATAGAAGAGTATTGCAATCTCAGTGGTATACTTCTTGTTGTGGTGCTAAGTTATTGTTGTTGATGTATATGTCAAAAGTCTAGAGCTACTTGTCAAGACTCTGTTGTCAGAGAGCCCCTGGGATATATCTTCTGTGAGAGAAAATCTTCAGAATGGAACTTCTAATAGCATTGGTCAAGCTGAGAAAAAGACTGTAGATAAAGAGTTTAGTTGTAAATTTAACACCTTCTTTCTCCTTACTTGGAATATCAATTCAAACATCAAATAATTTCAAAGCACAAAACAATACTGTAACTAAAACCACACTATGTAGGGAAAGGAAAGTTGGTTAGTCTTTTTGTATGTTGTTTGTGTGACTAATACATCACTACTTTCCAGATATGTGGATTCAAGCTTATTATTGTGTCAATGTATCTATTCCTAACTATAGGAACTCCACCCCTCTCTCTCTCTCTGGGCTGCTCTATGGTTCCTCTATCTGTCTTTCTATCAGTATTAGTTATTTTCACTCTTGTTAGAAGCTATGACCAGTAGACAATCTTATTTTAAAACATTCCCAACACATTAACACAAAAAGACTGTTTTCAATGCTTAATCTTAGGTGATCTGGAAAAACAAATTTGAGAAGTTTGTCTTTTTTTTTTTTTTTCGCCACAGTTTTTCTGGCGCAAAATAATTTTTTGAGTCTTTGTTTCCAATTTTGATTTCAGTTGATGCCATCATTAAAACCATTCTTTAATTGCACATTTCCATTGAACTTCTTTTCTCTTTATGATGAACTTGCATTAAAAGAATGTGAAAGACAACATTGAGCCTGGTCTAAATGGGTGACTGCATGGGAATATCAGCTGCTGTAAGCTTGGATGTGTGGGTAGTGTAATGGGTAACAGCTTTGAATTGGAAATTGGAGAACTGAGTTTCAATTCTAGTTGGATTCATTATATTCACTTATACACAAATATCTTTGGGTAAGATATGAATCTACCTCTTCTCTCCCCAGCTATGGGTTAATTAGTAGGACTTGTATCAGTAAATCATTATTATCTCCAAAAGTTGTTACAATCTAAAAATATTTTTTGGCTTTAAATAACTTGCAAAAGGTTGATAAGCTGTAAAAAAACAAATCAATCAATTAAAAACACCTCAAAGCATCCTTCACTATCTTCTTCCTTGATGGCCTCTGTGAAGCTGCTCACATTCATCATGGTGTTCTACCCACTTGAGATATGTTCCTTTTGAGGATAATTCTTAGCTTGTGGAAGAACTGGAAATTGACTTGTATTAGATCTGACTAGTATGACGGAAGTTTCATCATGGTAACCTGTTTGGCAGAAAAGATCCAGCATGCCTTAATTCTTCACATTGATGAAAAAAATCTCTGGACTGTGCTTTATAAAGGAAACCAAATTCAATGTAATTATAAAAAGCATTTACAAGATTGGTTTTTACTTATCATTTTGATGTCAATTTAGTCAGTATTAATTTAAACTACAGTTGGGCTTACCATATTATCACATCTAACAAACCTTAAATCACTTTTCCTGGTATTGAACAGTGTGACATTCTCTGTAGTGGTACTTTCTATTATGGAGTCAAGTTGTTGCTATTTGTTTAAAGATTAGAGGTTTTTCTGGAGTTTCTTTAATTGGGGAGTTTAGATACATCATATCTGATCTGGCATCCCATCTGAAGTCGCTATTTCGCAGACTGTGGCTTTCCTCTGTCTTTTCTGCAAGTACTTTCATGGCAACTGCTCCAATGAGCTACTTTCACTGGTTCCCAAACTGCATGTATTTAAGTGTGTTACTAGGTTGGCATCTCAGACCCACCCTTTCACTGTGAAATGACTAAATGTAGCCATCTCTTCTTATCTTGCACCGCCTGTCAGTAGAACTTCCTATCACTTGCTTCCCTGATAGCTATAATCTTCAAATATTCAAATGTAATGCCAATTGACATCTTCTGATACCTTGGCCATGATCCCTGTCCTTCTCTTTATCTTTTCCAAAACACTCCTCTTTATGCTTACTCTCACTCTCTGTAAACCCTTGTGTGCTAGTGGCACTCCCACCTTGCTTGGAGCGATTTGCTTTAAAAAAAAAATTTTACTGTAAAAATCTTCAAATAGCATATGGCCAAGAAAAAGACAAGACAAAATATTGTGAAATACAGATGCAACATCTGTTTTGTACCCTTATCAACAATTTGAACAGGACAGAAAAACAATTCTCATTTATTCTGTCAATCAAGTTACTCTTTATTTCAAGGTATGAAACAATACTGGCCAGCTTTTTATTTTTATAAGTGTGCATTTTTAAGTAATTATTTTCTTTCTTTCCATCTGAGTAGATTTAGGGTTATGCTGGTGGATATATCTCTGTTTTGATCTTTCACTTTCTCACAAAATAGAAGTAATGAAAGAAATCTGATTTAATTTTTAACAGTTGTCTATTTTGCTTGATTAGCATTATTAAACAACATATATTTACTTAATTTTCTTCTTGGATAGAAATTCACAACGTCATCCATATATCTTTACATCATAACAAATATATTGTCTGATATGGCATCAGCCATTTTGTTCCTACCACTTGCTACCTTAATTTCTTTGCTCTGTGCAATTTCATATGACGTTGATTTCCAATGTCTCAGGTTAACCCAATTGTTTATTGTTTCTTGTCCCTCTGATCTGAATTGTGAGGATCAGAGACTTATTTGTTTTGTGTCAAGAATATTTAGTAGGGGAAAAATTTCTGTCATTTTTTTCCAAGATTATGGAAATATGTAAATTTGTTTGCTTTGATGAAAGATATTTACATCTATGAAGATCAGTTAAATGGAATAATTGTATTATCATAATGAAAATTACAAGATAAAGCCTTAAAATTCTGCTAGCTTTGGGACATCAATGTTCATAAATATCTGCTTTAAGTTAGACGTCACATATAAATAACCTAAGAGAAAACCCATTAACATTATTAAAATGATAATTGAAAAGAGTAAATACATGTGGAAGGATGCATCAATAAGTTCATTGCTTGACATGGTTACTAGATGAAATTTGATCTTAAGTTGTAACTGTCTGAGAGGTACTGAAAATTTCTGTTTGACCAAGAAAGGGATTCCAAAAATATTTCTTATATTTGGTCTGATTTTGGACAGCAGGGCAGGCTGAGAGCTTTTCAGCACCTCCTTGTATAATGTTTAATCTATGTAATAATGGAAAAGCATTCAATTAAATGCATTGACAAGGAAGCAGATTATATATACAAAAATATTTGTTAAATAAATACTTTTTTTCATCCTTAGGCTATAGACTTATTGATGTACCTATGTACCAAATGTTACTTCTTAATAATAAACAATATTTGATATACTCTCTTTTGTGGGATATTATTTATGCTTTGTGGAGAGGACATCATATTTATGCTTCTTTTCTTGCATAATTTTGGATTTTTCTCTGCATTTTCTGATTAAAATCTTACTAAATGACTGTAGGTTTTCTTTGATTCATCACTTAGTTGTGTCAAGTTGTGCAAGTAATTACTCTCTTTGTGTATTGATTAAAAGTTTTGTTTTTGTTTAAGGCAAGTCATTCATTCATAACAACAGATTGGCTTCACTTAATTTCCTGTAAAGCTGTCATTACTAACTATACAGATTTCAACTTTTAATACTTATGTATATTGTTATTGCTTTCTTGAAATCTAGTTTCTTGTCTTTCATTCCTAGACAGAATCTGCTCCTATTTTATTGTAAATGTTACAGGAACTTATTTGATAAGGTATAAAAAAACAAAAACCCAAACTTCAACTAGTATTATCAAATAATTATTAAGGTTTAGGTGTGCTAATCTTATTTCAATTATTTTATCTATGTATACTAATAATGGGACAATACCTATATTTTTACCAATTCTGATAAAATTCCCAATACTATTCTAAATTTCTGATTCTTACAAGGATTAAAATTCATTATTTTCAGCTCCTACAGTTATTTTGGGAAATTTAATGAACAGAGTAAATTTAGCAATAAAACATTTAGTAGAAAAATTAGTACATGAGCTTATAAAAGAAAGTTAGATATCCTTTTATTTTAAAAATTGGGTAATAGTTGTGATTTTCTAAGCGTAGCTTAGATGTGGCACAAGGCCAAAAGTAGGGGGAACCCAGTGGGGATTGTTCTCACTACTCAGTCATAATTGTTCTAGTGAGATAAGCTTGCTAACCATTACACTGCTTCGAGGTGCCCCCCCCCCAAAAAAAAATTGGGTAAGAACAATTTCTTTAGGTAAATCACTTAAGTACCTAGCTACAGTTGACATATTGCTTTACTTTGGCTATATCAGTAATTTTAAAAAAAACTTCCAAACTACACTTTTCTGCTTGACATTGGATGCACTTGCTATAATTGGAGTCTGAAAAACCAATAAAACTTGCACCTTGTTTGGCTCCAAGGAGGAATAAATAAGAAAAAAAAAAAAGTTCAAAATATTTTTAATGCCATAATAATGTAACACAGGAAAGTTCAATTATGTCAAAGAAAAATATAAAATAAAATAAAATTCTAATTTTTTTAATACAAAATTTTATGTGAAAATGCATTTTTTTTCAGGAAATTTCAAATAAAAGTTTGTTTATTTTTTTTAAGTAGATACCTCCACAAAAATGCTAAAAAATCAGCATACTGTGATGAAAACATTCTCCAAAAATAATGAAAACATAGTTTTATCATCAAAATCTTTATTATTAAGAGGAAGGATCAAAGTATTTTTTAATAAAATTTGTGCAGAATTTCAAAGTATGGATGTCCAAACTGTGCTAAGATGTTCACTTGTAAATCAGTGTTAAAAAAGTTCAAAAGGCAAAGAAGTTGTAAACAGTCCGGTAGGCAAATTAATACCAAAAATAGGGTGAAAAATCTAACCTTCCACTCGCAACAGAGGAAACACTCCTTCACTCAACAAATTCAAAAATCATTCTCCCCATGTTAATCAAAGCAAAGGCCTTTATTCACAGAGCGATTTTTCTGATTGGGCATGCCAGTCAGGGAGGAAAGAACATTAGCATAGTTCTTCTGATACTTAAAGTGGCAGGTTTTTGCTAACAATTTCCTTTAATTTTCCTTCGGCAGACGACAAAACACAAACTCTTTTTTGAGGTAGGTGATTTTTTTCTTTTACTACACTCCCCTTTGTTGCATAGGACTCTTTAATCTTGAGCTTCTCCAGAGCTTACTGGAGGGGATTGAATGGTATGTTCAGAAAACTACTGGTGTCACTTGCCGAAGTGTCCAAACCTACAGAGTAATGCAAGTCTTTTATGTGTCTTGGCATTCCAATCAGAATAGTGTGTGAGCTGCTGATTCTGCTGATATGCTCCACCTGGTATTGAGTTGTACACCAGCTGTGTGAGGCTTTTACCCACACATGGTTGCCCAGGTTGTATGACATTTGTTCTTTAACTCATTCAGTTGAGTGCATCACATCAATACCTCTTAGCCGGACTTTGTACTGGTAAGTCATGTTGGTTGGCGTAGTTGAGAGTGACACATCATCTTTAGTGGTGATTTTGTGCCAATATACTGCTTCCATTACAGAACACTACTTCCTGGCCGCAATTTTCTTGATGCTGTGATGACATCATCCAATTATGCCATTTCCTGATGGAATGACTTCCCACAAATCCAAAAAGTCTTTAAAGTATGCAGTGTTGTTGTCAGTGAGGAGTTCTGTCAGAGGTCCACGTCCAAAGAATAATGCCCTTAAGTGGTCAATTACACTTTTGGAATCCTGTTGATGTAGACATCACCAAATAGTGAACCAGGTGGGACCACAGCGAATCAGAGTTAGACAGTGGTTTCCATTGTGTAGTTAGATATTGGTTTCATTGATGTAGATGTTGTCAATGTAAGCTGACGTCACTTGGCAAATTGTCTCATCCTCAGATAGCGCAGCATTTATGATGGCTTTCATGATGGCCAGTGCCATATTGAGCCCGAATCCCATTCATGTTAGGCAGTATATCTGCCCCTTAAAGATCAAAATCTAAAATTCTGCGATCAAGCACAGAGAGATTGGATCCCTTCCTTCACCATTCTCTCAATTTTTGTGCACAAACATCAGTATGAGCTGTGTATAAATCTATAAGTTCATTCAGCTCCCAATAATCTAGTGCAGGGTGCATCTTTCCTTTGTTCCTCTTCACCATGGCCATTAGCAGGATGAGGCCTCTTGGAGGACCAAACTCTTCTTTGGGATATGGAGTCAGCCATCCATTATCCAGTCACACCTGCAGTTCACACTGGTATTCCCCTCTGATGTGTTCAGGCACCAAATAATCTGATACCTGGTTCTGGAGCTTCTCTGGTACATTATTGTCTGACCATTTCCACAGTGCTGTCCATGTTTTCATGCTTTGGTCAAACTCTGCACATCAATCCTCAAGGCAGCACAGATAAATGAACTAGAAAACTGAACTTTGCCTGACTCTGTGATGCATACTCCACCCAGTTTCTTAATAACATCCATCCCAAGGACCAGGTCAAACTTCAAGAACATGCTGTCCATGATCAAAACACTGACAGTGACGGGGGGTCACTGTTGTTGACACTGAGTTTTATGCTTCTGACTCCTTGGCTCCTGAGCATATCCATTCTTATCACCATTGAATTTGAGGATCAGTTTTATGCCAAAGTTTTTTGTTAGAGACAAAACAATGCTGAAATAGCTTGTTAGACTATTAACCAATGGGGTCAGTAAAAAAAAAAAAAAAAAATTGTGCCCAATTACCAACCCGTGTTCAAAATGTCCAAAAGGCTAAGTGGTCATAAACAGTCCAGCAGATAAATTAATACCGAAAACAGGGTAAAAAAATCCAGCCTTCCACTTACAACAGAGGAAATGCACTTTTGTTCACCTCGTTAATCAAAGCAAAGGCCTTTATTCACGGAGTGATTTTTCTGATTGGCTATGCCAGTCAGGGAGGAAAAAACATTAGAATAGTTCTTCTGATACTTAAAGTGGTAGGTTTTTGCTAACAATTTTCTTTAATTTTCGTTCGGCAGACCACACACAAAACATGAACTCTTTTTTGAGGTAGGTGATTTTTTTCTTTTGTTGCACAAACCTGTAATGTTATCATTAAAAGGTCATGTGTTTTAAGGGTTGTCCCCCACTTATGGGAAAATATAAATTTACATCATACTTAGGTGTTATTATGATCTGTAGATTTTAGTTTTACTGATAGTTTAAAAGCTATAAATATTTATATCTTTTTATCATTAGTACCGGGAGTGGAAAATTAAATTTTAAACAAAAAAAAATTCAAAGAATCGTTTTTGGAATCGGAAATTAGGTTAAAAATTCTCTGATTCCACTGCCAATTCTGATACTCTGAAAAGTTCTGATATTTGTTATTCTCAATTCATCGTCCAATCACTAATAGTATACACACAATGATATATGCGCAATATATCTATACAAATCAAGACTTGTGTTCTTTTCTATAAGTAATCTCTGGTAGTAATGAAGCATTCTTATTAACATCCTAGACTATTAAAAATCTGATAAGACATTACAACTATGATCTGATCATTAAAACCCATTCCTCTAACTTGTCTTTGGCTGCCATTTTATTCTTATGGCATCCTCACATTTTTTAATCCACATTAGCTTCAGGAAGATATATCCTCATGTCACAAAAGTAAAAAATGATTGTATCTGTGTTCATTGTAACTTTTTATGTAAATCACATCAGCACCAATTCATGTTCTTTGTTAATTTTTATATTTCTATTTTCAATAAAATGTCTCAAAATTGTTATAATTTAAAAAAACAATTCTAATATTGAAGCTGGTGACATTTTTTGTTTTTAGATAATTAAAACTTGCAAATCCATTAAACCAGTTCCCAGAAAACTATGTCCTACTTTATGCATGTTTATAACTTGCTAAAACTGTTTTCATGATCAGACTACACAGTTCTCATAAGTGTTTTTTCATTGTTTGCTCTTTATTCTGTAGCTTTTATTGTTAGTTGACTCATTGTATTTTAATGGAAGTATGTCAACTTATAACTAAAGAAATAATGCAATCGATTAAGAAGACATATGAAGGTTTCATATGTTTTCTAAATCATAACTATTAATATATAAATTATATAAATAATTTACCACCAACATAATCTTCTCATTTTTCTTCTGAAATTATTGTATTTATACAAAAGTTTTGATGTTAGTTTTTATTTTAATATTTAATTATAAGAAATTAACAGTTAAAATGTCAGTGTGTGATGATATTTCCTTTTGTTGACTGTTGTAAATAATGGGCATAGTCCATTCACTGCTGTAGTCTGGAGTGGACAATTCCTATCCTGAGTTTTATTTATATATAGCAGTTTTTATTTTCTTATTTTGTTGAGTATGTAACTAACAGATCTTGTTAGAATAAAGCCTTTAGTTAAGGCCTTCTTTATTTTCACTGCAATTTATTCTAATAAATGTTACTGTTATAATTTACTACAACCTGAGAGATTGGATTCAGAGCCTGTTTCCCAGGCTGCCCAAGATTGGAAACACTGGTTTTGAAAATTTGAGAATCTGGATGAGTTGAGACTCTTAGTAAACTTTGTTTCATCTTGAATCTATGGGAATATTTCAGAATACATTACTATTGCTTTATTGAAATCAAAGTAAACCTATTGATGAGGTTTTTTGCACATCACTGCCTTGCAACTGAATATCAGGAGGTTGGCAAATCTCTAGATAAGTATTTTTGAGCATTGAAAATCTTAAGATTGAAAGCTCAAGGCAGTGACTGTGGCTCAATATTGTGAGGAGTATATCAGAGAAGCCTTTATTAGTGGTCTGCAGTCCTCATTGATAAGGCAACACTTATTGGAGAATAAGACTCTGGATTTGGCTGCCACGTTTGATCAAATGAGAGTGTTGGATTCAGCTCAGAGGAATTCTGAACTGTACATTGCTACACAACCTCCTTGGGTAGTGAGTGTTGCAACTCCTAATCAGAAGATTAATGAAAATCTTACTGTATTACCTGTTCCTGTGATGACTGCATTGAATGCCAAGTGCTACTTTTGTGGTTTTTCACTGCACCCTTGTTCAAAATGCCCAACACTTGTCATTGGTGTTGAAAGAAGGGGCATTTTGCTAAGGTCTGCCATGCTAAGATATTCAGCCACCCCCCCACGAGGGTGTCATGTGGCACAAGGCCTTTTTAACGTGGGCATTCCCGAGCCATTAGGCTCGGCCAAAAAATAGCCCATTTGAACCCGTATAAACGGGTTCAGGGCATTTTACCTCCCGAAGGAGACTTAAGCCCTTGGCGTAGCCTCCTTCGGGTTCCTCTCCGTCCAGAGACAGAGAGTTGAACCGATCAGTCGCTCAGAAAGTATCTGGACTGCCATGCTAAACTATCAGTGGCTTCTGTGACCTCTATAGATTTAAATGATTGGATAACCCTATCTGCAGTGACTTCAGTAGCTACTCCAGATTCTCTGAAGAAAGCAGGAGTAAAGGTATTTGATGTAATGAATATGCATACACCTGGTTCCTCCTCACAGTAATATGATTGGCTGGTGTCAGCCATAAATACAGACTGAGGTAGAGGATGATGCCTATGACTACGATGGGGACGAGTCCATTACGGTTACCTGCTAGATTGTCCTACTCGGTTACAGTAGTCAACAACAACTTTGCTACTTTGAACAAATATATCCCTTTCCGGGGCATATCAGTATTTATCAAGGGAGTGGAACTAGAGGGTTTTATTGAAAGTGGCAGCTCTGAGAGCTTTATCCATCCAGACTTGATTAAGCACCATGATTTGGATATCCATTATTTATTGGGGCTGTTTTCATGGCATCAATCTCTCTCTCTGTTTGGACATCAGGTTTTGTGTGGTAGACCTCAAAGTTGGTAGCAATGATTATCAAGGGGTACGTTTAACATTTTTGTCACAATTATGTTCTGATATGGTTCTTGAACAAGACTTTCAAGGAGTGCATGATAGTATTACTCTGAAATATGGGGAGGACTGCCACCTCTAGTTATCTGTGGACTAAACACGTTGAAAGTGAACCCACCTGAACTATTTGCCAAACTTACAGCTGATTGTTACCCCATATCTGCCCATAAGTCCTGCTGGTATTTTTTTGAAGATAAGTTGTTTATTGAAAAGGAAACCCAGAGGCTGTTGAAGGAAGGAGTATTAGAAAAGAGTAATTCTCCTTGGCAGGTGCAAATTATCAATGTTACGAATGAAATAAAAGGCAAAGATTAGCCATGAATTATTCTGAGACCATAAATAAATTCACACTTCTTGACAGTTACCTTCTACCCTGCATTGATGATACACTGGACAAAATTGCACATTATCATGTTTTTAATATTATCGACTTGAGGAGTGTCTATCATCAAGTCCCAACCAAAATTAAAGATAAACCCTACACTGCATTCAAGGCTGGTGGGGTCCTATAACAGTTCACTAGGATCCCATTTAGCATTACTAACGGAGTGGCTTGCTTCCAAAGAATTATTGACACCTTTATTAAAGAAAATCAACTTGCTGGAACTTATGCTTACTTAGACAATGTTACAATTTGTGGCATGACCCAGGAGAAACATGACACTAACCGTAACAAATTTCTTGAAGCTGCAGCAAGAAAAAATATAAGTTACAATAAAAAGAAATGTTTTTTCAATAAAAAGACTGAGTATACTTGGCTATGTGGTGGAGGGTGGAAAGAAATATCTAGATCCGGAACAACATGAACTTCTATTACCCCGAGATAAAAAGTCACTTTGCTGAACTCTGGGCCATTTTTGCTTACTATTCTCAGTGGATACACAATTATTCAAGTAAAATGTACCCTCTGAATGCTGCTACTACATTCCTTGTATCAAAAGAAGCAGAGCTGCCTTCTGTACTCTAAAGAAGGATGTTGCAATTGACAAGTTGCTACCATTTGAAGTGGAAACAGATGCATCTGATGTTGTTATTGTGGTAATTCTTTTTCAGGCTGGACATCCAACTGCTTCTATAGAAAAGGAAGCTCAGGCAATCATTGAGGCTGTTTGTCATTATTTGACCAGTGATTCATTAGGTTTGATAGAAAGCACAAAATTAAAGTAAAAAACAATAACGTATTGCACTGGAGGATCAAATTATCTTGCTATAATTTTGATATTCACTACTGACCAGGCCAAAATAACTTTTCTCTTGACATATTCTTCAGGTCTTATTGTGGAGCAGTATGTTATGATAAACCATCTTTATTGTATCTCCAAAAGGTTTTATATCATCCAGGAGTTAGACACTTGTTTCATTTTGTAAAAGTAGAAAATATACCCTATTCAGTAGAGCAGGGTTTCCTGACCAAGGGTGCTTGCACCTTTGGGGTGCAAGATAGCATTTCTGAATTAGGGATTGTGCTCTGAACCATCACCTCTTCAAGTTGCTTTGTGAAGATTTTGGAAGTGAGCATTCAGTTTTTTGGTTTTCCACATGGAAACCTGCTGGTTGTGATGTGGGAGAACTTTAATGAACATCTTCAAACTTTGAGAAGTTAAAAGCTTTTCTGAAGGAATGTGACGATGATCTCCCCAGAGAAATGGAATCACAAGAATTCAACCAAATTCTAGCCTATTTGAGTGATATTTTCACTTGCATGTGTGACCTGGGTGTATCTATTCAAGGGAAAAACACAAACGTATTGAAATGCTGCAAAAAGTTAAATGCTTTTAATGAAAAGTTACATCTTTGGTGTCAATGAGTTAAAAAGTGGAAATCTTTCAAATTTTCCATCACTCAAAGAAATGGTTGATGACAATAAGTCCCTAATTCCAAGTGTGTGTGAAGAAATTGTGGATCATTTGGAAATACTATCAGTCATTTAATGGATATTTTGGAGGAGGAGAACTGGAAATTTCTGAAGAATGGGTTATAAATCCAAACTCCTTCAATTTGGATAATATGTTGAATGATGAAGATCTGAAGGAAGATCTTATTGAACTGCACAAAAATTGTGTTTTTGAAATGCAGTTTGAAAGCAAAACTTTGGAACAATATTGGTATTCACCAATGGACATGTATGAAGACTTTGTGCAAAAACACTGTGCTCATCCAATTTGCGACAACATACTTATGGGAGTCTGAATTTGCTGCCCTTTTGTCAATTAAGGCAAAATTTAAAGATTGCTTGGGTACACAGGCAGACATGCAGATTGCTATCAGCAGCACAGTGTCACGGTTTGAAAAAATCTTAAGCAATAAACCTGAACAAAATGTCATTAAATTTAAGTTGTCTTATGAATATTTGAACACTAGTTCTTTAATTTTTTTTAAAGAAATTTCATGCATGGATGAAAATTTAATTTATTTGTAGAGTTTATGCAACTTTTAATTTGTTGTAAAATTTTTTTCTTTTCCATATGTTTCATTTTTGTTTATATATTATTAAAAATTGCCTATACAAATTTGTTTTGGCCATCTTCACCTTTATTCTTAAATACATTATTACTTTAAGGGGTGTGGGGCATAAAAAAGGTTGGGAACCACTGCAGTAGATGGTGTGCAACAAGTAATAAAATCTTGTTGGATATGTGCTGAATACAAGTCAAGCTTTCATCGGCTAGAAGGTATGCATTTGATTAAAGCTACTTGGCCTTTTGATCAATTGAGCATAGACTTTAAGTGAACATTGCCTAGCATGAATAGGAATCATTATTTCCTCAACATTATAGATGAATAATCTAGGTTTCCTTTTGTGTTCCGGAAGAAGGGGCACTAATGTGATTTTATTTCCTTTTGTTGACTGTTGTAAATAATAGACATCGTCCATTCACCCCTGCAGTCTGGAGTGGATCATTCCTATCCCGAGTTTTATTTATATATAGCAGTTTTTATTTTCTTATTTTGTTGAGTATGTAATTAACAGAATTGGATACCTTGGCGTAGTGTAATGGTTAGCATGCTTGTCTTGCTAGATCAGTTACTACTGAAAAGTGAGTTTGACCCTCACTGGATGCTCCATACTTTTGGCCTTGTTCCACATCTAAGCAATGCTTAGAAAATCATTTGGGCACCTCGAGGTGGTGTAATAGTTAGAAAACTTGTCTTGCTAAAACAATTATGAATGTGTAGTGAGTTCGATCCTCACTGGGTGTCGCTTACTTTTGGCCTTGTGCCACATCCAAGCTATGCTTGGAAAATCACTATGTAACTAACAGGATTTTAGTTAAGGCCTTTTATTCCTGCAGCTGTTTCATTCTAAAGCTCAGAGGTTGGTCTATAGTGTGAGTGAATCTGCATTTGTGACTCTTTACTGATTCAACAGGCAATCTAATATATATCTATTCTTCAATGTCAACTTATTTATATAGCAGTTCCTGACAATGTCTTATGTCTTGCATGTAGTGTTCCACATGGAGAAAAAATGGGCTTCACTGTTATCTTTCAATAGTTGTTGGACAGTGACTAGAGCAAATATTGTCAACATGAAAACTGCTGACATTTTTTTTTTTATCTTTGTTGCTGAATATTTTATGAGTTTGTCATTGCTAAACATCATTATCATCAAGGGAATCTTGAATTTCTTGTTATAATATGTACTCAGCTATTTTATCTACATATATAAGCATATAATAAGATTTGTTATATACTTTATAGATTTTGACATGCTTTATATAATAAAGAAAATTTTATATATATTTTATCAAAATTTTTCTCATCTCATAATACAAATATGACTTATTTATAATTATTGACAGCAATGACAATCTTTTTGAGATCATAGAAAAATAAACATTAAAATACTAGAAAAAAAAGATATGCTAATTAAAAAAATTCAAAAGAACATATTTTGAGAGTGATGAAGTAAAAAAAACCTATTTTAATCAAGTGACATTACTTGATCAAATTATTATCTGCTTAGAAATAATAAGTTAGATATGAGTTTTTTAATTATTTGATCTCATTTTTATATGCAATCAGATTTATTAGTATCCATTCTATTACTGTATTATTAAAGAAGGTTTCATTTCAAAGTAATCACTTCATTGAAATAAGCATGGATACATAATTGTGATTTAAAAGGGTGAACAATTTCTTTTTGATTATTTTTTAAAAAAATATTTATTCTTCATGAATTATATACAAATTTTAAATTGGCTTAAACTAAAAATGAAGAAAAAAATGAACATCTCTCAACTTTAAAAAAAGCAGATAAATTTCAGTTTGTCTTATTAGTTTGACAAGTTTGTTAATGTCAAAATTTAAATAATGTATATTCTTAATATAAAATATGGTGAACTGCAATCCCCAAAATTTTTCACTGATATTTTATGAGTTTATTTTTCTGTTATTTAACTATAAACATAAACTTTGAACAGTTTATCCACAATTTTGATTCTGATGTACAACATATTTTTTTAAATTGGAAAAATACAATAAAAAAATGAAATAGACCTTATTGGTTGAATTTAAGAAAAGCTGTTTGGACATATATAAAGAGGACGGTGAAAAGTTCTTGGATCAACCAATTTCCCAAAATCCGACCAAATAACTAAAAATCAAAGGTTCTTTGAGAACTTTTCAGTAGACTCAATTTTATTCAATTTTTTTCTATTGTAAATTTCATTTACCTTGCATATGTTTATATTCTGAATATTTTTAAAATCTATGAATACTGATTTCAATTGTAACTTTATTTCTGAGAACCTAATGATTTTCATGGTAATTATTTTATATCAAGTTTTCAAATCTTGCTGGAACATGAAAATTTTTATCTTATAAACACTCCTGGGAGAACAAATTTTCAGATTTTGTTTTATTATTTATGAGGTGGTGTTAAAGAAAAAAGAAACCCTTTCAAATAAGTTCTGATGTTTAGTCGTTAGCTCAGCTTTTTGGGAGTGGATATAAAATAAAGTATTGACAATTCTGGTAGAAAATTGTTCATGAACTTGTTTCTCTTCTGAGTATTCCACTATTTTTGTCATTTAACCAGAATTAGCTGAGCCAAATAAATATTTCTGATATTTAGATATTTTTAAAGCTTTAAAAGTGTGGAATTTGTTCTATTTTTTTTTGTATAGAAATGCTAATTTAAGATGTAAAGACTGAGAATTGCCTTGTACTATGAAGTTTACTAAATTTCTGTAGCCTGTTTTTTGCTGAAGTAGTTACCTATTTTTTACTAGTACCAATAGTCATTGTTAAAGTTCAGGTGACAAAAATAAAAGTCAGGATTTTGAATGCTAATTTTCAAGGTAAGAATATTTTCTGTACAGAAAGGTGTGATATAACTTTCTATCTTTATTCTTTTCAATTAGGCCTTGTACCATACTTAGCTGAACTACATTAGTGATTTTTTTTTTTTTTTTTTTTTTTTAATATGTTCTACTTTAAGAGAGATACAATCCATTTTCTTTTTTTATACTTAAATAAGTTATGCTAATCACTGGTTTAATTTTAAATTTAATTTTAATTAATGAGTACTAATTGATACAACTATTTACACTCTTATGAGGGGGTGCCTGTTATCTTAAGTCTAAGTAAAAACCAAGATTTTGAATCTTGATTTTCAAGACAGAAAACTTTAAGAGAGTCACAATATATTTTCTTCCATCACTTGAGCATTTGTAAAATATTGCAATACTTATGTGGCATAAATATCTATTTTATAATATAGTCGATGGTTGAATCTAATTAAATTGATGATTTTCTGTATGTGTTTTGTTTTGTTTTACTAGCACACAAAAGTAAACATTTTATTGCAAAGAGAAATACTAAGATTAATGAAAATGGTCCTGAAAACTATTTAGGGGTGACCAATGAATGTCTTTTCTATTATAACCCTATATAAATTGCTCTATAACCATGTTTAGTGAGGAACAAATTTTGAATAAATTTATTTAAAAGTTAATCTTGAGATTGATTTGCTTTTCAGCATTGGGAGGTCTTCCAACAAGTGTCAGAAGTGTTCATCTTGGTTCCTGCTTTATTGGGTCTTAAAGGAAATTTGGAAATGACTCTTGCATCTCGACTCTCAACGCAGGTCAGTTACAATTTGACTTTACTCTCTGATAATGATAATGATGATGAAACTAAATGTTTTTTTTTATTTGTTTCTTATAATAATTGAAGAATCCTGTCCTAGATATTTCAAAGACATGAAAAAATAGTTAACTAGCTTAACTATAGAATTGCCAATTTGAAAGATGAATGTTGAGTTATAATCAAAACTTTTAGAAACATTTGCACATAAATAGTTATGTTTTATGTTCATACTTCAACTAGTGTTATGCTAATTTAATAATCCTGAGTAGTTAATTTATATTAATTAAAATGCTATATAAAGGGTGTTTCATTAAGAGGGATCAAAGTCAGCAGTAAATAAATCAGTGTTATTGGTGAAAATTTATTTATTTCTCTACTGGATCATGTTATTTAAGTCATAGCAGTTATGTGTGAAAAATAATATCGCCCAAATGTCTGCCAAGGCTTTGGTGGCACACCTCCACTCTATGGTTAAAATTTTTGATGATGTGTCTGCATAGTTTCTCCTTAATCTCACCAATATGCCTTATCTCATCTGTCAGCTGTTGAATTGTCATTGGCATAGACTTTACTTTTGAGATGACCCCAAAGGAAGAAATCTAAAGGTGTTAAGTCACACGAACATGGTGGCCAATTGACATTGTTGTTTTGAGAGATGATGTGACCTGGGAACCTCTCATTCAATTTCTGTTTGAATGTCCATTTTCATAATAGGCTTTGATAACTTTAACACGTTTGATTGTTAATCTTCCCATGGTTGAAATTGCAAAAGACTTAAGTTGTTAAATCTGAAAGAAAAAGAAAAAAAATCATTAGATGCTTAAACTTAATTCACATTTAAAATCTGTCCAAATTATTGGAACACTCTTTATATATATGTGCATACACACACACACACAAAATATCACTTTTACAAGGAGAAATAAATCAGTCAAAGCAAGAAAAGATTGGAGTAAAAAATTTTAAACATTAAAACAAATTTTTCACACACATTTATTATTAGTCTTATTTTTATTTCCTTCTGACATGTCAGTTCAACAGGAAAAAATGTTTAAAAACTTGTAGACCCAGAATTAGAAAAGGACAACAAGATAAATTAAAAATGATGTCTGACAGTATCTTGACAGATGAAATTTGGAAAGACAAGATAGTTTCTACTTTGTATTGACCTTCACCCCTAACATAAACAGACTTCATAAAAAGCCAAGGCAAAAGAAACAAGAAACTAATAAATGATGGATGTTGATCTGAGAAAAGAGTATTATGAAAGAAAACATTATCAAAAATGCCTTCAAGCATTTATAATGACTTTCTAAATGACAAGTGTCAGCATTGCTATATTTATATCCATGGTAATAATATATAATGACAGGATTTGTAATTATGTATTCAAACACGCACAAACACATACTTGATAACATTTCACCACAACCTTATATTTAACTTCTGCTTGCTATTTTTGCTTGTGTATAAGAAAATGTAACAATCACTTGAAATTAAATGAACATCTAATTATTTTATGTTAAAATTCTTTGAAATTATAAAAACATGTAAAAAGATAATGATTTTGTAACCTATATATATATATATATATATATATATATATATATATGTGTGTGGGTGGGGAGACAGAAATTATTATGTGATCATAATCATGTGTTATTTAGTTTAGACTCTCTCTCAAATCTCCCTGAAGGCTTATGGGAAGTAAGGTATGGGGGGGAGGAGACATGTTTTTCCCAGATTTTTGTTTAACACTAATGTTTGAGATTTATAGTTGTGACCTTGAGTTTATTTTGTTAGATTTTATTTTTATTTGCTTAGTAGTTTGAAAGAAAAAAAATTTAATACTATTTCATTTCAAAGATTTTATATTTAAAATAAATTTTATTATTTTTAGGCTATTTGTTGATGAGTTGTGATATGGTTGCAGAGTAGGAATTTATATATATTATATATATATATATATATATATATATATATATATATATATATTTATTTTCATGCTTTCACTCTTTATTGAATATATTTATGCTGTTTTTTTTTTTTTTTTCCTGAAAGCACTTCTTCTAAATATAACTTTTTCCACTAATCACAATATTTTCTAAAAGTTTGTAATTCTATGAAATGTTATAACTACACTAGAACAGTTCCACCCATTCAGGCCTTTACAGCTAGGACCTGCTGTGCCATGTGCACAGGGTCAAATCATCCTCATTTCCTTCATATTCCAGACTTCTGAGTGGATGCTTCTCTTATCATTATGATCGCTTTAAGTCGAGAGTCAACCATTATTGGTCTTAAATATCCTCATCGTATGCACTTCTTACTTTTTCCCTTTATGCCCTTACAACCTCATTCAGTAGTGAGTGGCTCTTTGACCTTGTATTGAGGGAACAATAGTATAAAAAGAAACATGTAAAAAGTGACAAAATTATTTATGTATGGACCTGCTTTGCAATAAAATTTTCTGTTACATCTGTTGAGGATCAGAGAGTATTATCTGTACCCTCTGGAAAGTGCATTTTACATATGTGGATTAAGGGTATGACTGACTTTGTAAACATTTTAATTGATTACTGTATAAACTCATGCATAAGTTGACTTCATGTATAAAGTGACCTGAATTTTTTATGCATGAATTTTAACCCCACCAGAAAATATTTACCTGTGTATAGTGCAACTAGTCATCAAAAATGCATGATATTTAACTTCTTCAAAAAAAAATTATCTGTTATAGTGCAACCCTCTACTTTTTATGTAAAAAAAAATTGATCATAAAAACTTGCATGATACTCGAGTATATATTGTAGTTGGTTTAGTAATATTATTATAATTGTGCTTGTCCCTCCCTTCATTAGTTTGCACAGTCATTACACCTTGCAAATAATGGACTATTCCATTTTGATTATGTGAAAAGAGGGGAAAGACATTAATTGGTTACAGTGAAAAAATGAAAGAGGGAGAGTCAGAATAAGCTGATAAGAACAGATACTACACTTTGATCTTAGCCAAAATGCCCACAATTGTATTTTCTTGCTGTCCCACACTGGCACGATGTGACACAAGGTCAGTTTAATGTAGGGAACCTGAGCGTGTGCACCAAGCCAAGTTAAAAAAAATAGCCCAGCACTCACAACTGTTGGTTGCCCTGCTATTAATATTATTACTGATTCCCTACTCTTTAGTGCAATGAGGGAGGTACTGCTGTGGGCAGCTGTTTCCTGAGAGCAAGCAACACTCAATATTTTCAGTTGCACTCTATCTGCAGACAGACAAGTAACTTTATTGGACAGATACTACACTTTGATCCCAGCTAAAAGGCAGGGAACCATGATGATCGCGATAAATCCCTTTTTTTTAAAGTTGCACATTATTGAATGACAGAAACATAGTAAGGCAATTGCCAAATATCCAGTTACGATAAATAAAATAACATCTGAATTATTTTAAAATTATTATTAAGAGAAATGTTTGTAAGACAAAAATTTGGTTAGTTAAGTATATATATCACTTACCATTTTAACTTTTGATTCTTTGATTAGCTGTTGATTATTGGTTGCTTCTCTTCTCTGTAAGTAAAAGACAGTTTAAAATATTCAAACCTCTTGCCTCCTTTTGATAAGCTACTTAGCCTAGATGAAAACTTGGAAAATGTCAATGGATTAATTTTCTGTTCTATGTATCTTTTGATAGGCTAGTTATGTTTGTATTTTATTTCCTTGGCTTCAATTTTCTTTAAGAGTAAACATAAGAAAATTAATGTAATTGATTATCTAGCTTACATTTTTATCCCAAGTTATTGACTTAAGATATTGAACTCAAATTCAGAACTGCTTGACATGGAGTAGAGGAGAAGATTTAAGAAAAAGTAAGAAAATTCTTAAATTAATGCAGTGTATTTGGTTAATTGTAGAATTATATTTGTAGTTCTTCAATATTGATATGTACAAGGAGGTGCTGAGGACATTCTTGATTTGGCCAAGATGCAAAAATCTGAAGTCTGGTCAGAAAAAAAACCCATAATTTTTCAGCACTCTCTTGTATGATTTGTTTGATTACAAATGGAAATCAATTTTGATGTCTTTTATTTGTTTCTATTTTATTGTTTTCTTCATGTCCTCATTTATTGACATTTTGCCAATGCTGACTTTGTCTTACATGATATTTACACAATTAGAGAAATAGCTATCAGTTGGAACTGGAAAACAAGATTGTTACTTTCCTCTTTGATACCTTGACTTCAAAAATTTAAGCTCAGTACTAGATTGGCAGTTAGGTTTCATTTTACTGTTGAAATTATTAGATGTAACTGTAAGTTCTGTAGTAACAGAACTTTTCACCTATGGAACTCTCTTTTGGCTTCTTGTTTTCCTTTCACCTACGATCTTTCAAAATATTAATGTAATGCCAATTATCATCTCTTTTTCTCCTTGAATTCTGTCCTTTTAATGTTCTTTTGACTCAATAATATTTTCTTGGTTTCTTTCACACTCGGTGACCTCTTGTGTCTTAGTGGGTTTATCACCTTGCCTGAGGAGAAATGATTAAAAAAAATGCAGACATTTGTAGAGAAAAACATAAAATATTTTAATCTAAGTAAGCAATTGTGATTTTTTTTCTTTATTCTCCTAACAGGAAATAAAAAAGCCAATGTATTTTTTAGTCTTATTGAATAAAAAGTGTTATTTTCTTTTCCGAGAAGTAAGATAATTCATTCAATTGAATAAAAGAAATTTATTATGTTATCTTTTGAAAAATGAAATTCTGGGGCATTTTGCATGTTTCACTAAATTCAATTTTGAATTTATTACAAAAGTTCAAGAAAGTTAAACACAAGAAATTGTTTTTGTTTTCGCATTTGTTAAAAATTTGAGTATTTTTTTTTTTTTTTTGAGGAGGAGGAGGAATTGGATTAAAAAATAAAGTATAAAAACAATTGATATATTTGAGATTTATTTAATATTCAAATTTATAATTTTCTTGAATACATTCAAATTGTTATAGTCTTTTAATTTTTCTTCAGGTATATCATTGCTTGTGAAAAATATTAAATGACGTTTAATGCTTCTTTCTATTTTGTTGCAGTCAAATTTAGGCAATATGGACACTCGTAAAGAACAACTAAAGATGATTGGTGGAAATCTGGCTCTCACACAGGTAACTAGTAGTTTTGTTTACAGTGAATAAATCGTTTTGAACAATTAGCAATGTTTTAATTAAACCTTTTGGCCGAATTATATTTATTATATGTTTTCAGTACTACTTTTTTCATAACAAATAGGTTATTAAATGTTCAGATTAGATGACCCAAAAATGCAAGGTCTTAAAAATTCTGTTTGTTTCTGATACTTGAATGTATGATGAATCATGCTTTCACAAACATAAATGTATTGTGTATAGTTGGCTTTGGAATATATGGTATGTAGCTACTCCTATGGTCAGGATATAACTTTTTCAAATTCATCATTTTCTTTTTTTGTTAAATTTAGTTCTATCTGAGTATGGATCAATGTCTATAGCTCAAACCTGTTATCAACTAGATTTTGATCTGAAATTTTCACTGTGTAATGCTTAGTCTATGTGATTAATGGAAAAAAAATTGATTAACTATAATGAAAGTGAGGGAAATTATGTTGAAAAGTAAAATGTTTATGTAAAATAAATGCTTCAGACTTGCTGATGTAGTTGTGTATAATACAGTGTTAGGCAGAAATACCACCCAAATAATGATAAGACATTAGTAGCAATGGTGTTTTCATCTAACTAATATCTTACTATTATGTGGGAGGTATCTGTAAAACTAAAACTGTAGAAATTCATAGTCAAATATCTACAATTTATCTTTTTAATGATTGTAGTTTTCATTGTGATTCCTTGGCTTATATAGATTTTTGAACATGTTTCATGTTCTATGCCTGACAGTGATTGTCTCCAAACTCTAAAAGCACAAATGGCAGAAACATTTGTATTTATTGGGCCTCAGGAAATCTGATAGTTTATCTTAATTCTTGATAAGGCAGTATTGAAATGTTTCCAGACTTGATCAAAAAAGATAACTTGTGGCTAGAAACTGAGATATAAATCTATTAATATAAATAATGTGGCTGGCTGCTTGTTTCCAGGTGTACCTGTCTGCTTGGGTAGCAAGCCAATCCCTGTTGCAGACACATGCAAGACCCACAGATCCCACCTATCATTTATACTGCAACTATGCTGAGCTGGCCTTAGTTACAGTTTCTGAAAGAGACGACATCAACTACCAGAATCAAATTTGAACAAGGCCAGCATGCTCAATCCCTTGGTCATGATGAATTGTGACTTTGTGATAGTAAAAATCATTGATGAATAAATCAATTTACCCAATTTCACTCAAAAAGTTTGGGCCAACCCGTGATATGGTTTTCAGGCACTTTCTAAAGGTACTGCATGCTGATATATATTAAGTAGACAATGCCTCAGTCGTAAGTGGTAATAGTCCCAATGCCTCAGTCGTAAGTGGTAATAGTCCCAATGCCTCAGTACTAAGTGGTAATAGTCCCAATGCCTCAGTACTAAGTGGTAATAGTCTCTTTCATGCTTGAATACAATCTTCATGGCCTGAAAATTGCCATTAAGCTTGAACCAGACTGTCATTACTTGGTGTTGACCTTACTGTCCACTTTTATATTTACACAATCTATTCCTGATATTGAGCACTTTTACCCATAAATATAGCATACCTTAAAATTATATTTTTATCACGTGTGTGCACACACACACACACACACACACACACATTTATTTATTTTATTAAAACATTTTTGTTCAGGAATATTTTTATCTGATTCCAAATTAATTTTCATTCATTTCTAAATGATGCATAAAAATTTGAATTTATTTTTATCAGTTATCTATTTTTTTATATTTATTTTTAGGCTCAAGCAATTGTAGTTGGATTTTTAGCTTCTTTGGCTGCTATGGTGATGGGTTGGATTCCTGAGGGTAAATTCAATCTCTACCATGCTCTACTTTTATGTGCAAGCAGCATGCTCACTGCATCTGTGGCAAGTTTTATTTTAGGTGAGAAACATTTCATCTCTTTTTCTTTGTCTATCATTTTATTTTTTATTTTCATTTCTTTAAGCATTGAATACTTACACCTACTTTTTCAATTTCTGTTCATACAGAATATTCAAATCTACTTGATATACAATATATATATAATTTTTATGGTTAGCCCTTAAAGTACCTTTTTTTGACCTCCAGTAGCCAAGACCTCTTTCTCTCTGTTTTGAACTTCTCACTTTCGACAGGCCAACTTGGAAAGCTGCATGTGCCATGGTTACAGATCACTTTTCAACAAGGGAGGACGTTTTTACTGTTCTTTTTTTTTTTTTTTTCCAGTATTTTCTAAAATTGAAATAACTTAATAATTAAAAAAATGGCTTGGTAACAGTTATCTTCATGTCTGTTGAAATATCACTCTCATATTAAAACTTTGCCAGTTGTACATCTTGTTTGCTTATAAATACTTTTGTGCTTGATGTATGTTATTATATTCAAGAATACTTTTTATTAGTTATGTTCATATTTGCACCTTTTTTTTTTTTTTAATCACTTTTATGATTTGGTATTTTCTTTGATCAAAGAAAATACAAAATAAAACAATATTTTTTTATTTTTTTTACTGAAAGATATAAACATACTAGAATTGTGTGAATGATTTTTTTTGGTGGTGGGGGGGGTAAGAGAAACTATTTACATTAGTCACAGCACTATATTATGTGTATTTAGTGATATTTCTTTGATCCAAAGGTGATCTTGAAAAGTATAGTCAGCTTCAAATGAATTCATCAATCTAGTGTCTTAGAAAGGGTTAAACTGATTTTTTTTAAAGAAACTCTCTTTGGCTGGTATATCAGCAAACTGGCTAATATATTTTTTTGTTAAAGCTTTGGCTGACAGAATTATTTTGTGCTAATTTCCTTGGCAAAAAGACAAACTCCCAAACTTTCAACATATTCTTAATATGTATAAGTTGTTGAAAATAAGTAAATGCATACCCAGTTCAGTTATAATTGGAAATGTAATGAGTTTGTTTTTATTTAAAGTTCGTACTGTAAGAGCAGCAAATAAGTTTGTTTTCTTTATTTTAGCCAGTAGCATTTTTTCCCTGTCAGTTTGTCAGCAAGCGACAAAGTCCAACCACAGACACACTGCATGAGGAAATAGAGAAACTGGCTTAACCACAATGAAATGATTCACAAACAGTTTTTATAGCTGTCTACTAATTGGCATGTCAGGGTAGCCTGTTTTATTTTATTTTCCAATATTATTTTGACTGTTGCTACTTTCATGTCAGACTGATGTCATTTCTTCTAACTTATAAACAATTGTACATATTTTTTTGTTCTGATTTTTTAGAGAGAAAAATTTCATTAAAAAATGTTTTATATTATGCAGACCTTCAAATATGAAGAAACAATGAAGAAAACTTTGGATTTAATGTTCTGAATATAGTGAGGATTTCTTTTTATATTAACGACTATTTGAAGTTGCATCTTGAATATTTTTAGTCTGTTTTTCACTATATTTCTCTTAATTCTCCAGTGATCTATATATGCAGTCCAATAAAGAAGTAATGGCATTAGTCTGAATATATATATATATCTACTATCTATATTTCTCATGTTGTCTGTCTGTTGTGGGTTTTGTTACCTCGCCCAGGCTGCATTTCTCACCCGATTTCGATGCAGTTTTCACCATAAGTTTACAAATGGCTGCCGTAAGGACATGGCGGAGCCTGATTTTTGAGTTCAGACTCAGGTTCCAAAAAAATCGATAACCGAAAAAAATCTGTTTACAGAAGGAATGATTGCATTTCAACCAAATTTGACACCTCTTAGAGTCTACCATTAGAAGTGTTGTCCAGAAGTTTCATGACCATGGACCCCTAAACAGCGTGGAAAATCGATAAAACCCCAAAACCGATATGCCCAGTTTGCTCCTGATCTGCATGTCGGTTTTTAGTGAAAACCGACCTGATTTATGAGGAGGCCATTGGGAGTCACCATATGAAGTTTCAACTCTGAGCGCCCCCCCAAACAGAGTGAAAATCGACAATCGGTCAACCCTTAAAAATGTTTTTCTGGTTGGGTATTTCCTAAATGCAGATTAATTTAAGGTCACTCTATGCGCAGGAAGAAACAGGTCAGTGCGTGCATTGGACTGGAAGAAAACATTTGACCTCAAATTCTGGAATGGGTGCAGGGCCATTAAAATTCGGCTTTTTTTATCCCTGCTACCAGGTCTGACTTTGAGCCACAAATGACATATTCAACTTTGTCAACACTTTTGCTTTAATCATTGCATCTTACCAAAATAAGCACTTCCTTTATTCGTGTCTTTACTGAAAAAGACTCACATACGTGCTGAGTGAAAATGGTTCTGCCCTCAGCAGTCCATTTTCCAATTCTTTAAACCTTTTCCCCTAGCCCAGGCCACGTCCCTGACCTGACTAGGAGTTTTTGCACTAAAACAGTAGGGCTTCCTCCCAATCCATTTCAAAGCTAATGCCGGCAAACGGTTAGCAGCTTTTCATTGTTGCACCAAACAAGCAAACGCTTCATTGCAGCTCCTTGCATTCTCATCGCCGGCATCACGTGCGTTAGAGCCAAGCTGCATATGCAGCTTGACCCCATTTATGGCAAAGCCTTGCACTTGTCAATCATGTGCGTGTGCATGAATGCGCACTACCATCTTCCATTTTGTGTGAGCTCATTCATTGGTCTAAGTCATGGCCATTGTCCAGACTATACCAATCAATGACAAGTCACGCTCCCTTTAAATACCTTCAGCATAGCTGCATCCGATCTCACATCTTGATTTGATCACCATTAACGCATCTGTCCTTGGATTAATTGACAGCTTCCTGTTACCGCAAGTTACATATTTGCTTAAACGTTTGCATTACCCATTTTATCTCCGTGTGCTGCCTTTACTGTGCAGCCCAGTCCATCTTAGCGTTCCATACCTATTTCTACCTTTTCGTAGTTCAGTTTTGCTATTAGACAGTTAACTGTTGTCGCAAGTTACTTCTCTTCTGCTTTTACTACGTGGCCCAGTACACCTCAGTGTTTCACTACTTTTTAACCTTCAACGCTTCAACATTTTGGTTGTGTAACCTCTTCCTACAGCGATGTTTTCGTGCTGCCAGAAAGCACGACTCATAGCTAGGAGAAGCTTTTTCCATACTGCTTCACTGCATTTTTAGTTTTCGTATACAACGAGGTTGCACCACTTCAGCTTCGGCATCAACTTCTATTCGCATTCTTACACAGCATTTCTACAACCTTTCAAATGGCTCCTACACGATGAACATCTGCACGTCAGCAACTGAATACCCCTAATACCATTAACGTTACACATGCAGAACAGGCGACTGGGGAGGAGCACATAATAACTCCGGTTACAGATGATCATATAGCGTCTACTTCAACCTCTGCTTTGCACTCTTCTGCATGCCGTGGTGATGACCAACCTGGCAGCTCTGCAAAGGCTGCAAAAACACCCAGGTGAGGCAACCTTAGGAGGCGTTCTAAAAAAAGCCTCACTGGCTAAGGGGAAACGGTGCGCCTCTTTGGGGGAGAAGCGGTTGGCGTCTACTTCAACCTCTGTTTTGCACTCTTCTCAGTGTCATGGCGTTGACTGACCTGCCAGCTTTGCTAAGCGTGCCAAAATACCATGGCGAGGCAACCTTAGCAGGCATTCTAAAAGAGCCTCTGCGGCAAAGAAAAAGCGAGAGGAGGAAACCGAGGTAGAGGCCTCTTTGAGGCTTTCAAGTCAACCTCGACGGAAGCAGTATGCTTTGTCACATGAAATGCTTGGTGAGCATAACTACCGTTTGTACTGCAAATCAGTTTACACATATTTGTTGAAAAGTAAGAGGAAACTGCCTAAATGCTTACAAGACAACAAAAAAGCGGCTTCATCACAAGCGCTTTTGCGGTCTCAACAGAGCCCACATCAAAAAGCTACTCACAATGCAGCCGACGCCACTGCAACGTCCATTCGACGGTCCCAGTAATCCATGGCTGAGAAAACAGCATGCCATGCAGCCGATACTGCTGCAACTTTTGCTGCAAGGGCGTTGGGAAGTTCCGCGCAAAAGCCCACAAGGCAGCAACATGATGCAATTTCAACTTCCACTGCTAGAACTGTAGAAGGACCTACTGAAAGGCTTGAAAGGTTGCAGACTGTTAACCAGTGCCGCCATGCACAGTGAGGGCTCTGTAGCCCACCAAATGAGTTTTGGTTTAAGCTGGCTATGAGCCAGTTTTGAGGCTTTCCGGTCACAAAGACCTCCAAATAGGATCCATGTCAGTTGTCTGTGGGCATTGTAATGCCAAAAAATGGCCTGGGGAGTCTGCAGGTTTGTGTTGTTCAGACGATAAAGTACAGTTGCCACCTTTTCAAGAGCTACCTGCTCCGTTGAAAGCTCTGTTGGAGGGTTCCAGTCCAGACTCCAAACATTTCCTTGCAAAAATCAGACAATACAATTGTGCCTTCCGGATGTGGTAATGCCTTCCACGAAGTCGGTTGGAATCCCACCTTCAAGGTTCAAGATCAGATTTACCACCGGATTGGGTCTCTTTTGCCGGAAACTGCCACTGATTTGGCCTTTCTACAAATATACTTCATAGCTGACTACAATCAACAGGCAGATGCCCGCATGGGCATTATTCTCGAGAACGATACAGGCCAGGACAATCATCCTCGCAGGCATATCATAATGAGTCTCCAACAAATGCTCCATGAGACAAACAGCTATGTCCGCAGTTTTAAGTATGCTCTCGAAAATAACACTTCTGATTTCATTATTGTAAATGATACTGACAAACGGCCTCAGGGAGAGCACGAAGTAACAAAGTTTCCGTCATTGTCAGCGGTGATCAGCACAACAGACGTGACATTGTTATCAAATTGCGTGGCAGTGGGATTCGAAAAATCAGTGAAACGCACCGGTCCTACGATGCACTGCAATACCCACTTCTCTTCCCTTACGGAGAAGATGGGTACCACTTTGGCATTCTGCAAAATGGGTCCACTTTAAAAACAGTGTCTTGCAGGGCTTTCTACACTTACCTATTGATGGTACATGAGGGTGCATTCAATCATCTTCATTGAAGCTGGCAACTTTTCCATCAATTCATAGTAGACATGGCTGCTAAGATGGAATCTGAAAGACTCTGTTACATCAGATTGAATCAGACCAAGTTGCGCTGCGACTCTTACATTCACCTCCGTGATGCTTTACGAAATGACGCTGATCCACGCAATGTAGGCAAGATGTGCATACTACCTGCAATGTTCACAGGCAGTCCACGATACATGCATGCGAGGACGCAAGACGCGATGACATACGTTTGTAAGTACGGCCGACCAGACCTATTCATAACTTTCACATGTAATCCAAAATGGTACGCAATTGCTAAAGAACTTATGCCAGGGCAATCGGCCTATGACCGTCCAGACCTCATTGCATGCGTTTACCATCTGAAGTTGGGAAAGCTAATGGATGTGATTACAAAGGGCCAGGTTTTTGGGGCTGTTTGCTGTCGCATGTACACTATTGAGTGGCAGAAACGTGGCCTGCCTCATGCACATATACTAATTTGGCTGCGCAACAAGATTGAGGCCACAGAAATCAATCATCTTATTTCTGCTGAAATTCCTGATCCATCGGCTGACCCTGAATTGTACGAAATAGTGACAACCAACATGATTCATGGTCCCTGCGGATTGCATTACAATTACACCAGCTGTCACAACAACGACGGCAAATGCACCCAGCAGTACCCACGAGATTTTGTGAGTGAAACCATTACAGGGAGCGATGATTATCCACTGTATCGGTGAAGGAGTCCTGCTGAGGGAGGATTTACAGCTGTGGTAAAGGGCCACCAAGTGGATAACAGATGGGTAGTGCCATACTGTCCCCTGCTAACAAAAGCATTCAATGCGCACATCAATGTCGAATATTGCCATTCAGTTCGCTCCATCAAGTATGTATGCAAGTACATCAACAAAGGGACTGATGCTGCAATGTTTGGTATTAGGCAGGAAGGTTCCGTAGACGAAATCCAGGACTTCCTTGCAGGGTGCGTCATTAGCAGCACAAAGTGCCCTTGGCACATATTCAGCTTCCCCATCCACAAACGCTTCCCAGCAATCGTCCAGCTTGCTGTGCACCTAGAAAACGATGAACTTCATTATTTTTCTGCGGATACAGCTATGGATGTGGCTGCGCATACCAAAGACACAATGCTTACAGCATTCTTCAGACTTTGTCGACAGGACGAGTTTGCTAGGACTCTACTGTACCCAGACGTGCCTTCATACTACGTGTGGACAAAAAAGAACACCTGAGCTTGGCAGAAGTGCAGGGCCAACGTCGAGGGCTATCCAGGTGTCAAAAAAGACGCCAAACTCAGAAGGGTATTCATGGTTCCCCCATCGCGACAGGAATGTTTTTACTTGCGACTTCTTTTGCACGAAGTTAGTGGTCCAACGAGCTACAATAACTTACGGACGGTTAATGGAGTTTTATGTGACACTTTTCGTGAGGCCTGCCTCCGTCTCGGCCTTTTGGAAGACGACAGCCAGTGGGATGCCATAATGACTGAGGGAGCTCTTTTAAAAATGCCCTCTGCTTTGCGCCACCTATTCACCACAATCTTACAAATGTGCGAACTCAGTGATCCCAAATCACTTTGGGACAAATACAAGGACTTTTTGTCCGAAGACATACTCAGAGAAGTGCAACTGCTGTGTCCAACAATGGCTCTTACATTCAACGATGAAATTTAAAACAGGGCGCTTATAATCATTGAGAACCTGTTTGTTGAAATGGGGGAGGGATCTCTCGCCGCTATATGAGCTTCCACCGCCAGATTGTGTGGCTTCCTCCAGTCTCTCACCTGAGATTGTGCGGGAGACATCCTACTCTGTTGAGGAGCTCAATGCCTATGTCACAACAAATGAGCCAAAACTTCTCATAGACCAAAGGGCCACTTACAATGCGGTTCTTGCATCCACCAGGCAGGATACAGGATCAATTTTCTTTCTGGACACGCCTGGGGGAACAGGAAAAACGTTTGTAACAAAACTGCTTCTTGCAGAGATTTGGCGCTATGGCGAAGTGGCATTAGCAGTAGCGTCTTCAGGCATTTCTGCCACATTACTACCGGGTGGCCGAACAGTGCACTCAACGTTTAAACTTCCGCTTGACCTGATTAAGGCATAAACAGCTGTATGCAGTATAGCTAAGCAATCAGGTCTAGCGGAGGTACTCAGGCGATGTAAGCTCATCGTCTGGGATGAGTGCACTGTCAGTCCCAAAACTGCACTTGAGACTGTAAACTGCTCTCTAAAGGATATTCAAAACTCCGATGACCTTATGGGAGGTATAACTGTCCTTCTATCCGGTGACTTTCGTCAGACCCTCCCCATTGTACCTAAGGGGACAAGGGTCGACACTATTCAAGCGTGCTTGAAATCGTCACAACTTTGGCCCACTGTTAGACCATTGCACCTTACCACCAACATGCGTGCACACCTAACTGGCGATGTTGGGTCTGTCGAATTTTCGAATTCATTATTAGCCCTTGGTGAAGGTATTATTCCAGCAGACACTAATGGATTTGTAAACGTCCATGGGTTGTCACAACGCCAGCAACACTCAGGGAATCAGTTTTTCCTGATCTTCAAACCAACTACAGCAATATTGAGTGGCTTGCTGGGCAGGCAATTCTTGCCCCCAAAAAAACCACTGTGACAACCCTTAATAGACAGCTTCTGGAAACTGTGGTGTTGCACGTTTACAAATCCATTGACAGAACTCCAGACCCCGCTGAAATGGCGAACTTTCCATTGGAGTTCTTAAACAGCCTTCACCCCGTTGGTCTCCCTCCTCACATTCAGGAACTTAAAGTGGGTATCCCAGTTATGTTGCTTAGAATTTTCTTGCATGGAAAAGAAAAATGGAATGGAGTTTGCTGAGGACTTCAGTGTAGACCACATTTTCAGCTTTTTGTGAGGGCGAATAAAGGAACACATCATCGCGCCTGCTGACTCGAGAGCAGGCTACGTAAAGTCGACCGTATGAGAAGCACTGCTCCTCTAAGTGTACACCAGTGACAGACAGTGTTTGTCCTTGGGCCTTATTAATTGTCATAGCAAAACAGGGTGCGAATGGGAATGGGGATCTTCTGAAAGTGAAGGGTACATAGGCATCTGATGGATACAAATGCATCCTTGGGATAAGCACTTGCTCCCCTTTACCGCATTACTCTGAAGCATTGAACTCATCGCCAACTAATGTATAGTTACAAGCATCAATTGTCTCTCCTCACATCCCCATGCCATATGTACAGAAATGAATGACCCCAACCAGATTATGGGCCCTTTCAAAAATGCGTGCGAGACCCCTTCGTACAGCAAAAAAAAATAAAAAAAAATGTTAACACTGCCATCAGCTGTCAGTTTTTGACTTCTTTTCACGCCCAGGCTGCAATTAATGTCAAATGTCAATTCAACTTCCGACATTTACGGTGTCAATTCATAATGGAGACAGATTTTCAATTTGGACTCAGGCTTTCAAAAAATTGGTAAATCGGCTAGTACTCCGGTATTTGGGTGGATTACATTCTAAAATTTCGGGCATTCTTTACAATTCGACCAGAAATTCCTACGCGGCCCAGTTAGAGGTGCCTTGCATAGAATGCCGTGTGACCCCGTCGTGACTCAAAAATCGATACAAACCTCCATGTTGACCATGCCCTCAGCAGTCCATTTCCCACTTCTTTAAACTTTGTTCTTTCTCCCAGGCCGCATTCCAGATCCGATTTTTCAATTTACGTCATTGTGTCATGCTGGAGCCCGATTTTTTATTTGGGACTCAGACTTTGTAAAAAAACCTGATTAACTCACAGGTGATACGGATTTTGGGGTTTTTAAGTTGAATGTCTCGCCTGCACTACATGGCCCAGTACATCTAAGGTTTTCACTGTGCAGTTGACTTAGCGTTGTTAAACACTTTTGAGCTCTTTTTATTTGAACTTAAAATCAGATCAATGTATAGTTTCCAAAGTACCGGGTTAACAAAACAAGGGCAACAACAACCCCACCCAAGTTGTATGACCAGTCTCAATATTTCAGGAAACTGGGTTGGGTGTGAAAAATATTTGTTGTTAATATTGTTTTTTCATTTGGTTTTTCCAGTTACGAGTCCTTTTCTAAAGCTGATTGTTTTGTGTTCATTTTGTTTACTTCTTTTTTCGTAACAGATTTAATGTTTAGTATAGAGCTTAGAAAAAATTCAGTGTGAGATACGCAAGAAGTAAGGCATGTAGCAACATCAGCATGGAAAAGGGCACTTCTTTAAAGGCAAGGAAGGTCAAAAATATTTTAAGTCAAGTGATAGCGATTTTTGAATCAAGCACGGGCAACACTGCTAGTATATAATATATATATTATATAATTTTTGTCTGTAATGTAAACTTGCTGAACTTTAAGTTGCTACCTTTATACAAGTAACAGCTGGTGGCAGTGACAAATTGTTCTAAGATGTTTAGAGGTAGAAAGATCAAATCTGTGAAATAGCAGCGTATGGAAGGTGTTAATAAATTTGAATATGACTTTCTTGAAGAGATATGTTAGTTAACTGCAAAGAATATAAACACAAGTTCTTGTTTATTTCTAGGAGAGTACAAATAGGTGGATGTAAAAGAATGACATTATTAATACTTGTTAAGACTTTCATTAATAGCCTAAAAGTTGCTGTGTAAATGTAAATATTTTTTTTTTTTTTGATGTTGGAAGAAAACAGTTTTCTTCCTAGCAAAAACATTTGCTCTGTGTAATCTTAAGTTTTTAGTTACAGTAGAAAAGGTAACACTAGAAAACAGTCAAATCTTTTGTAAAATCAGGAAAGAAAAAAATTCTTCAAAATTAGTAGCTTTTTTAATTGGTTACAGGAATATATCATTCACTAGTATTACTACTTATAATTACTTATTTAATGTTAGAATTATTCATTCCTCTAAAATATTGTTAGCTATAATATTTTACTTTGGATCTTTCATCAGTATGGCTGATGCTAACCTTCAGGAGAGCGACTCATTGCATCTTCTCAGACTAAATTTATCAGCTGATATGAAATGGAAAGAGCATATTGAATCAATTGCTAACTCTGCAGCTAAGAAAGTTAGTTCACTTATGTTGTGCTAGGCACTTTGTAGAATCTATCTTACATAATTATAAGTCTACCCTTCATCCATGCTTTGAATATTGGTGCAGTGTCTGGTCTAGTGCTCCTGCTATATATTTAGAGATTCTTGATAAAATCCAAAAAAGAATCTGCAAGGTTATTGGTTCTGACCTGGCATCTCAGCTTCAGTCTTTTTCTCACCACTGTAACATATCTTCTCTGCGCCTTTTCCATAAATACTTTCATAGTAATTGTTCTGAACTTTCTACTATGGTACCTACACTTTATAATTTAACCCTGGGTACTAAATTGGTGCAAGGTCTCATCATTTTACAGTTGAAATGGCTAGATGTAATTGTAAGTTCTATGCTAACAGTTTCTTCTCTCATGCCTTTCTCTTTTGGCTTGCTTCCCAGTCAAATTTGATCTTCAAAAATTTAAATGCAATGTCAATCGTTATCTTCTGCATTCTTAATACTTGTCCTTTTATTGTCCTCTCTCCTTAATAGTAGTTTTTCTTGTATTCTCTAACACTCAGTAACCCCTTGCGTCTTAGTGGCTTTATTGCCTTGCTAACAGTGAAATGTTTGAAAAAGAAAAGAATATCCTTCACATAATAATTGCTTTTATGTTTACAAATTTTATATTAGTGTTGATATAAAAGAACTTAGAATTTTCTATAAAAACAGAAATTGTTTTAAATTAACTTGCTTAAATGCTGCCAAATGTTGTTAAGCTTAATGTCAAGTCACTTTCTATTTATGAAATTTATATTCTAATTATTTGTAAATGAATAAATGGAAACAAAAAACTATTCTATAATTAACCAAATTCCAACTAAACTTAAAAGCTTCAGGGCCTCAGATTTAACACAGAGGCCTACATCAGGTGCCTTGAGAAGGTAGTGCTGCCCATTCATAGCTGTTAGACAATTTCTGTGGCCACATCACCTCTTACATCTGGCCACCTAACTCCCTAGACTGCAACCCTCTTGATTATTATGTGTGGGGCACAGTTGACCAAGAGGGCAATAAAACTCCCTGTAACACTCAAAGATGAACTGAGGACAAGGATTATGGTAGCATTAACCAACTTAAATAAGGAAACCACCCCAAAAAGTTGCAGGAGATTCTGAAATCATCTGGTGGTTGTGGTTGAAGCTTAGATGACAATTTATCCATCGCGCCGTGTGTGTGTGTGTGTGTGTATATATATATATATATATATATATATATATATATATATATATATATATATATATATATATATATAATAATAATAATCCCATAAGTGGAAAGGATAATCCAAGTGGTTCTTTTTAATATAAAATATTAAAAAGATAGATCTGTAGAGAGCTCAATGTATAGACAACAGAACAATATGATATACATCAAGGAACAGCTTAACACATCACAAAAATATGGTAAGAAATCGGGATTTATTTGACCAGTAAGTCTCATCAGACTGAAGACATAAATGGTATAAATTTACAATGGTTCAAATTTATCCCATTTAGTGAATAATTTTTTGTATGTATGTATGTATATATATATATATATATATATAAAACACAATAAACATATTACATGGATATCATCATTTTATGCAGCAATTAATAATGTTTGTAAAATTTGTTTTCTTTTCAACTTTTGTAACAAACATCTGAAAATTGGATCATTGTTATCAGGCTGCGAACAAATCCAGGCCCTACAGTATTAACATTAATTTGCAAATTCAGTTGGAAATTGCTACATTTTTCAAGAGCATTTTAATACTATTATCTTAACAGAAATCTCACTATGATGACTGTTTATGGTAACATCTCCAGAAACAGAAATTGGATTATTATAATATAAATAATACAGGAAACTTAGCCTGTTTGGTAAACTGAGGCAGTTGTTTACTTTACATTTTCATATGAAGATTTTAAGGCAAGTAGGTTCTTCCCCAGTTGGAGGGTAGGTGCAATACAGTCTTCCTACTCTTCAAATAACAGAAGTGTAAATATCAAGAATACAGGAAGTTCTTTATCTTTTTATGCCTAAAGACATTACTGTTAATAGAAACAGGACATTTCCTGTATGTAAAGTAGTTACCTTTTATGTTAAGTTAAAATTGTATATATTTAAAAAAAAAAAAGGGAAAATAAAAACATTACATCAATGTAAGTAAAATCAGTAATCTAACAGCTACTTCAGGACGTTTTTTTTTTTTTTTTTCACATAAAATTGCTGTTTTACCAAAAAAGTATTCAAATTACTTATCTATTGTGTGAGTTTTCTTTTGTCTTGTACCCAATTTGTTGAGTGAAATTGATTTCTAAACTGTTGAAAGTTACATAGAAACAAACAAAATAAAAATGAAATTTATTAATATTTTGACAAGTATTTCTTTCATCCTATTTCTGTTGCTCTTAATTGCACCTTTGAGGTGTTTATTTTACAGTTATTAAGGGATAGCATGGATAAGAAGTAAAGAATAGCCTCCCAAGGATAAGGGATGTGAGTTCAAATTTCATCAGTCTTAATTATGATATTGTAGAATAATGAATTGTGATAAAAAGCAATAAAAATAAGATAGAAGAATTAGTAGTGAAAACAAACAAAAAAGAACAACTCTGTAATAATTGACAATGAAAGAAATTTATAAAGATGAAAAATCGACACAGTCATTTCGTTTATATGTATTTCAAGTCAAAAAAAAAATAGTCTTATGTAGAAAAATAATTCTAAATTTATTAATTTGAAATTATAATTTTTAATTCATTTTAAATAAAGCGTTTGGGGGCCGATTGATTTTGATAACATTAACTGCGATTATAACTGATTTCCTCTGTATTTAGTTAATAAATTCTATGATATTACAGGTTGCAAACATGGCTTATATATAAGGACCTCCACAAAAAATGTGAAACCTAAGGTTTAAAATGAATTTTTCAAAATAGAAAATCTCTCTTGAAGCTTTTATTTTAGTTTTAATTTCAAGCTAATAGTTTAAATTCAAATTTTCCAATAAGCAAAATACTTTGCTTATAAAAACTAATTTAAATTGACTGGTAAGAATTTTTTTTTTGCTAAATCTGCTGATTAGTGCCTTTTTTTTGTCATCTTTCATTTGAATCTTTATTTGAGGAATGTTAGCTGATTTAAAGTATAATTAATCTGATTTGAAACAATTTACTTTAAGTTTAAAATATTGCAGAAATGATCTTTTTTTTTTTAATCCAACAGTATGTGTTGATGTGTTTGACTCTGTGAAGCCAGATCTAATGTTGTTCTACAGACTTTATCTGTAAAACATAATTGAAAAAAATGATGTGAGCACCATTTTATTTAATTTTGAAGTACTCAGTAATTTTAAAAATTTAGGAAAATATTCTCTGTAATTTAATGTTTTGTTAAATTTTATATATTTTGTCTTTAAATTTACTATAGTCATCGCTTTTATTTTCTGATAACATTGTGCTTGATGGCCTGTACATACAAAAATCGGCACATTTATAGATGTACAAAAAATTCAAAATTCTTTTAAAATATGATTTGCATTAAACTTTTCCATTTAGGATTAGTCAATATAGTTTTCACTTAATAATATAATCTAAAATGATGAAATTAATACAGAATTTTGAAAGATTTAAAACTTATCAAATTTTTTTAATTGAAATTTAAAAAAATGAAAACTGAGTCTGAAATTTTAATTTTTCAAAATTTCATAAAATTAATTGGGTGTAGGGGGTAACAGATGTAAAAAAAATAAAAAAAAATGTATTTTTACCAAGATTTAAAAAAAAAAAAAAAAAATTCCAAAAATTTCACTCATTTGTGAATGTCCTGAAAATTTAATTAAAGTCTGACAATTATTTGATTTTTGTAAGAATTTTCAAAACAATGTGTTTTTAACACACAAAAAGACACTAAAAATCCCTATACTAATCTTTGGCCCACCCACTGATGCAAGAAAAACAATATTTTTAACCAAAATTTTGAATGTGCTAGAAAGGATGAAAAAATTTAATAAAATATTCAAAAAAATACTTTGGACTTTCCTCTTAATGACAACATAAACATTTTGTCAATAAAACTTTGTTTTTATCAACTTTTTGGACCTTTTTCATTATGGTATGCTCGTTTTTAGAAAATTTTTGGAGGTACCTCTTTATATATATATATATATATATATATATAATATTGTGTGTGTGTCTTATTTATATACATAATGCAAATATTTCTTTTTCTGTTTTCCTTAATTACAATATTCACATTGTTGTCCTGCAGCCATTAACTGAGAAGCAGATATTAAAGAAGGCTTAACAGGGACATTTTTTTTTTTTTTTTTTAAATAAAACTAATAGCCATCTGATGGTTGTAGTAAAAATCAACAGAATTAAAGTGAACAAAATACTAGTTTAATACTTGAATATTTTATAAAGATGATGTCCATTTTCCAAAATATATTGGTTGGTTCTTTTAATATTTGAATAAAATTCTATAAATTATAGTAGCTGCTTTGTTTTCTTTTTCAACATGTCTGTATTGTTAGTAACTGCAGATATTTTTAGGACTGAAAAACCAGGCGACCTTGATACTGATTAGATCTGTTTCCTGTGATTATTGTAATTCAACCATTTTGTTTTCTCTGTCTTTATTCTATTAATTTTTTTTTTGTTTTTTTCTGGATTTAATGTGTTTTTTTTTCTCTTCTCTGAAATCTATTTACAAGCCATCTTCCTGAATCACTGACTTTTACCATTTTAGATTTAATTTTAGTTTGTAATTCTATGAAAGCTCAGCAATTGTGATTTCTGAGAAAAAGATGTGCAAAACCAACTTTTACAATTTACTTTGATTAAACCAAGTCTGGCACAAGATAAAATTTATGGAGCACTGATAAGAGATTAAGAGATGGACATTTTAGTTTATATAATCAGCATGCACTCCATACCAGTGGATAATAATTTTTTTTTTTTTTTTTTTTTGGGAAATTCTTTTTGGTTCTATAATTTTTATATTTTTATAATGAGTTTTCTTGTGTAATGCAATTTGAGATGAGAGGATGATGTAAGGAAACAAAAGTGGGAGAAGAGAACATTAAATTTGGATCCATTTCCTTAGAGATGTTATCATGAATCCCCAGGCCTGTGATTGTTAATCATATGTTTGATCTATAAATACCTGCTGAAGGATAGAAAAATAAGCTTAATTAAGAAAAATAATCACATGATAAATTTTAATTTTTCAACTCTTTCTTCTTTCCTCTTTCAATCTGAAAATCATTTAATTTGCCAGTAATGAATTTGCACACAATCATATTTTTATTCTAATTCAATGAATTGTTCAATTCTAAATAGTAAGGTCCAATATATTTTGCTAAATAATTATAACCATTTCAGAAAAAAAAAACCTGTCTTGTTGCTATTGTTATTTTATTACAAGTTATTTCTATAACCAGTGATCACATAGATTGGATTTATGAAACAAATACATCAAAAGTTTCATTCACTCTACTGATTTATGTATATAATGATATAATAAACTTTGGTAGTAGAAGATGAATGAAACTATGAAGTTGCTAGTTTTGGTCTTTCTTATTGTTGCAGGATGACTTGACCATTACTCCATCTATTTCTTACTAGCAGTAGAACCCAGCATTGCCCGGGGATGTAAGAGTAAGAGATAGATCAAGTATCGACCATCATAAAGACTGAAAAATAAAATTGACAAAGATTATTGTTTAAGGTTGACGGACACGCATGTCTTAATTATTTTTTTTTTTTTTTTTTTTTTTTTTTTTTTTTAAAGAATTGGTCAAACCCAAACTCAAACAAAATATTGTTTTCAATCGTTATGAGTCTACCGATTGAATAGAATTTTATTATAAACAATTGTCTTGTAAAATGGAATTTTTAAAGCATTCTGAATGTAAAAAAAAAAGAAAAAGTGTGCAAGACAATAAGAAACACTACCTGCCAAAAAAAAAAAGTGAAGTTTTATTGAAATCGGTTGAAAAATGTAGGAAATCCAATATATAAATGTACAGACACACACACATGCACAATCTGTGTTTTATAATAAGTAAGATTTAGTTTTAGTCAATTTCTATTCCAACAAATTAAATATTTCTGGGAAATGACTATAATGAAACATTCTAACATTTGCATTGTATGTTAGCAATTGAAGATGATTGTCTGTCATCAGGAATGGATACAATTTTAACTCACTTTTTTGGTGTGCTGTTATTTGTATAATTATCTCTATTTTGTGAGTAATTAAAAGCAGAATTTTAAGAGATATTATGGAATAAAATATCTGAATAGTCATGATTGAAAAACATTGACAAAAAAGTTTTAGGTAAGATTATTTTTGAGTGGAAAACAATATCTTTCTTAAAAGAAGACTAACTTTGGTGAATTGTTTTGACAACTGAAACAAACTACAAAAGGAAATTTACTTCTATTTAACAGTTTTCTTAGAGGAAACATAGTTTTCTTTATTAAAATCACCATATAGTTTTGTGCAATTTTCAATTACATGCAGGACTTATACCATATCTTATTAAACAGTACTTTTCCTACCCTGTACTCTTTGTTGAATGCATCTAACTTTCCTAGCAAGAGAAATTTTGGATTATTGCTCATTGCAACTCATCCAGATCAGTGATGTACAGAGTTTTGGTAATGCCTGGAGTCGACTCCTTCATTGTATGTGCCTAAGACTCAATTTGGGTTGGGGGGCTACTCTACTCTTGCTTATCAAAACACGGATCCAAATTCGCACCAGGATGTGGGACTGTAGAGGGCTTGGACGATGAAGTTGACAATTTCAAATTTCAGAAAATTAGATTTTTATTTCACTCTTTGATTGGATGCCCTCCTGATATGAATGCCTCCCCCCCACCTATTAATCTAGATCCATTTAACTATACAACTTGAGTCTATAGTTGATGACCTCCTTATACATAATGTCACATCGGATAACATGTAATAAGATACTTTTATTTATTTATTTTTTTTTTTGAAAGAATCTATATGGGCCACTAGATATAGTAATGTTTTTTAAATTTAGCATTAGTAGATGTTTATATTCTGTTATTTTAAAAAAAAAATTATTTTTATTTTATTTATTTATTTTTAAATTTTTCTTGTTTTCTTTTGTGCAGGTTCTGTGATGGTACTTGTGATACTCTTGTCTCGAAAGTGTAATATCAATCCAGATAATGTAGCAACACCAATAGCAGCCAGTTTGGGTGACCTGACAACACTCTCTCTATTAGCTGGTATCAGTCATCTTCTTTTTCATTCTATTGGTGAGTTATTATTCTAATTATTTCTTGGCTAGCTTTTCTTCAAACCCTAAATTATTTAGTCAAACTTTAGTGAAGATATCTTAAATAGCTCAGTTTTTTTAAATAAGAAACCAACTTAAAACTTTAATATCTTCTTTATGTTCATGTGAATTTTTGAAGAAGACTTTGATGAAAAATGCATCCTTTTGTTATGTCATTGTTTTACTCACTTGAGGTGCGTATTCCTGACGTTTTGTGTAATTAAAATGATTCAAGACAACAACAACGAAACTCCATATGTGGATCAACAAATATATATATATTGAAATATAACATACAAAACAATCATGCAATGAAGTGTAATGATTAAGGAAAAAAAAGTTGTTCCTCTTCAACTGTATTCTGATTTATGATTGAATGTTCAAGAGTTTCTCTTGAATAAGAATGTTCAGGATTCTATGTTGAATAGTCTGCTGTTAGAATACGGTTAATTAAGAAATGTGTTGTTTAGAGAAATTAATAGAGTGCTGTTTCATGAACTTGGCTGAGTCACAGAGAGAGATATGTATAATGTGTTACAAAAATCTGTGTCTGTGTGCATTTGAAATGTTGTGTGTAAAGTCGTAGATTTGTGTGGACGGGCGAAAATAGCTGGACTCTATTGGCAACTTGCGAGAAAGTCGGTAAAAGTTGTTGGCAATATTCTTTAATGTCTGACTGCACGGTTAAGACGGGAACTCTTGAAGATTACATCTTGGCAGCAAGGAAAAAGATGAATGAAGAGAACACAAGAGAGGCTTATTCATGTTTTGTTTATATAAGGTTGTATCACACATGACAGGCTCCAGCCTTGTGTGCGGGAAAATTATTCCTTGCATGCCAGCAATTTGATTGGTCGGAATTGACCAATCAGCAAGCTAGTTTTGAGGAGATTAGCCAATGAATGCTTGCCATATGATCTGTATGTATGTATGTATGTGTGTGTGTGATGGCAATGATGATCACTACAAACACATTTTAGGAAGATTAGCCTTTGTATAAAAAACTCTAGCATTTTTTTGTTCATAAATCTGTATTAAATCTGTTCTTATTTGTAATCTTTCCTTTTATTTGTTTTATATAGACATTAATCTGTATGAAATTATCCTCTCTAATTATGTTCAATGTTTTAAAAATAGATTTTATCAGGTATTGTTTTTGCTTTTTATTATGAATTTCTTTGGAATAAAAACTTGTATGATAATGTCTATAATTGTATGTTATTGATTTGACAAATAAAATATAATAAACCTATGTGAGAGAATTTCAGATGACTTTTTTACTGTGTAGATGATCAGACATTACAGAAAACAAAATTGAGATGTTGAAATGAAATTTGGCATATACAAGGTTTGTCTGGAAATGATCCTACCATTTTATATTAACAAAAAGGTAGCCTACCTATGGCAATGGCATCTTAGTTCTCTTCAAAATATTCTCATTAGTATCTCACCTCCTAGTGTCCATCAGTTCTGGGTATGACAATAAACTACATCCAACAGCAATGCCTCTGATCAGGAGGTTTTGAGGAGCATGGAACCACCTCTTAATTGCTGGTGTCCCCAGGTTCACTCTGACCTGGGGTGGTAGTACCTGTTAGGGTCCCAGCTAAGGGCAAATAGTTAACCCCGAAACTGAAGTAAAAAGCATTATAAAAGTGTAAAAATAGGTTTCAATACTAGAAATATTTTGTAAAAAGTTATCGCCAGAAATAAATTTTTGAAGAAAAAAATATTACCAGTAATATATTTTTGAAAAAAAATATTACCAGCAATACGTTTTTGAAAATAATATTACCAGCTATACATTTTTGAGGAAAAAAGTATTACCAGAAATAGATTTTTGACAAAACAAAATATTACCAGGAAAAAGTTGTCGGCATTAAATAACCCATTGAGGTTGATATGCTGTAAAACGAAACAAAACAAGCCAAATCAAAAATATGAGTAATTGAAAAATGGTTTAAATATATATATATGTATACATACACACCTTTTTTACCAAACTATCGCTATGAATCTATTTCAAAATTTTGTTGGCATTAAATAACCCACTGAGGTTGATATGCCATAAAACAAAACAACCAACCAATCAACCTAGTGCCCCTTGCTTATGGCCATATCATATTGAAATACCTGTTCTCAAATGATCATTGAGGTTAAGCAATATTGAGCCTGGTCAGTACCAAAATGGGTGACCACTTGGGAATACCAGGTTCTGTAAGCTTGAATGTGTGGGTGGTATAATGAATGACTTGGAATTGGAAGTTGCAATTCTAGTCGAGTTCATTATATTCACTTGTGTGTTAATACCCTTGAGAAAGGTATAAATCCACCCAAAACTCCCCACCATCCAGCTATGGGCTAATTAGTAGGACTTGTATCAGTAAATCATTATCTCCAAAAATTCTTACAATATTTTCTGGCATTAAGTAACCAGCAAAAGTTTGATAAGCTGTAAAAAAACAAAGCAGTCCAATCTCAATGTCCCTTCTTTATCTTCTATGTACCACAAAAGACAGGAAATTGTGGAGAGCCATGATCACCAACATCCTGAAGGAAGTGAGTAATCATGACTCTCCACAACTTCCTGTCTTTTGTAGCTCTTAGTAAGGTTTGTCTTTTTCCTCTCCTTCCTAGTCCCTGTTCTGCCATCTATTTACACGAGCTCATTATGTAGGTTATTTGCTGTTTTCCTCTGTTCCTCTTGCCTTCAATATGTCCTCTGAGTGTCAAATTCTCCAAGCCTTTTCTCTTCATATATCCTAGAAATTTCAATTGTTTCTTTCTGATTCTAAGTATGCGTCTTTTTTGTTCATAATTTCCTTAAAACTTTGTTGTTGCCCACATGTTTAATTGATGGTATTCTTAGCATCCTTCTGTAGAAACTTCTAAAAGTGTAAGGGAAGTTCCATTGTCCTTTACCCATTTCAAGGCAGTCTGCAAAAGGGATTACAATTGGCTGCTTCCTCACATTCTCTCTTTAATTCTTGATCATTGTCTGAAATCTCCCTTTTAATAAAAATTTTACCTTTGGGAAGAGACAGAAGTTACAGGGAGCAATGTTTTGCAAAAACTATCCCTCACAGAATATGAAGCATGGGTAGTTGAGATATACAAAATGTCTGAATAATTTACCAGACAATCGGTGGAATCCCCAGATCTTCTAATTATTGCATTGTCATTCACCAATTTTCTTTGATTGCAGCCTGCAGGCATTGAATGTTTTCAGGTGTTCTGTTTAAGTTCTAGAACATTGATTGCTTTCAACAAATTCCTGGTCAATTCAAACAAAATTAGATGTATATTTGTTGTGAGTGTAATGGCCACACAATACACAAGCTCACAGATTATCATCTCCACTGTGCACCCACATGGGAGAATGTTTATGCATATGCAATAAGGTTCCCTCAGATTAGTTGTTAATCAGAAATCAGAGCCATAGCTGGACATACATTTTTTGTTCCAGCAATGCAGTAGGTATTTTTGGATTAAGATAAATGGTTTCTGAAAAGTAGAACATTATATCTGATGAATAAACAGTTACTACTTTCTAAATAATCAGAGTTACTTGTTTCTTTCTTAATTGTTATGATCTAAATAATAAAGCCAATTTTCATTCATGTTTTTATAAAAAAAAAAATTTCAAGAAGCTCATCTAATTTTCCATTTCTATATAAATATTTTCATTTTCCAGCAAAATTGTATTTCATTATGACAAAAATTGTGTACACTTTATTTGTTGCATATGATAATTAAATTGTTGTGCTTCATAATATGAAAAAAATGAAAGAGAAATATTGTTAGGAAATAATTTCAAAAAATCTTTTATGCAGAAGTATTTCTAAAATACTTTATAAATTTTCTGTGTATTTTATTTGCTAGTTGTAGGTAGTTATAAGTGAAAATTGAAAGTAAGTCACTCTTATGAAGTTGCTAACATATTTCAAATTAGTTCTAAATGTTTTGTGTAAAACGTTTTTTTTTTCTTCTATAAAATGCTTTTAATATTGAATAATTTTAATCACATACACTTTGCTTGATTATCTTAAAGGCCTTTTGATTTCTATTCTAAAATGTAAGTTTAGTTCAGAAGTACATTTTTTATTAACTTTTTAAAAAATGTTTTGGAAGTTTTTGTCTAAAGACAAGTGAATAAATGGCACCAAAAGGAAATTATTTGATTGAATGATGTGTTTTCTATTTCAGAAAAACAATTGTGGTTGAGTCCGTCTATAATAGTTTCTTTTTTATTAATAACACCACTTTGGATATGGGTCTCTTTGAAGAATAAGTATACCTCTGAAGTAATATATTCAGGCTGGACACCAGTAATTTCTGCTATGGTCATCAGTAGGTAAGTTAAAAAAGATGCAAAGCTTCATCTGAGGAAAATTTGTTTTATGGTATTATCATTGAATTTTACCATCAGAATTTAAAGGAAAATATTATATTTAATAAGTAGAGGCTTGTTTATTTACTAAAGCCAATTTTGAATTTTAATGTAAGACCTCACTATTTTAATACTCTTCTAAAGTTTGGTAATTTTTAAAAAAGTTTTTCTTATGACTTCATTGAATTTTCTTAATACATGCTTATTACACAAGCATATCCATTTTTGATATTTTGGCAAAACTTTTATTAATTCTAACTTTTCTTTTTTTTATTTTTTGATAGTGTTGGTGGACTTATATTGGATTTTACTGTTGCCAATTATCATGGTATTGCAGTGTTTCAGCCTGTAATCAATGGTAAACATTAATTTTTAAAATTCCATTGAGTAATAATATTCAACAAGTGTTTCTTTTACAGTTTTTTAAATGCATTCATGACTAACATATCTACTAAAAAGAGTGAAAAGATTTTAGTGTTGATAGTGTACATAGAAAATGAAAGAGGCATCACTTGTTTTTTGAAAGTTAGTCATTTGATTCTCTAAAGTCAGTGTTGCCACACATATTAAGCAAATGTAAAGTAATGGTAATGGTGAGATTAGCTGTTTCCTTATAAAGAAACATCCAGCATTCATTGTATTACTGTCAGTTGAAATTTATAAAATATTTTCTGTTTTTCAAGAAAATAGGTTTTTTAAGATTTTTTCCTAGTCTTGGTGGTGTTTACTGTCCTAACCTTTTGTTTAAAGTAGTGTGCAAAGTCAACATATTCATTATGTCATTATTTTCTCTTTGTTATGTTCTATCCATTTTTACTTGCTGTTCTTGAAAGTCTTGTGGTTTCAGTTATTTGGTAAAGTTCTTTGTTTGTGATTCTGTAGCACCAATCTCTTGAGATTTGACAAAAGACAGTCCTCTTCAAGACTCACAGGATTCACTGGCTTGAATCTATTTTTAATCATTGGTCTGAGAACAGTTGTATGTAGCTGATAGTTCAGACATTTTGTGAATGAGTTAGATTCCCTGCATGACATCCACATGATAGTCTCAATCTGATTAAGAACATGACTTCCATTCTTACAGTTTGCAAGTTTAACTGTAAGAATGGAAGTCATGTGGATGTCATGCAAGGCATCTAACACATTCACAAAATGTCTGAATTATCAGCTACATACAACCATTCTCAGATCAATGATTAAAAATTGATTCAAGCCAGTGAATCCTGTGAGCCGTGATTTATTTAAATTCACTTTTGTGGGGTCATGACCATAAGCATCAACCAATAAGATACAGTTTTAGAGAATTTGTAGAAAAATAAATTCTTAGACTTGCATGGCAGTTGATTTAATAAATTTTCCATGATATAATGCCTGATAATGGTTCTTAATAGTTGTATGATGTAATGCCTAAGTAATGCAATAGTTATTGATATTCATAAGCAATTCTTTTATAGAAAGGAATTGCTAAGAGAGAGACTTCTGTTGCTCAACCTAGGAAGGAGATATCCATTCATATTGAAAGGAGTTAGAGCATTTTCTAGGGATAAAACAATATCTATTGCCCATATAACAGAATTTTTATAAATAAATACTGCTTATCCAAAAGTAAGGTTCAGTGCTTAGAGCCACAATGTAAGAACAGAGAGTATCTTTTGTTAAATTCTTTTCTGTTTTGGCTTTACTCAATCACAATTCAGTTGCAAACTGTAGATTCGACACAACATGAGGAAAGAAAAATGAGGCCAAGATATTCCCTATTAGGCAGATGCTTTTCACTATTCTCGCTCACTTTGTTATTATTGATGTTGTCACTTGATAGCAAATGACTCTGTTAAAAAATGTGTAACCAAGTTGCACATTTGCATGCGTGTTACCTGATTTATTATAACTGTTTATAGAAATGCAAAGAAGTCATTATAAATTTGTTTTGCCAGAAGACAATTGCAAATTTCAACAGTCATGATAGAGAAACCAAATACACATACAACCACAGGTCTTGTTTGAAACTGAAGAGAAAGTAATGATTTTATATCCTTTACCACACATACTTTACACCCTATACAAGACCATTCACTTGCATTGTACAATCTTGTATAACAAAAAGGGTTTGTGTTTCAGTATCACAACCGATGTGTTTACTAAACATAAGTTTCTTAAGCTTGTCCAACTTTGCCTTTGTTGTGTGTTTGGTCATAACATCTGCTACCATATCTGCTGTAGGTCAATAACTGGTTATTTTATCATTGATGAATATTAAATGAATAAAATGATATTTGATATCAACATGTTTATATCTTTGATCTTTGGGGAAAAGAAAAGAACAGTTGCTCCTGGATTATCATCTAATTTTTACTGGTGTATATATTAATATATTCAACACAACATGAGGAAAGAAAAAATGAGATCAAGAAATTCCCTATTAGTCAGACATACAACACCACACTGTGAACATTTACCTTGAGTAGCACTTGAGTCTTGTATGAAATGAATATTAGTAAGTGGTAATCTGTATTAATTGTACTGAGCACTATGAACATGTCTGGGCTGTATTATATTTATCCTGAAAGTAACTAATTCCTTAAAAGAAAATCGCACTATTCAGTAATAGTGGCTGACCTTTAATAAATGGAGCATACACATAAGGTAAAAATAAACAACTTAAGTACCTCTTTTTAAATCAGTGAATGAAAAATGAAGGTTGAAGGGCTTAAATTTAGATATTTGTATTATTTTGTCATCCATTTGTATCACAGCTCATCAGTGTGGCTAGATATCCGGTTGCCTCTAGCTAGGATTGAAACCCGATTGAATTGGTGTCAGTCGGAGATTCTACCACTAATCCGTTGGCGCATGGCAGGGATGAAGGTGAATTTAAGCGTATTTATTTTTAGATAAACACACCGTGACAGAGAACTCAATTCAATTTAACGAAGAGTCTTGCATTATTAGCTGTAATAGTCACTGTTTACAAACCCACACTTCCTCCTCAGAGAGCTCATCTGAAATAAATTTTTCAGGAGCATATCTCTATATTTGGAAAATATCAGGATCTAATTGTAAGAACTAATTTTGAATTCAAGTTCCAGTCTGGTCTGCTGCATTCATTTTTGCAAAAATTTTTTTGGAAAAGGCATGAATCCATTTCTTCTCCCTCTAGCTAAGTAGCTGAGTAGACTGGGCTCTCTAGCTTCAGGTTGTGACCAAAATTCTAAACTGTGGCGAAAGCAAAGGGAGACCACTCCACTCTCCTTTCATAAATAATTATTTATATGAGTATAAAGAAGTCACTGTCATTGATTTAAAGAAATTTATAGGCATTAAGTCTTGTATTTTGTATTATAATTTACTTTTAAGTGAAAAATGATAACAGGGTACATTTTTGTATGATTTGTTGATTTTTTTTATAAATCCAGCTACAGATGGTCATTATGAAACTCTTTTAAAAAAAGTAGTTTTATCACTTGTCAAGTTACTGAAAATGTCATTAAGATTATTTGATGCGGTTAATATTTAAAAATTCTCCATTCTGCCAGAATTATATGAATCCCAAAAGAAAGAAATTCCACAAGTGTTGATAACTAAGATTATCCATTATTTCATGTTTGTTCTCTTAGCCTATTAATCTGTATCTACTTGTGTTCTCTGGGTTTTTTTTTGTTTTGTTGGTAAAACCTTTGTTTGACACAAAATTATACTTTTTTAATATTCTGGCATATTGACTAACAAAATAGATGATAGTCTTATATGTGTCTGTTCACTTGTAAGAAAGCAAAGATTATCAAAGCATAACTTTAGCAAAGATTATATTTGCATACAGTTCCATGATTGGCTAATTTATCTGAACCAAAGTGTTAGTCGCCAGTTTGCAGCTGGTGAGTTGCACTGGAAGAATGTCATCTCCCAGGAGCTTCAGCAGATTAATATGGTACAGGAGGATTTTCCAATGATATGCCAAGATCATGAGAGTTGGTGAGACAAGGTGGATCTCATGGGCTTAATGACTTCATGGCATGAGATTTAGCAGCAGCAAAGTGTTACTCATATTGACTAATTTTAAAATATACTAACACCATTTTTATTTTTGTTCTTTCTTTCTAAATGATCTATTTTTTATTTCTCAGGTGTTGGTGGAAACTTAGTAGCTGTGCAGGCTAGCCGCTTGTCGACTGGATTACACAAAGTTAGTATACCAGGACGTCTACCAGCAAATGTAGTTAATGGATGTCCAAATCCTTTCAAAACTTTTTGTGGTTCAGGTATGTAATCTTTTAGAATTTTTCTTTATTTTCACAAGAACAGAAAAAAATTATTTTTAGTAAGAATAAATCTTTCATTCAAACAAATCTTCCATCACAAATTACTTTAAAATAGACAATTTACTCATATCTGTATGATTTCAAAGAGTATTTAAAATGCTAGTAGAGAAAGTAGCTGCCATATTTATTGTTTATAAAATTATATTTCACAGTTAGATACATCATATGTTTGTTTATATAGTAAAAATAAAGTAAAAGCAGAATTTTCATGTGATGAACCAGACTATTAAAATGTCTCTTTGATATAAAAAGACTTTGGTTTGTTAAAATTCTTAATCATTATTCGGATATAAAATACTGTTGCTTAAAAAGGACAGTTAAAAATTAGAAAACTGGGTAAATTTTTAATTTCAATTGAAAATTAAAAAAAAAAAACAGCTGATAGGCAATCATGGTCCTCCACAAATTTTCTTTTTTTATTATGTGTAAATTGCTACAACTAGTATTGCACTTTCTCACTGCCTTCTCCATGGAATTGAATTGAAAATTATCCTCTTTTTAGACTAACTACCACCCAAGATTAGAGAGCTTGGTTTACCTTGCTATTTAACCCATAACTGGGGGAGAGAAGAGTTGAATACATTTGTGCAAAATTGAATGCAACAAACTAAGCCAGAATTTGATTTTGGATCACCAATCCCATTTTCTATGTCATTATTTGTTGCTCTACTGCACATCCTATCACTGATAATAGTCAACTTAGTTTACATTGAAAAAATAATTAAATTTTAAAAGTTTTCTTTTAGGAATGCTAAAAAAACATTAAGCTTAAGAGTGGTTTGTTCTATTGGAAGAATGAGTAAACATGTCCGAGTTTAAAACATCATTCAATTGATTAACAAATGTTTAATTCCTGGTTCATTGCTGCAAATTCTTAAATCAACTTAATTGCAAGGAGAATGAAAGAAAAATGAAGAAGAAAAAGTTTATTTAAACTTGATAGATATTAAGAGATTTAGAAAAATATTATCCAAATGTTCCTTTTTAAATGTATTTTTTCTTTAAGTAATAACTGCTTTTATACTCTCATTGACATTGTATTCTTTTAATCAAAACTTTTTTAATTTTGTAATAATGAAATTGTATCAGATATTGTTGGAAATAATGCTTATGTCTATGATGTATATTTTATGAATCATATATTCTTCCATGTAATATACACGTTGTGTATTTTATAGAATTCATAGGCTATTTGAAAAATAAATCTTAAGTAGTTTTCTTATATTTTTTCCTATTTAAATATATTATTAATTGCTATTATATTTGAGGTACTGCAAAATTTATTGCACATATTTCCCTTATCTTACTTTTGTTAAAGTGTTGTGTATATTTTAGATGAAAAATCAAACTAGAATTTAGTATTATTTCAGTAAACAATAAGGAAAAAAAATAAGAAAAATGAATGTAATAGTTACCTCCCTTGCACTAGCAACATTAGATGGCAAACAGTGGCTTGTCAAAAAGTTAAATTTCATATCCCATATAAAATATCTGAAACAAAGATGCAATAAATCCCTAAATCTCCCAAGAGTAGGTACATCCATGAAAATGCTAAAAAATCAAAGTATTTTTTCATTATTTAATGAAATTTTTTACTTTTTTTTAGAACATTTGAAATTTTGATTAAATAAAATTTGCATCAGCAATTGTATTCACTTGTAGCATAGCAAATTTTGGTGACAGAAATTGGAAATTTTTGCAAAAATAAATAATTATCAGATTTTAATGAAATTTTCAGGACTTATTCACAAATGAATTAAATTTTTTTTATTAGAAAATCTGGGTAAAAATATTTTTTTTTTACATGTTTCAGACCCTTACTTAATTTTATGAAAACTTGAGAAATTCAATGAGATAATTTTTAGTGACTATATTAGTTAAAAGCAGAATTATTTGAAGAATCTGTATTAAGTTATTTTTTTTTTTGCAAAATCTATATTACCAATTTTTTTTATTTTTTTCGAAATCGGACCCCAACTTATTGAAAATCTGTTTGGAATTGAAAAATAAAAAATGCAATAAAACTACAACATTATTTAAACCAAGTCACTTTTCATGAGGAACTACAAAACATTAGACAACAGTGTCCAGAATATGTGCACATCTATACTGATGGTTCCAAAGACAGTGACAGAGTAGGATGTGCTGTTATTTTTAATAATGCAACAATTAAAAACGGCTCCCAAATGAAGCCTACATATTTAGTACAGAAGCATGAGCGACAGATATAGTCCTTGATGTGATCACCTAAGAAAAATCTTCAAAATTTATCATCTTTTCTGATTCCATCTCAGTATTAATATCTATCAAAAACAAAAAGCTGGAAAAGTCTTTGATAGCTAAAATATTGGGAAAAAATTCATGTCATCTCTACTTTCAAAAAAATTCTGTTCATCTGGATTCTTAGCCATGTAGGACTTAAGAGCAATGTTAAAACAGACGAAAGTGAAAACATGCAGTAAGACTAGTTCCTGAAAATTATCACATCACATATACTGACCTAAAATCATTAAGAAAAACATACAAAATCAATTGCAGGAATAATGGAGCAGAAAAATGCAAAATAAACTAAATACAATCTTACCAAGCCTCAGAAAAAAACCCTGCCATTATGGAAAATCCCAAAGGGAAGAGGTTACTATAACATAACTATGAATAGATCACACTAAAATTATGCATTCATTCTTATTGAAACAAAAAGAACCACCATGGTGTCCTACATGTCACACCCAATATACAGTAAAACATTTTCTAATTGAATGCATTGATCTTGACTCTCAAAGACAATTTCTTTCTGACAAAAAGACTAAAAGAACTATTTGAAAATATTAAAATTAAATAGAATTATAACATTCTTGAAATCAGTTGGGTTATATATGAAAATATAAAGAAACAAAACAAAGATTGTCCATTTTCTCTAAATATATGTCAAAATGAATAAGTTTTGGCATAAAATGTCTCTACAGAGTTGATATGCCATTAAAAATCTAAAACTTGACAGTCGCTGATTGTTCCAAGATGTTCATGAAAATAAAAGATGAAGAGACTGACATGATGGAGCTGAGTACAACAATAATAATTTGAAAAAAGTTTCTAGTTTTATATATTTAAAAAAAAAAGTTAATTTTATATATTTAAAAACAAAAAGTTAATTTTATATATTTAAAAACAAAAAATTAATTTTATATATTTAAAAACAAAAATTAATTTTATATATTTAAAAACAAAAAAATTAATTTTATATATTTAAAAACAAAAATTAATTTTATATATTTAAAAAAAAAAAAAAAATTTTATATATTTAAAGAAAAAGTTAATTTTATATATTAAAAAAAAAAGTTAATCTTATATTTAAAAAAAAAAACTTAATCTTATATATTTAAAAAAAAAGGTAATTTTTTGGGAGCTTCTAAAACACATAATGTATATAATTTTTATATATGTACATTATATATGTTCTAAAGGTTGTCATAGTGGTGGTGGGGGGTGATAGTGGGGAAAAGTGCCCGTTGTCTATAAAATGCTTCTGTGGCATGAGTCTTAAATAGCTCATAAAGTCCAGCTCTAAGATGGACAATGGATGAAGGTGGACAACTGGTGCCTCATAACCAGCTGCTTCAGGTAGATGGAGCTTGACAGACCAGGAAGGCAAGCCTTCTATGAGAGGGGAAGGAAAACCCTGATTTTAAACCTCCACTGCTTTGCAGTCATATCCAAACACAGAAAAGGCTATGGAATTAAATCCAGATAGAAAACCCAGAGTGGAACCCTGAAGGTGGTTGGCTGTCAACACTGACTTCTTTCTGGCAACACCTGCAGCGAAGCCAGCCCCAAATGTAATACTCTATTCTTTTGGATCTTGTCAGTATAGTTGAGAGGGGGTGCATGTAGTCTGGGCAGCACATGGCCTCCATATGCCATTGCCCAGGTCTGCGCCGTGGAGAGGTCATTCCAGTCTCACCATCAAAGGACTGAACAAACCTTTTATCTTGTGAGATAAGTGGATATCCACTTTACATATGTGTTAACCAATTCTGATCTCAGAAATGAGCTATAGCAGCTTACACTCCTTGTTAGTTTGAGTACAAGTATTTATAACTGCTATCTGAAAAAAAATTAATATATTTCTAAAAACATGAATTAAAATGTTGCAATTTCAAACATTTTACTTCAAAATGGACATATCATTAATTTAATAAAATAAATTCTTAAAGTTGGCCTTATTCAAATTAAATGATTAGAAAAACACTTGAGACATTACACTTAAAAGCCTGAATGCACTCAATCATAACATCTAGAAATACTTTTTTTTTCTCCACTGAGCTTCCATACACATA